>CM054183.1:53094570-53552070 GCA_028829895.1 Sinotaia quadrata
GCAGTACCAGATTCTCACCTCAGACGAGCTGCGCATCACATCAGTTTTCAGTGTCAACAGTCGAACCGGATCTATCTACACCAACGCCATGATCGATCGTGAACAGGTATAGGAAGAGATCGAAGATCTATGACAACAGTTATTGCTTTTTCTCTCTTCTACCCGATTTGTTTAGTGATGTAATCATAACACGTTTCTCTGATCTGTTTAATTCAGTAGTCATGCTACCAACCAACCAACCCCATCTGTTTAATTCAGTAGTCATGTTAGACTCCCAAGCACCCCCCCCAAAAAAAAAAATAAATAAAAACCTAAAAAACAAACAAACAAACACCTCCCCCACCCCTGTTTAATTCTTTAGCCATGTTACTCTTTTTTCCAGATCTGTTTAATGGGGTAATCGTTTCCCTTTCCATTTATCTAGTTAATATACTAATCATGTTACTCTTTTCCCCATTCTTGTTAATCTAATGCAGTAGTCATGTTACTAATTTTTCCATTCTGATTAATGCAGATAATAAAGTATCACTCAGACTTACTTATAGTAATTAATTTTTTTAAAAATAACTATTTAGATTTGCAGCCTTGCCATCATCTGCCGCTTAGACTTTGACGTCACGGTGAAACTGGGGAATAACATCATCAAGCTTTTGACAGTGAGCGTCATCATCGATGACATTAACGACAACGCACCAATCTTTCCATCAAGGGAGTTAATCTTGAGTGTGCCAGAGTCCGCTCCCCTGATGTCAGAGATTCCAATTTCTGGTGCTATCGATCGCGATACGGGTCTGAATACAACTATTAGGTAATGCTTGTCTCTGATATCATTATTTTCATTTGGGTGCGACATACATTATTAAGTTTATTGCAAATATTTTAAACTACATAACACACAAACTGACCCTTGTGCAAACATAATATTTAAAAGATACACAATATACAGACAATTATAAAATAAAATAGATAGTATACAGAATAGATTATATACAAATACACATTATTTAAAGCAGATATACAAGGGTATAATAAGGGTAACTAGAGTAATAAATAAAGCAAACAACGACCCACTAAAATAGCATCGATCTCAACATAAACCAAATACTACAAGTCTAAATGGAAAGACATTTTTAAAAATCAACAATATTTATCTTATTGCGAAAGAGACATAAATAAATTTAATAAAAGTGGATTTTTACTGTAACTGTTAGAAAGATTTTAAATCAGAATTCGAGATTTTTCCTCCTTTCACTGCTTTCATATTAATGACATATTTTCTTTATTGAAATAGCTATTTAACTCGTTTATCGGTTTGAATTATTTTTTCCAGCCGTATTTCATAAAAAGAAAGAGTTGATGTAACACAACCTTTGTTCTTGACTCTTCTTCTCATAGGTACACCCTTACCGGCAGTTCTGTCTTTGGTCTGGAAGAAATTCGACAACTTGACGGATCTTCATCACTCAGGATTATCGTTCATCAACTCTTAGACCGGGAAACCAACCAGTCTTACTCCTTTCTTATCCTTGCTAGTGACGGGGTGGCCAGTGGGTCACGCACCGGAACTTTGACCATTACTGTGACAGTTTCTGACGTCAACGACAATGAGCCCAAGTTCTCTACAGAGACCTTCAACATGACTGTCATTGAAACTGCTCCTGTAGGGACAGTGTTTGGCAGACTAGTTGCCACAGATTCCGACGAAGGTGCGAATGGTGAAATAAGCTTTAGGTTTAGTATCTTGACCAAAGCATACGTAATGCTGCTGTTTCGTCTGAACGCCACATCAGGGGAGATGATGGTTGCATCCCTCTTGCAATATGAGTCAGAGAAGAGCTTCCAGTGTGTAGTGGAAGCCATCGACCACGGGACTCCTCCTAAGATGTCCCAAGCCATTCTCCTCATCAACTTAGCAGACGCTGGAAACACACCCCCTAAGTTGGAAATCACTATCGCAGATCCGGTCTTTGGTGGGCAAAACGCCATGTTGACTGAGGATGTCCAACCCGGAACGTTTGTGGGAACTTTAAAGGTGGATGACTTTGACGACGGGCCGGAAGGTCAAATAAACTGCAAGAGCAATGATGTTCACTTTCTTTTGCAAAGCCTGGAGGTCAAGAGGTATGGAATCGTTGTGGCCAAAGAGCTCGACCGCGAGCAGCAGCAGGAATTGAACGTCACCATCATCTGCAGCGACAACGGCGAGCCTAGCTTATCGTCCATTGCAAGCTTCAGGGTTATCGTCAGTGACGTAAATGATAATGCTCCCGTCTTCACGCAGGCTGTTTACCAGGGATCTGCTGTGGAAAATGCAGCACCCTTGCAGTCAGTCGTGCGAATTGCTGCTACTGACTCCGATGACGGCCCGAACTCAGAAATCGTGTATTCTCTCAGTGCCGAACATCGCACCTTTTTCTCTATCAATTCCGCAACGGGATGGATTTCAGTGGATGTGCCATTAGACCGTGAAAAGACTCCAGTTCTCACGCTCACAGTTTTTGCCACGGACTTGGGTGTGACCGCTCTCACTGGGACTGCAACAGTATCTGTCCTCGTTAGTGACGTCAACGACAACGAACCTTATCTGGACAGAACGGATTATTACGTCAGTGAGAATGTTGTGCGCGGATACGTGTTTGACCTGCTCGTCAACGATAAAGATGTGGGTGTTAACCGAGATGTAACACTTTCTGTTCCCAGTGACAGAATCGACAGCGAATCTCCATTCAGCGTTCTTTCAAATGGTTCCATCAAGATAATCAAAGAGCTGGACAGAGAAACGAAAGCATTGTACGGGCTGACTGTAGCACTCGCAGACAAAGGCTCTCCTTCTCTTAGTTCCACTGCCAGCGTGACCATTCACGTTCTCGACTACAACGACAACGCACCGCAGTTTATCTTCCCAGTTCCATACAACCGTACTGTGAGAGTGTCAGCAGAAATTCCTTCTGGTGCTCACGTCTGTTTGGTTCTCGCAAAAGACGAGGACATCAACATGAACGGCAACATAATGTACGTAATATCTGAAGGAAACTCAGGAAACTGGTTTGGCATCAACAACTATTCAGGAGAAGTCTTCGTCGTCAAGGGATTACTGGGCATCGCAGGAACTGTGGCACACTTAAAGATCACGGCGACAGACTCAGGAACTCCTCGGTTGTCCAGCGAAAGCGCCTTGGACATTGCCATCGGTTCTTCGAACGCAAGCTTTCTGACAAGCGCCAGTCAGAGAGACCAAGAACGGCACATTATCATTGCTGGAGTCATCGCCGGCGTCACTTTAATTATTTCTGTCGTCGTGATCGCTATCATCATTCACCTGCGAACCTCTGACGTCAGGCGAAGTGAAAGGGACAGAACCAAGAGCGATACCACAGATACCCAAGGCACAGGCGACCCGAAGTCCGTCCCAGTCTACAGCAGTGACGCGGTACACGTGGAGAACGGGAATGGGGGTTACGGGTTAATATCGGTAGATAACAGCATCAGTTTCTCGGTGGATGAGGGTAGCAACGTGGGGCACGCTTCATTGACTTCAGGTTCGACGAATCAGCCCCAGATTACGTCAGTTTTGACGAAACATGCACTGGAAATACACGCGAAGCCCACGGAGTATTTAATATTTCAACAGGTATGTTGTGCAGTAGTGGAAGTGAGAATTAGGGATCACTTTCTTGAGGTTTACTTGTGTATATTTCATTTATCACTTGTATTTTGCACTTAACAAATATTTATTTCATTTATCACTTGTGTTTTGCACTTAACAAATATGTATATTTCATTTATCACTTGTGTTTTGCACTTAACAAATATGTATATTTCATTTATCATTTGTGCTTTGCACTTAACAAATATATGTGTTTCATGTATCACTTGTGTTTTGCATTTAACATTTATGTGTGTTTCATTTATCAATCGTGTTTTGCACTTAACAAATATGTGTATTTCATTTAATCATTTTGATTTGCATTGAACATATGTGTGTTTCATTTATCATTTTCGTTTTGCGTTTAACGTTCATGTATCATTCTTCAGTCTAATATGTATTATATTTCATTTATCATTTGTATTTTACATTTAACATACACGTGTTTTTCATTTATCATTCTTCAGTCTTATTTGTATATATATATAATTGTGTATATTTCATTTATCATTCTTCACTCTTACTTGTATATGTATATATATAATTGTGTACATTTCATTATTCATTCTTCACTCTTACTTGTATATATATATATAATTGTGTATATTTCATTATCTTTAGATTAGATTAGATTAATTATAATAAACTAAATACGTATTATGTATTTAGTTTATTATAATTAATCTAATTTTTATATATATAAAAATTATTATTTGTATATTGCATTATTTTATCATATTATGTATGTTTCGTTTACCATTTGTGTATATCAGCCTTTCTCAAACTTTTGACACTGGAGGATCCCTTGAAAGAATTTTTGGGTCTTATGGACCCCCCTGCACACAAACATTACTCTATATCTACCATGTTTATTATTAATTTTTAATCGCGATCCCTCGAACAACCCCTAGCGTTCTCTTGCCGAACCCCAGCTTATGTATATCTTGCTACCAGGTGTGTTTTTCGTTTCGTCGTTTATGTATACCGTTTGTGTCTTTTATTCTATGCAGTCTGTCACTTGTATATTCCATTTGTGCTTTACGTGTTTATTGAATTCACGTCGCTTTCGTATTTCATTCTTCTTATAAACATTTGTGCGTTTTTGAAGTGCTTTATACCCCCACCCACCACCTCAGCCTGATTCACCGACATCAAATTTATGGTCATTTGAGTTTTTATTTGAGGAGGCTATAAAACGTGTACTTCATTCATTTCACTGTATTACTTTTCTAATTCACTTCAATAAATGTAATTAGTCTGAGTTATAGATAGATATGTGTGTGTGTGGTTTAATTCATTCTATGATATGTATATTTCATTCTGACATTAGTGTAATTCTCTGTACAAAGTACAAAGTGTACACTATAATTAATCACGTGTGTATTTAATTATAATATTTTGTGTATTCTATATTATATGGGTAAGACAACAAAACTGCTACTGCTGATCGTTGCATTTTACAGATAATAACACAAATCTGACTAATCTCTACAAGACGTAAGCCTTTTGTAACCTCTGGATAAATGTCCGGTAGACTGAACGTGTAAACATTTAATATAACAGAAATGCATTCTACAGAAAATTTCAAGGAAGGTCAAGTTTCTGATCCCCTCCCCCCTCAGCACCCCAACCCTGTTTTGTTTTTGGTGTTTGTTCAGTAGTAAATTAAATAAAATATATCTGTCTTATATTATAATTCACACCTTTAGCTGTTAATGTTTTTAATTCAGGGGATCAATTTGTGTCCTTCTGTACCATTCAAGTTCTCTCCCTTAGATATTTCTACGCGTTACGCAATTTTTAAACAATTTTTGGACTTGTTCACAAGATGAACATATTTCTTTTAAAGCGTGCTTGGTTCTCTCTTTTTACTTGTTTTGAGATAAAGCTCGTGTCATTCTCAACAAAGAAAAATTCATTGTAAAAGAAACAACTGGTTTTAAGGTTCCAAATCATTATGTAAATTAAAGTAATGGCTTGATATAAAACGAAAGCATCCTATATATTTAAACAATTCTTTCTCCTTCGCACATTCCTTCATATGTCATCTATGTTTTTTATTACTTTTACTTTCACAAATGTTTTCCGAAACAATTAGAAACAGTTCTCACTGTCTAAAATTAGAATTTTCTATGAGACGGGTCTATCAAAATTCCACAAGCGTTCACTTTTTCAATTTCACAGGTTCTCGTCTGTTTCTTTCTTCAGACACCGCCCATTTAAATATCTTACATAACAGTCGTTTACCGCTGGCCAGACTGTCTACCACAGACCCGCCCATTTAACTAACTTAACAGTCACTCACCGCTGGACAGAGTGAGTACCACAGACACATCCATTTTTCTTGTCGTACCTATCTCATACCGCTGGTCTGAAAGAGCCCGGAAGCTCGCACAATCTGAGGTCAATGATTAATGAATAATTGAATCAGTTCTCCTTTCTGGAAGGATAGGCAGGATCATTTGCAGATGCTCCCACTATCTTTCCTAGTCGGTGCCATCAAAGAAATAAAACGTGGGAGGACGACGACCAGACTGACAATGCCTGCAAAAGACGAAAGCGTTGAAATCGTCACAGTTGGGCGTTCAAGGGGGATAATTTAAGTGACAGAAGAAGAATCAACAAGGTCACGTGGCCAAAGAATTCTGAAAGTAGTCTTTGCTGCGTCTGACAAGAGACAGCGGCGGGCTTGAACTCTAAGACATATTAGGTGCGTCGTGACAATGACTAACATGACTCACCCACCCATCCCTCCATCCCCGAGCTCTCGACTGGAATCAGCAGAAGAAAGCTATTTCATTTTGTGGTTTGAACGTCGGTTTTTAATGGGATAGCTAGAGTGTAAGGGTGGCTGTTTTGTTCAGAAGATATTACTTTTATGAAACAAAAATTACCCGTGGGTGGGAACCAATCGAACGCGAGTTTTATTCGTGAGAATTAATATTGATTCCCAGTAAAATTGTGTAGCGTGAAACAGTTACGAAGTATGCTTTCCTACCAGGAAAGGTTACAACCATTAGTGTGCGGCGCGATATTTGTTTATTTATTTATACTGTCCTCAAGGGACTGGGTACAGGTTGAAGCCACGAATCAGTTTTTACACATGCACAATCCATTCGTTATGTATTGTTAAAATAAAGAGTATTAATACAGTGTTCTGACCACTGCATCGGTGCTTCACAAACAACTGTGTGAGAATATTTAAAAATGACGCAAAATGAGATCATCCGTAAAATAGTTAACAGAAAGCATTTTTTTTTTTAGATGGATTTTATTAAAGAAAAAATATTTTTGATTATATAATAAAATTTTAAATTATTGCATCTTAAGAATTATTATAATAGCAAATGTAGGTATTTAAAATAAGGACATTATAAAATCATCATATCTGCAAACAGACCAAATTAAAACAAATATAAGAAAGCAAACTATGTTGATTTCATATCGTTGCAGCCAAAACAAAGTCACTTAATCTGTGATGATCACACCAGCGATACTTCAGGGGAGACTACCACGTGTGACAGTGGTAGGGGAGCTAGCGACGAAGAAGTTACCTACCCTCCTAATTCCAACTCCGCATGTTAGTAGGCTTATTTTATTCATACATTGTCTGTGTGCACAGGTATTAAATAAATCTAATTAGCGGCTGCTGCTAATTTATTGTCTGTAAGCATGCGCGCGCGCGCGTGTGTGTCTATGTGCCCTCAGTATATTTGTTGAATTGAAACCAATGAAAGGACAAGGAATGAAAAAGTGAAATTGAATAATGACATTTCATTATGTTTAAAAAAAACATTGACAAAACCCATTTAATTATGATGATACTTGCACAATTTCTATTGTATTGGATATTTTTTTTCACCTTAAACCTTTGAAAAATTAAAATTAAATTGCATATACATAGTAGTCATAATAACAAAATAATAAAATATCCAAATAAAATGCATTAACATGTGAAAAAACAAACATAAGTTCTCTCCCCTCCACACTCTAACTCGAACTTTCTGACGTTAAGATGTGAAGTAAATATAGATACTTGAAGCCGCTAGAGTGCTACTGGACAAATGTTGATTATTATTTCTAAATTTAACTGTAGGCCTGTTTTGCAGAGTTAGATTTAAATCTAATGTGACGTATGTGTTTGTGCTTATAACGCGCCCATTTCTTTAACAGAAAACTCAAAATTGAAGTAATTTTAATTTTATTTCGTTAGAGGTTCCGTTCTCAGATGTAATTCATAGTATAGTAAATACAAGATAAAACTAGGCTACTTCTCATTAAAACTAATATAACACCATACATCTATAGATTTCGAACTAAAGTAAAAATTATTTGTAGCTTAAGGAAATAATCTTTGAATCAACATGAAAGATAAATTTGAATCAAAGTATTTGCTATGTACACAGTCACACATACTTTGCTATGTACACAGTCACACATACTTTGCTATGTACACAGTCACACATACTTTGCTATGTACACAGTCACACATACATTGCTATGTACACAGTCACACATACTTTGCTATGTACACAGTCACACATACATTGCTATGCACACAGTCACACATACTTTGCTAAGTACACAGTCACACATACTTTGCTAAGTACACAGCCGCAAAGATCTTGCTATTGCGCTGGGTGAAGGGGAATTTCACAATCCGTCTACGGCTCTTGTACATGTGTGTACTCCGCAATAGTTTTAGATTAAAAATTAAATTAAATTTTTTTTTGGTCACGCTGAGTACAACACGAAAACCCCGATCGGATCCTTTCATTAGTCGACCCATGCAGTATTTAAACTTGTCTTTCACACAGTCATGACTAACAGTTTTTGACTTTCATCTTACAGATTATCGTGACGGTTATCGAGCAGCAGAACGTTTACTGGGTGCTGCGGAGTCTGCACCACGCATCCCCCCTCGCCAGCCACTGTCTCCGGTGTCTGGGGTGGACAAGTGGTCACCAGGAGAACCCCGCAACGAATGCAACCCCGTCTGGCCTCCAAGTGATACATCTGGTCACATTTCCGACGACGCGTTCGACAGCGAAACGATCAACTGCATGTCCTTTGACCTTTCGTCCACGAACAAGAAGGCGCCAATGAGGGTGCGTTTTTCTTTTGACAATGGAACCGGGTTCCAGTCAGACCCCAAGGCAAACAATGATGCTTGCGGCATGGAGAGATATCGCAGCGACGCGGTTACTCCGCGTCAGCACCACATCATCTCCCCAGATACTTACAAAAGTCACGCAGGAAGTGACGTCATTCGATCTTGGCAGGCTCAGCGGGAAAGCCGGTGCGATGGAGCTGCGACCGCTACCCGACCTCACGACGTGCATTCGGACAAGCAAGAACAGCTTTCCGAGGGTTGGAACTTAGAGGCTTTCCATTCTTTCACCGCAATGCCTGGCACAGCCTCTTTAAATTCACGCCAAGAAGTGCTCTTGCACCCGGATAAGTCCTACCCTCGTTACAGCTTTCCAGAAGGTCGTGACAAGTACAGCCACGGCTTGCCCCAAAATGTCGGCTTTCAGAAAAGTGCATTTAGAACAGACAAAAGTTTTGACTCTTTGTCCAGTCTGCCGCACAGCGTGGACGACGACGACAGCACGACAACGTCTGGAAGCTATTCGATTGACTTCGATGACGTCATGAGTGCATCTATGGAGTGCTAGAGGACATATGAGATGTTGCAAGTGTTGTTTATGTGGGAAGAGCTGATGCTCATATCTTTTCTGAGTTAGAGATGTGACCCTTGTGGCCACGGTACGGTGTTTGAAATTATCATAAGCACATTGGTCAGGTCAAGTATGTGACTTTAGTGGTAATAGTATGTCTGTTTGAAATTGTCATAAACACGATTGTCAGATGAAATATCTGACATTAGTGGTAATAGTATGGTGTTTGAAATTGTCATAAACACGTTCATTGAGCAAAAGACCTGAACTTTGTATGTCTGCTGAATCAGCGATCTGAAACTGAATGGTCTTGACTGACCCGGCAGTTATGTAATGACATCAGCTACTTAAGGCAGCTAGTCTATTTAATTTTGATTATTATTAAGAGTAATTTTATTTGTATATGTTTATTAAATTTTTGTCATTTTGCACAGTTTATTGCAATGAAAATGTTGCACAGTTTATTGTAATCTTATTGCAAGCAGAAATGTTGACGTCACTGAAACTAGCGACTTGTATGCGTGGCGTAGTCCAACTACTGCAGGTGAAGGCTATTTTTCTCGATGACACAGAAGGTATATATATTATATTACTTTCAGATCCAAATTAATACTGAGTGTATATTATTCTGTTTGCAATTGATTCTTTCTGCTTGCACTTTTTTGTTATTGCGTATTTTGTTAATAACCGTCATTGAAATGTATAACATTTTCCTGTTTTTTATACGTGGAATTCAATAATAAATATTTATTGTAAACAATAACATCCAGTCAACAGAGACTTCTGGCAAGTGGAACTCAATAATAAATATTTATTATAAACAATAACACCCAGCCAACAGAAACTACTGGCAAGTAATAAATATGTATTATAAACAATAATATCCAGCCAACAGTTCCACCAGTAATAAATATGTATTATAAACAATAACACACAGTCAACAGAGACTGTTGGCAATTGGAAAAGTAATATTGAAAACATAACTCCATTCATTGTTTCATTGAATTGAAATAACACGAATACTTTTAAACTTATTTTTGGTAAGTTGCTGATTAATTGCTGACTTTAGCTGTTGTAAATCGTTTGGAAGTGTTTCTACATTGGTAGTGACTTTGTAAACAGAAGATGTTGTAACCTAAGTAAATTTAATTTGTAAATATTCTGTACAATTCGTTAAACATATTAATTTGTCTTTCTAATCTTTTAAAGTAACATATTAATTTAATGTCTTCATAATATAAATAGCTCGTACTCTTAATAGCCCTTAATACCTTTCATAGAGTTTTAGGGGCGAGAACTAAGAAAGTCTATCACGATAAAAGTCTTTATTTATTGTCTAACCAGACATTATTACCGTTATAGGACAACAAACAATGGAACATGCAAATTAAATGAACAAATAAAAGAAATATGACCACTCATTCAAGAACAGACCGATTATTCAACCACCCGTCTAATGAATCTGACAAGCTAAATGAAACAATGTTGGATTCAAAGCTTTAGAAAATGAAATTAGTATTAGGGATTTGTGATCGAATATGTTCACTAACATTAAAATCACTTGGTGAAATATACATGAAAGCAATTAAATATATAGTCAGATTGGCAAGCGCGCGCGCACCCCCCCCACCCCCCACCCCCCCCACCCACTCACGTGTGTGTGCGCCGTTAAATGTAGTGGTATATGAGTTGTAACCATAAAATAATGAGTAAAAGATATATATATCTGTCTTTTTCTATTTTGACCAAGCCATCGTGATCCGAATATATCTATTGTCTCTTTTTTTTTAATGCTCAGGGATTTTTGAACTTAGCGAATCTTCTGTTACCTTTGCTTATTTTACGGAAAGGTTTTAAAATTCAATGAAGATATATATATTTTAATTGGAAATATTTTATTTACAATTATTTAAATGTCGAAGTTTGCATAAAGAGTATTTTGTACATTTCCAGCTCACTTACCGAGATCTCGCCCATGTGTGTGAACGCAATCGTCGGAAAAGATTGCATGCTTTACGAATAAAATGTAACCCAAAGACTATTCTAACGACTACACGTGCTTTATATTCCAACAGTTTTTGTTGATATGATGACGTATTTTTAATGTTTTTGTCATTCTCGGCTTGTTGTCATGATTGTTCTTGTTTCCTTTATCGTTGGCATGTTTTTCTTGAAATTTAGTAAAGTTGTAGCGTGTTTTTGCTTAAACTTTTATGCACATCAATATCTCAAAGATAAACTTAAGAAATACACAAACAACTTAACAGGAAACAGTTTAATTGCTAAAAAACTTGCCAACAGAAAATTTATCAAAGTAGTCAAAGACCATAAAAACCAACCCATTTTCGATTGTCCCTCTATTCGCATTATTTGTTACTATGTATTACATGCGAGAAGCGCCAGGGTTGGGTTGGGAGCGGGGTGGTGACGGGGGCAAAGCTTCTCTCCATCCATCCCGCAATTGCAGCGATAGCTGCGCTACAAGCCGCGCGAACTGCGGGTCATCAGCCACGTTGACGTCTTCATCCGGGTCCGCTGAATGGTCGTACAGTTCGCGGGCGTATACCTGCGTCCAGTTAGCGGTGAAGGTCGTCGGGTCATACCCGATCCACTCTGTGTATCGCTGCTCATCCGTCCGCATGGAGTACCCCATGACACGAATGTCCGCAAGGTTAGGACTTCCACTATTGTGCTGGATGGAGGTCGACGGTCTCGGGTACTGGGTGAAGGCCGCTGACTTCCACTGCAGGGTCGTGTTGGGGGAAGGGCTCACGGGGTTGTGAATGACCGGGACGAGACTCGAACCCTCAATGCAGAAGGCGATTCTGACCTTGCCCTGTGGGCATGTAGGGGGTATTTCGAGGCCAGAGAGTTCCGCGAGTGTTGCGTAAAGGTCGACCAGTTCCACAAGAGCGCGTGAGGATTTACTGGCATCATGCAACCGACGGTCTTGCTGCAGTCTTGTATCGATGTTGGGATCTTCGGACGACTCCAGAGCGTCCTGAAACGGGAAGTTGGTTCCTGAAGTGGTAACTTCGGACGTCATTCCAGGGATGTGGATCAGGAGCGGGACTCGGATGGCTGTTTCAAAATTTGTCTACTTGCCCCATTCTTGGTGCTCGCCCAGTTGCCATCCTGTTAGTTTAAAAACAAACCAGAGTACACGTTCGCGGCATTTACTCCTAGGTTACATGTAACGAACACACTGTTACACCCTAAATACACATCATGTAACGCTCGATCAATATATGTTGTAAATGCTGCGTCAAGTTTATGACACATCAAATCTTAATTACTATTAATGTAATGAATTCATTCTAGGGCAACTTCCTGACGCCTCGATGAAATTGATTCACATTGTTGTGAATGATTCAAAGCGATCGCCTCATGATGAAAGAAAATCAAACACCAGTTATATCAGGCCAGAGGGCAAAATAAAATCAAACACCAGTTATATCAGGCCAGAAGGCAAAAGAAAAGCAAACACCAGTTATATCAGGCCAGAGGGCAAAAGAAAAGCAAACACCAGTTATATCAGGCCAGAGGGCAAAAGAAAAGCAAACACCAGTTATATCAGGCCAGAAGGCAAAAGAAAAGCAAACACCAGTTATATCAGGCCAGAGGGCAAAAGAAAAGCAAACACCAGTTATATCAGGCCAGAGGGCAAAAGAAAAGCAAACATCTCTATTCCAAGTGCCAGAACCACACATAGTGAAGTAAATTAGTGTCTCGCATAAAACAATGCTCTTAAAATGAATGACAGCCCTAAAATAAATCATAATTACTCAACCTACCTCAGAATGATGGTTAGACTAATAAATACATTGCCCACCTCTATTATATAGCGTGCATAGTTAGACTAATAAATACATTGCCCACCTCTATTATATAGCGTGCATAGTTAGACTAATAAATACATTGCCCACCTCTATTATATAGCGTGCATAGTTAGACTAATAAATACATTGCCCACCTCTATTATATAGCGTGCATAGTTAGACTAATAAATACATTGCCCACCTCTATTACATAGCGTGTATGGCACCTCTAAGAGAATAGAGATCACAGAAATCACGTCATCAGGAATAAACTTCACCACGCATAAATCCACACAAGGGGAAATAACACTCCACAGAGGAGCGATGAGCAAAGTGGGGCGAAATGAAACACCTTGCAGTTGCGAGTTCCCCACGTAGGAACAGCATAAGGCTGCTGCAAAGGGTAGCCTACCGACGGCGTATCGAAGCATCCCCGAAGGGCAGGAGATATGTAGCCAATGCCGATGAACTCACATTTGCCTCCAAAACGAGAGAAATAAATGTTTTCTCTCTCTTTTCCTAAGGTTATTCTTTTGTCACATTTTCCTAAGAAGTTTCTCAAAGCTACAGACGTGATTTCTGGATGGACGTCACTATAAGCGTGCAGAAAGCACTAGAATTGGTCGTAGCAGTACCTAAGCCATCGCTCAACTTAAGTTAAATAAAACTAAACTAAACTAATAATACTATAAAAATACACGTTAAATCTAACAAAAATCTTCAGTCCTAGCAAAATAAGTCGGGACAATAATTATTTCGTCAATAATTCCTCAAACCTATTATCATGCAGCAAACAAACTGACACTCATGAGTAAATAGACAGATGAGACAAGCCATTGTTTCATGACAGGTAAAATCTACTACTACAATACATGACAGGCAAAATCTGAACTAAACACAGGCAAAATCTACAATACATGACAAGGAGAGTCTAAATTACAATATAAAGTGAAATTAAATGAAGATGATATCATGACAATCAGATTGAAAGTAATCTATATAACATAATGAGTTTTGTTTATAGGTTTTGTTGAGGAAGTGTGACTATTTTTAACATTTAAAATAGTCATATATTACGTTTAGAATGATTCTGACAATATATTATCCACTTTACCAAATCTATTTGTTTTTGCAATATTCTAATTTAATGAGAGAGATACGTCAGATACATCTTTAATGTATTAGAAATAGAGGAAAGCTGTATCTTACAGAGAATTCATTTTGTATAAATAGTATAGTTTCACCTCTAAATCAGTATATCATTCTCAATCTATTAGACTGAGTGAATATTATTATTTCTATACAATAATAAAGAACAGAAGGATAACTCAAGCTAATAGTACAAAGACACCGAATTATGAATAGTTAGACATAAGATTGACACAGAAAGATTAAACCTGATGTTTCTAATTGTATGCAAATAGAAAGAAATAAGAAATCTAACATAACTCATTGATAAATAACAATATTAATGCCAAGATGGTTATCTCCCTTGTTTTCTTTGAAATGACAAGACTGCTACCTTGGACTCCTGAAATGATCTCTGACAAAATTGTCTGGTCTGGAATAAAAAACAGTCTTAGGTTCTTGCCTGATTGGTCTGAAAACAAAACCAGTGATAGGTTCTTACCTGATTGTATGGCGGCACCGGTCCGAAAGGAAAGCTCAGATTCAAACTCCTTATGTCGTCAAAAGCGCGTAAACCACTCCATGGATTCCAGGCAACATCAGGCATGTGGAGAGGATGGAAGGGGTCGGGTGCAGGGTGAATATTTGATAATAGGTAGAGATCTGGAGCAAAGTCCCCACCAACCCACCCAAGCCAACTCAAACTTTGTAATAAATAGCTATATTTTACATTGTTATAAAGTCTTATTTCCAAAATTAAAAAAAAATATATATGTTAATAAAAAATGTTATTGGTAAAAATAAACGGGCGCATCGCCCTATCTATCTATCTATCTATCTATCTATCTATCTATCTATCTATCTATCTATCTATCTATCTATCTATCTATCTATCTATCTATCTATCTATCTATCTATCTATCTATCTATCTATCTGTCTGTCTGTCTGTCTGTCTGTCTGTCTGTCTGTCTGTCTATCTATCTAAGACTATGTAACCACAGATTCATTTCCCTTATAAATATGTCAAAGAATACTGTTGTTTGAAAATAAGAATTCTTGTTTACACACGACACTAACGACTTGCAAGATGACCACGAATACACTTAATATCCACCTTCGTACTCATTTTATGATAACTGATAATTAAATTATGATAGGCTCTAGCCTTTGATGTAAGTAGTCTAATGCTGAATGTTGGTAATCTAGTTTATCTAACGATGGCAGTTTAAATATCAGTAAATGTTTATAATTATGGATGGTCCAAAACCTATAAATGATGCAGTATAACTATCAATGATGGTAACTAAACATTAAAGCTAGTAACTGAGGTAAATTAATTTTCTTGAGGGTAGACAAACGGTGTTGTAAAGTGATCAATGACTGATCCCGCTTTGTGACAAACGGTGTTGTAAAGTGATCAATGACTGATCCCGCTTTGTGACAAACGGTGTTGTAAAGTGATCAATGACTGATCCCGCTTTGTGACAAACGGTGTTGTAAAGTGATCAATGACTGATCCCGCTTAGTGACAAATGATGTTGTAAAGTGATCAATGACTGATCCCGCTTTGTGATAAATGGTGTTGTAAAGTAATCAGTGACTGATTCCCCCGCTTTGTGACAAATGGTGTTGTAAAGTGATCAATGACTGATCCCGCTTTGTGACAAATGGTGTTGTAAAGTGATCAATGACTGATCCCGCTTTGTGACAAATGGTGTTGTAAAGTGATCAATGACTGATCCCGCTTTGTGACAAATGGTGTTGTAAAGTGATCAATGACTGATCCCGCTTTGTGACAAATGGTGTTGTAAAGTGATACTACTTGACCATATCATAGCTAGCGACTCAGTTAGGACCGTCAATCACCTAAGGATATGCAGTTTAACATTTTCTTTAGAAATCTTAAGAAATCAGCGCCGAACTGAATTTTACAATTAAATTATTTTAATGCTCTATTCTTGTAATGGTATGCCACAAACATCATGTCTCATCTTTGTAACACAGAGACAAAACTGAAAGCTGTTGGAAGGAGCATATATACGGTAAGCTTCGAGACTACAAACAAGGCGGTATGGAAAAGATTTCAAAGTTTATTGAACGGTCAGTACCTAAGATTTGTTGTCCAAAGGAACAAAGTTATTTTGAGACACCAATTTAAAAAATGCCAAGCACAGCATCAACAATTTCAACTTTATTAATTACACAATTAATAATAGGCTCATTAAATAATAATAATACAAATATTAGTAGAAAATAATATCTCTCTCATACACACATGCACACACACACAGAGTTTTCAAATGAGTTTGTCAATTTATAAAATATATATACATTGAAAGAGTTGTCAGCGATATAGCTCATTATATGTATCTTTTCTTCTTACGATCTAAATATTTAATTAAATAATTTACAATTAATATACACAAGCACACATCGAACTATCCATCATTCACTACATCCATCCGTCTGTCCACCAATGTCTACCCGTCCGTCTGTGTGTCCGTCTGTCTGTCGATCCATTTATTTAGTATAGTACCAGAGACAATTATTACAGAACTACGTTTTTCTAATTATTGTAATCGTAACTCGCACCTCAGAACTCTGCATACGTGACACAGCACTGTTGACCAGTAACAGAAGAAGAACAAAATGTCTATCTGGCATATACGAGTCTAGTTTGTTATGCTCTGTTCATAGATAGCACAGATACACAAGACATGATATGCTTATTTACCAAAGGGAAATAACTCTTTTTACAAATTATTTCGTCTCCAATACATGGAGACAAAAAAAAAAAGACAACTTACAACATTCGAAGCCGGAGAAGGCAATTTTAGCAGCACATCGAACAAATTTATGATAATAACAACGAAATGAAAATTATCACATTGAGAAATGGAAAATTAAATCAGGAATAGGACTTTCTTTTTACTTCCCCATTACACCACTTTCGTCCCTACGAACACCTGACACATTTTTTGAAAAGTATATTAATCACGTTTTGGGTTTGGGAAGCCGAAAGCGCCCCCCTACATTAGCAAGCAAGTGTTTGAGAGAGGATTTCTGTGCCTGTGTTTGTATATATATTTGTGTGTGTGTGTGTGTGTGTGTGTGTGTGTGTGTGTGTGTGTGTGTGTGTGTGTGTGTGTTTGTTTGTGTTGTGTGTGCATGTATACGAGTGTATGTGAAAATTACAGAAAAAAATGTTGTCTTAAGAAGTAATCCGTTTGCATTTTGCAATTCAAGGAAGGAAATTCAGAGAACTGTCAGACATTTTCAGTCTTTTATTTCACACACTTTGGATTGTAGATTACAAATGAACGGATTTAAGAAAAATATTATTTGACAATAATATTTCCACAAACCACCTTCGAATAATAATAATGTTTTGTACAGTTTATATCTTAACACATAATTTAGACTCTGATCATTGATCAGCCTATCGCTCAAAAAAAAATATATATATATATGTATATATATATATATATATATATATATATATATATGTATATATATATATATATATATATATATAACCCTATTCCCAGACTTAAGCGGACCAAATAAGCTTAAAAACCAGACTTATGTCGACCTACAGCAATAGGCAGACCGCCTCTTGGTCTGCCTAAGTTTCAGATTGTTCATTCTTATAAATAAAGCTTAATTTTGCCATTTTTCTCTCATAGTTTTATCTTTGTTGTTATTATCTTTGACATAAACCACTAAATTTCATATTTTAATAGTTTTTCCTGTGAGTTTTCATCGAAATTCGGGTGCGATTTTGAAGGTTGTATACTTCGGGAATTATTGATATGCTTAAAATCCAGAGTTATGTAGACCGTTGAAAAAGTGGTTGTAACTATGTAGTTTGCGTGTATACTATATACTCCCTAAATGTCATCGTTTAGAAAAGAATGTCTTTCATCGATATAACTGATTAATTTTACTAAATTCAGTTTATTTCTACATTTAATTAAGCGTGAGGTTAAGGTACCCTGTTGACAACGATTTTATGGTCACACTACGTACCTAATTAAACACAATATGGAAGTGAAAAGAATGCTCTGGAAAGGTAAAACTGAAACTGGCTGATATAATGTGTATATTAAAGTCATAATAATCAAATTAGAATCTCCATACACTTTAAAATAATTTTAAAACATATTTTTTGTAACTCGACTCGAACACGTTAAATTGGATTGCTTCCCTTTTCCTGTATCACTGTTTAAGGGACCAAAATGTATATTTTTATTTTCTACAAACTGGCTTAAATTAACGATTCAAGTGGCCTTTCTCTAGGTTAAGAAATTACTTTTACATCTATTATAAACAAATAGAATGCCGCTTTTGTGGTTTAAAGATTAGAATATTGCTTAAACTCGCTCAATCGAAGAACTGCTTTTTTTCAAAATGGCGGCTTACGAGTGTCTAGTATTTAAGTAGGTTGCACACGAACAATATAAACTAAAATAAAGGCTAAAGGCTTACTTAAATTTGATATTAATAATGATATTTAATTTTTCAAAGGAAAAAGCTACACATTTTAAGAAGCATTATTTAAGTATTTTATTCTGAACTCGATCTCAATGTACAATGACAGCCTATATTAGTTATGCATGTAAACAACAAAGAGCAAATTAATTGTTTGGTTTAAATTTTAACAATTATTGTATTTTCAAAACGAATAAACTGTTACATTAAAAAGTCTGCTTAGAAATCAGTAGAGGATTATTTGCATAATTTTCAGAGTTTATTTTCTTGAAATCACCATTAGCTATATAGATTTTGCAAAATTATTGATTAAATAAGTTGTGGAAATATATTAGATTTTATAAATCAACATCATATGAACAATAGAATTAAATGTAACATTAACTATTTATTTTTATTTTTTTTATATGTTTATCTAATTAATACTCTTGTAATACAAGTTATTTCCATTTAAAGAATTGTGAAAGCACTAGAAGTAAAACTACTATTCAAAACAAAATTAAACCATGTGATACTTTGAAATATTTTTCAGATTTATACATAATATATTAATATTAGTATAATTTTAACACTGCAAATTTCATTAAGTCAGACCCATTTGGTACTCTGAAATCTTGTTTACAGCAGTTGACATTTTTCCTAGTGGATATTACTTGCCTCTGAAATACACTTCTAACTGGTATTTATTTGGAAAAAATAATTAATTTCTATGCAACACTTTTATTAAATATTGACTTTTACAAGGAGGATAGTGAGAGACCTGTGTAATATTCAAAATTCCTTTCAAGATAATATGTTCTTACCAACAAGAATAGCTATCCCACTTCTTTGTAATTAATTCTAATTTATACATGCATGTTTGTAAATCAATTTCTGCATCATAATAATACATTCCACCATTCATTTAACTGTGTACTGATGGATTTGACTTGTTATACATTGTCATAAATTTATAAATATCATTCAGCTTGTAAAATGCACTACTCAGTTGTTAAGCTCTCTAATTTATAGATGTATGTTGTAAATCCATTTCTGCACCATAATAATACATTCCATCATTCATTTTACTGTGAAATGATGGATTTGATTATTATACTAAATTATAGATACGTAAATATCATTCAGCTTGTAAGATGCACTACTCAGTTATTAAGCTCTTATATATTTCCAGGTCTTGAAAAAACACACTCTGCTATGTTTATAGCAGGAGTGCGATTATTACTGCTATGTAAATATAATAATTTCTAACAGTAGTAATAATACTGAAGTCCAAGAAACTGAAGAAAGATATGTCAATAGAAAAACTGAATATTTACTGTTTCCATTTAACAAAACTGTTTGAATAGTGATAGTGATAGTTAACATGTTCATAATGTATAACTGAAAGTTACAGGGCAATATTATATACAGTTAATACAGCTTATATAGCTACAAAATGATCATGGATTAGGAAAGTTGTTAAAAAATAATAGAACATACTACCAGACATATAATAGATAACCTGAAATAAGACAACTACCTTATATTCAGTTATTCAGTTAATAGTTAAATACACTAATAAAAAAAATAAAACATAAATAATAAGATTTTTGCATTGTATGAAGCAAATAAAGTAGCACTAAAGTGACAAATCCATTATGTTTTCAGCTTGTGTTGTATACAACACTTTAGACTCTCACTCACTGATCCACTATTAAAAATCACTAATCTTGTGAATACATATGAAATATTTTCTTAATAATAGAACTGACTCAGATTGGATTATGAGACTATTAAAAATATGTAATGTTGCAAATACATATGAAATATTTTCTTAATAGTAGAACTGACACATATTGGATTATGAGACTATTATTAGGCTAGTGACTTTAATGAGGGATGAGGTACAGATATAATGTATTTTAATGTAAAGGATATCCAGCAATATACAAATAAATAATAATTTAATTTGGAATATATTTTAGTGTTCCAGAATGTCAGTTCTAAGATATGAATTGATTATAAGAAATTGATAATAATAATAGTATATTACAAAATTTCACACTAAACAACAAAATTCACTAGCAAAAATGCCAAGTTCAGCATTTCAAATCTTACATATGCACATTGGATAAACTAAAAGATACATGAGAGCTATTAATAATATATGCCTACATGAGAAATTAAAACAATAATTATCATTTTAAAATGGCTGTATCTCTACTGGTCACAAAGAAACTTTTTAAATCTTATATTTTTTAATTTGCTCTATGGATCACTATGCTATAATTGATTTATACATTTATGAAAACTAAATGTTTTCTTTAAATTAGCTGCAAAAACTAGTACTGTATTAATATAACTTATGTATATACATATATATTTATTTCAAATGTAATTTAGAGTAAGGGTGTGCAGCAAGTATTATTTCATCCAAAAGTAAAAAGAAAAATTTCAATTCGGTTCAAGTTTAGGATGATTGGAAACACAACTGTGTACAGAGATGCAATGAATATTTCTTTACTTCTTCAAATCCTTTACAACTTTGAACAATAACTGTATTAGTCTCAAGACTGTGTATTTACAGTAGCTGATGCAATAGAGTAACTTATGTGGAAACTATAGTTAGATTTAATTTCACTACAAAAAGAAATGACAATGTGTGCTATTTTTTGCAGTCCATAACGTTATTCAAAACTGTGTGGTAGTATTTAAAGTAATATTTATACTGGTAGTTTAAAAGTGAAATAGAAAAGATATAGAGCATTGTGAATGAAATGAAAATTGATTTATTTTTATAGATAAATAAAATACTTCTCCTTGTGGTTTTTGACTCGCACAAAAATGAAAGAAAAATAGAATACTCCTTTCTATCTTTTTTCTCTTAGCCAAATTATTTGACTATCAACATTTAGCACTGCCATATAGGTGCTACGAACTTTCTTGTGTCAGTTTTGCACGAATAGTAATTAAAAGTTTTCATTCGAATTGCACTGCCCCTTTTGTCACGTGGAGAGCTAATTCCCTCAACTCTGTCGTAGTGGAGATAATGGGCTTTCTTTTGTCAACTCAAAGAGACCATCCCTATTGTTCGTATCTTAACGGTTTATAGTGGGTTTTCCAAACACCCGGACCCCTGTCGTCTTCCTAACAGCCAGGTGGCTTATATCAAAAGTTAATCCTTCCTCCTCGCCTACACTCGTACACGTGAGAACAACAGTACCTATCTTTACTACTGACTGGCGATTGTTGTGCAAACATTTTTTTCTTCTTAGCAGTGTTAGTGAATGGCTACGCATTCTTTCGTACTTCCATCAAATCAACACTGCACACATTTATGTACACAAAGGTGTGTACGGTAGACCCAACAGCTCCATACACAATTGTCGTGTTTAAAAACAAGGGGGTCATTATACGTAATATCGAAGGAGAGAAGTTATATGACATATATCTAGATGCAAAGTGTTACTCGATGCTATTTTTACTGTAATATTTAAGTTATTAAAACACAAAATTTAACAGAAACAAAATCTAAATCAGGAATAAAAGATATATTCTAAAATTTATATTCGTTTTTTTTATTTACAGCTAATCCTAACCCTAACATTTCTCTTTAAAAAAAACACCAAAACTATCTCTAAAATTCCCTAACCATATTTTTTCTCTAACCTAAAACAAGAGAGTTGTGTATTGAGTCGCTTCTAATCAACGGTGAGCAATGAGCGGGAAAATATCAGGAAAAAAGTCACAGGAAAAAAAAAAAGTCATAGGAAATAAAATCACAAGAAAAAAGTTACAGGAAATAAATTCACAATATAAAGTCAAAAGTGTCAGAGTGTATATGTTATAATACTTATTAACAGTAAGTGAAGCAGGAAAAGGCAAGGAGGTTAACTGCTCGCTCAAAATGTGTGTGATTCAAGTGTATTTTATATACCGTATAAAAGCTTTGTAATACATACATTAGTTAATTAATTTTCAGTGTAAGTCGGTATGCTTGCTTATTATTGAGTGAATAACAGTAAATGGAAGTAAGCGACGGCTCATTAGGATCCTCGTTCGATTCTCGCTCGTTGAGGGTAAATGTGTGTGTGTGTGTGTGTGTGTGTGTGTGTGTGTGTGTGTGTGTGTGTGTGTGTGTGTGTGTGTGTGTGTGTGTGTGTGTGTGTGTGTGTGTGTACGTACTTGCGAAGTTTCAGTTCTGCAGTAAATTGCTTTATATGCAAGTTGCTGGAGTCCTTTCAAGTCTTCTATAAATGTTTCAAACTTGTTCTACCAAAATTGATCAGAGGCTCCCACTTTATACAGTTTATCAGCTATTAATTATTCACTGTGTTAAATTTGTAACCAGAAAACGTTAGTTTGCCTTCACTCGTGCGTATAATCCAGCTAATCAAACGTAGGCATGACATTTTAAGGAGTGTGGCATCTTGGAAGAGCAAAGAGCACTTACTTCGCGATCAATCGATTCACCGCACTCCCTGCAAAGTAGTATGTGCTCTGTGTACATAGAAGCCTACATAACTTTTTCTTGTTTTCAGTGTTTCAAGCCGTAAGTAAGAAGGAAATACGCAATGTAAAAACCAAACTGAAACTGAAACAAGCAAACTGAAACTTACTTAAAATCATGTGAAATATTGAAACTCGATTTGACAGTTATTTCAAAACTTTAATTAAACTAGTTTATTTGATATTAGGAAAAATATTAAAAGTTTAAACTAGTTTCATATATCATCAAATAATAAGAAAGCTTCAATTAATAAACATTTCTATATGTGCCTTTGTACTTAGTAAGAAGAAGTGGCAGGAGAATGACCTGCTGTTTATTAGTCATATGCTTGAATCATGAATCTATTTTTATTAATGCTATCATCCTTTTAGTTCATTCATATGTAATGCTTGTCTGTAAATGAGGTCGTGTGGTTTGCGTGGAATGTGTACACGTTAATAAAACAAACAGATAGAGAGAAACAGAGTAGTAATTTACTAGATTATATTGTAATAATTCAGTGAATACACAAATGCGTTCATTTTTAAAGACACAAATGACATATTATCTTGCTAATCAGTATTGGCATACAGCTTAATTTTCGCCAAACATTTTTATCTATCTCTCTATTGATTTGACGTTAAATTGCTCGTAACATTGAGTAAGCAGGTGCATTTCGATACGTGAAGAAAAAAAAAATTAAATGTGTAGTTTGTTTGTTTCCATTCTATTGGTTATTTTTTCTTTTCTTAAGGAAGATTAAATCAGCAAACATTTTTTTGTTTATAAAGTGAGTATGGAATGTCGTCTTTGTATTTAATAAAAAATGGCAAGAGAATGACCTTACAATAACTTTAGTATAATATTTTAACTTTATGCGCCCAATTATGAAAAAAACTACATTGTCTTCTTCTGCTTTGGTTTACAGAGTGACCAATAATATTTTAAAGATATCAAACGTAATACTAATTTACACCATCTCTGTTATAGAAAAATAAATATGGAAATACAGAATCTGAAATCAGTGAAACACGACTATAAAGAATAGAGTAAGCGATATCTTTTATTCAAATAAAAGTGATCATTGCTTAGAGAAACCTCTTAAAGCGTTCTAAAAGGAAATAAACATTATTTAAACTTTTATTATGTTAATTAAGTAATTGATTTAATTAAAGAATATTAAGGCACTCTGATAGGTTAATTGTCTTCTTTTGTTGATTCTGATTCTGACAAAATGGAGCAATATTACAAATACCTCTTTGAACAAACAAAATGTTTCTGCGTGTGCTGAACCCGAATCTGAAGTTAGTTTTATTAAATTCCTCGTACTATTCCGCATAATTAGAAAAATAAAATTTTCACAAAAAAATTCATATTTCGAGAAATATGAAATATTATCGTTTCAAAATAAGCCACGTGTCTTCCTGTATTATCCTGCAAAATCTATCAAAATTTCAGCGACTTTAGTAGAAAACGCGATTTGGCGCCAAAATTTCTTTGTCTCAAAAAATCGACTTTACCTACTAATAATGCAAGGCGCTAACTGAAGTCGACATTTTGACAAAAGCTGAATTTCTACAAAACTAATTGTCAGAAAAGGACTAAAATTGGTAGGCATGAAACTAAATCCTTTGTGACTCGGAATGTAAAATAAAAAGTCTGATATTCCAAAGAACTCTAGAGAAAAACCCGTTCCTGCAAAAATTGAGTTTTCTTGATTTTTCGAAGCGTTCGTCTTTTTATCTGACGAACGCTTTACTCTACATGCATTAAATTCAGGTACCTAATGCACAACCATGGGTCCTATGACCTCTATTTATTGAGTATTTTTAGAGTAATCCATGTCGGAAATAATTAGGTTCAAACTACTTAAAATGGCCCATTTCCCGCTTCGGCTCGTTCGGATGGCCACAGTCACCTGTAATGTTACTCCTCAGCTCCGTTCTCAGGGATGATTTCGAAAGAGGAATCTATGGGCTACGTCCAGAAGTTAAGTGTATGATTGTATGTCTATAACTGCGCGCACCACAATAGGGTAATCACGATGACCAAACTTTGCAAATCGGCCAAAGGTGCGAAAATATCCAAACGTCAATTCTGACAAATTGGCGCAATATTACAAATACCTCTTTGAACAAATAAACTGTATCCGCATGTGCTGAACCCGAATCTGAAGTTAGTTTTATTAAATTCCTCGTACTTTAAGAGAAATGCGCATAATTAGAAAAATAAAATTTTCACAAAAAAATTCATATTTCGAGAAATATGAAATATTATCGTTTCAAAATAAGCCACGTGTCTTCCTGTATCATCCTGCAAAATCTATCAAAATTTCAGCGACTTTAGTAGAAAACGCGATTTGGCGCCAAAATTTCTTTGTCTCAAAAAATCAACTTTACCTACTAATAATGCAAGGCGCTAACTGAAGTCGACATTTTGACAAAAGCTGAATTTCTACAAAACTAATTGTCAGAAAAGGACTAAAATTGGTAGGCATGAAACTAAATCCTTTGTGACTCGGAATGTAAAATAAAAAGTCTGATATTCCAAAGAACTCTAGAGAAAAACCCGTTCCTGCAACCCTCCTGCAAAAATTGAGTTTTCTTGATTTTTCGAAGCGTTTGACTTTTTATCTGACGAACGCTTTACTCTACATGCATTGAATTCAGGTACCTAATGCACAACCACGGGTCCTATGATCTGTATTTATTGAGTATTTTTAGAGTAATCCATGTCGGAAATAATTAGGTTCAAACTACTTAAAATGGCACATTTCCCGCTTCGGCTCGTTCGGATGGCCGTGGTCACCTGTAATTCTACTCCTCTAATTGTTAGAAAAGGACTAAAATTGGTGGGCATGAAGCAAAATAATTTGTGACTCTGAATATAAAATAAAAAGTCGGATATTCGCAATATCTCTTGAGATAATAAAATTCGTGCACCTGACCCCCAAATTTCTTTTTTTCGATTTTTTATTTGCTTGACTTTATATCTGTAAATAGAATTTTATACATATTTTTAATATAAAAAGACACTATCAAACAACTGAAATAGTTACTCTGATTTAGAAAGCAATATTAATCAGTTCATGCATAAAGAATATTTATTGACCCTAATTAGAAAGTCGTTTTTATCAGTCAATGATCAATCCTGCTATTTTTTTTTGTGTGAAATATATTTTAAACAACAAAATCCATCTGAATCCATCAAATTCAATATATGGTTGCAATAAAGTTATTGCATTGAGATAATTATAATGAATTTACAACCTCGTAATTTTACTCCTCAGCTCTGTTCTCAGGGATGATTTCGAAAGAGGAATCTACGGACTACGTCCAGAAGTTAAGTGTATAATTGTATGTCCAAAACTGCGCGCGCAACAATACGGTAATCATGATGACCCAATTTCGCAAATCGGCCCAAAGTGCGTGTCAGGCGAAAACAAAACTTAGCCCGGCATCACTCCATAAACATTAAAAATTTTAAATAGTAAAATATAGATACACAAGGGGTATAGGAACAATAGCACAAAATACACATTCAAATCATTCAACCAAGACACAAATTACAAGACTGACCAACCACTCCAAGACATTAGCAGGATGTTAGAGTTATACAAGACTGACCACACATGGCTAGGGCACAGGAAATGGTTAGGGATCCAAGGGTCACTTGTAGCTAACTGATAGACTCACACTGAGCTATGGGCTAGGGTACAGGAAGCGGTCAGGGGATCAAAGGGCCACTCTTAGCTAACGGTAGAGGGAGGGGTTAGTTTTTAATTCATATTTAAATAACTGCAAATCAGAAAAAGGACATACCTGGTGGATCGCAGGAGAAATAATTCCTGAGTCATAAGGAAATGTGGAAATTCATATAACTTTAGAACTTCCCGACGGATCAACATCCTTGTACCCCACCCACCACAAAAAATTACAAACAAACACACACACACACACACACACACACACTCACACACACGCGCGCGCGCGCGCGCACACACACACACACACACACACACACACACTCACAAACAAAATAAAAACATCTTTTACTCCGAACGAGAATTACACCATGATACTCTTGGGGGAGAGGTTATTAATTTCTGCACAATCACTTACTTCCATTTCCTGTTATTCAGTCTATAATATACGTGTTTATGGACACAATCATAACAACATATCTGAGTATGAATAAAATATATTATTAAATGTGTGAATTATAATATGAATTATTATATGTACACGATATACAAATCGCACGCACGCCTTTTTTCCCGTGACTTTTTTTCCTGTGACTTTTTCCGCTCACCCTTAGATTGGACTAGATCGTATGACGTTATTTTTATTACTGATTTTCTGTAAGTGACATTCTGGCATAGCGAACTCTAAATAATATTACTGCAGCTATTTGGTATAAATTTGCGACTTCATTATTAGTAGTATAGATATCTCGATTTGAGTAGCTCTTTTTAATAGACTATTTCATCATCACCATTTCATTGCTGAAAAAGAAATGTCCATGAAAAACTAATATACAAGCCTCGACTTTAATTCTAAAGATGCAGATATTAAGTTTATATGAGCATTTTAAGTGTGAGACCATCTTTTAAGAGACAATGACTTGATAAATAGAGAAGCGAAACGGTGTAGTTAATTTGAACTGTGGGAGCACGACCGTACCACTGTAGAACATTAATTTTATATGTGAGTTTTGTAAAAGAGAATTTTTTTAGCCATGGATATTATTGACAATAATAAGAGCGGTTCAAAATTTGTGTTTAGCCCGACAAGAAACTCTGAATATAGAGCCATACTTTCTTTGAGGAGTCGTTTGGAACATTCGCCTTAATCATGAATATTTTATCAGAAACAAAATATCAAACACTAAAATCATTCATAAATCATCCTAGCAAACGCATAATGGTAACCATAAGTAAATGAAAATTGTTTTAAATCTTAGAATCTTCAGGTGTTCAATAGCACATATAACTTAATTATGCAGATATAGAAACCTCATAAATTTACCAGGTATGTTTTGCTAATGTTGTTGAGTGTATTTGAAAATACTGTACTATTTTATTGTATGTTTTAAACAAGGCTCTCATTGCTTTACTTATTTTAAAAGCAGGGTTTTTTTGTTTGATAACTATGATTGGTAACTGTGAGTATATTATGTCATGAAGTAAGCTCACTTCGAATGAACTATACTATTAAAAATATGAATGAATTATAATTTTATTTGACTGATGAAACTTGAAAATGCAGATGTATACGAATATAAGACTTAGTTTATAGTAAGGTGTCCGTGTTGTTTATGAACGGACGCGTAGTTCCTGTCAGTAAGTGAATGCAAAAGCATGCCTGGGGGGAATGACGATTGGGGATTATTCGCGTGGCGTGCTGTTCTTCAAGCTGCATTGCCTAACTGTACATCAAAGTTATACAAAGTACCGCCAGCGAGAAACCTCCCTCCAAGCTCACTAAGTCTCTTCTTTACTGAAAGTTGATTTCACTCACACCAAGGAAGGGTTGTTTAGCCAGCGTCTTTTGTCTAAGGATTTTAAGTGGCACACAAGGCGTGAAAGTGATGTTGGAAAAATACGACAACAGAATGAATCTCTGCATGAATGCATTCCAATTCTGAGAGCGAGTAGTCCACGCTATCTATCTATCTATCTATCTATCTATTCTTATCATTAACGTTATATATTTGTCTCCTATCAATGTCAAAATCCCCTCTCTATCTGCCTGCCCGTCCGTCCACCCGTCTATCTGTTTCTTTCCTTTTCTTTTCTATCCATCCATCCACCCGTCTGTCTGTCTGTTTGTCTATCTATCTATCTTTCTGCCTATTTGTCTGTCGATCTGTACGTGCATCTGTCTTTCGATGGAACTGTCTACTCTCACATCCAAATTCTATCCATCTATTTATCTTACTAGTTACCAATCTACCTATCCATATATACTCGTCTATCTGATTGTTTTTATATTATTCGTACTGGTTGTCGCTTTGTTTGAATGTAGGATCTCAGCGAGTCTAGCTAGTACGTTATACGCAATTCGCTAGCGTTGCTTTCTATAAAAGCAGGAGGATTTTTAAAATAATAATATTGTTAAGCAGAATCAACAAATCAAAATAATTAACCTATCAGAGTGCCTTTATTTTCTTTAATTAAATCAATTACTTAATTAACATAATAAAAATTTAAATAATGCTTATTTCCTTTTAGAATCCTTTAAGAGGTTTCTCTAAGCAATGATCACTTTTATTTGTGTAAAAGATATCGCTTACTCTATTCTTTTTAGTCGTGTTTCACTGTATTCAGATTCTGTATTTCCATATTTATTTTTCTAAAACAGAGATGGTGTAAATTAGTATTACGTTTGATATCTTTAAAATATTATTGGTCACTCCGTAAACCAAAGCAGAAGAAGACAATGTTGTTTTTTCATAATTGGGCGCATAAAGTTAAAATGTTATCTAAAATTATTGTAAGGTCATTCTCTTGACTTTTTTTTATTAAAAAATTCCATACTCACTTTAGAAACAAAAAAATGTTTGCCGATTTAATCTTCCTTAAAAAAGAAAAAATAACCAATAGAATGGAAACAAACAAACTATACATTTTTTAAATGAATTTCTTCACGTATCGAAATGCATCTGCTTACTCTCTGTTAGGAGCAATTTAACGTCAAATCAATAGAGAGATAGATAAAACTGTTTGGCGACAATTAAGCTGTATGCCAATACTGATTAGCAAGATAATATGGCATTTGTGTCATGATGAACGCATTTGTATATTCACTGAATTATTATTACAATATAATCTAGTAAATTACTACTCTCTTTCACTCTCTTTCATTTTTCTCTATCTGTTTGTTTTATTAACGTGTACACATTCCACGCAAACCACACGACCTCATTTACAGACAAGCATTACATATGAATGAACTAAAAGGATGATAGCATTAATAAAAATAGATTCATGATTCAAGCATATGACTAATAAACTGCAGGTCATTCTCTTGCCACTTCTTACTAAATACAAAGGCACATATAGAAATATGTATTAATTGAAGCTTTCTTATTATTTCAGGATATATGAAACAAGTTTAAACTTTTAATATTTTTCCTAAAATCAAATAAACTAGTTTAATTAAAGTTTTGAAATAACTGTCAAATCGAGTTTCAATATTTCACATGATTTTAAGAAGTTTCAGTTTGGTTATTACATTGCGTATTTCCTTCTTACTTACGGCTTGAAACACTGAAAACAAGAAAAAGTTATGTAGGCTTCTATGTACACAGAGCACATAGTCCTTTGAGGGAGTGCGGTGAATCGATTGATCGCGAAGTAAGTGCTCTTTGCTCTTCCAAGATGCCACACTCCTTAAAATGTCATGCCTACGTTTGATTAGCTGGACTATACGCACGAGTGAAGGCAAACTAACAATGTTTTCTGGTTACAAATTTAACATAGTGAATAATTAATAGCTGATAAACTGTATAAAGTGGGAGCCTCTGATCAATTTTGGTAGAACAAGTTTGAAACATTTATAGAAGACTTGAAAGGACTCCAGTAACTTTTACAGTCGTCAGAGCCAAACTTGCATATAAAGCAATGTACCGCAGAACCGAATCTTCGCAAGTACGTACACACACACACACACACACACACACACACACACACACACACACACAATTTCAACACTTCCAGAGTGGTCATCGCTCTATCTGGAAAATTCAGACATATTCACATCCCTCCCTTAAGTTTTGATTCAAGTTGATTGAAGATCAGCACTCAGTCACTGAATACTCGCTAACAATTTCCCACCTGTGTTCAGTGGGTATTCCCAATCCTAAGCTGCATCCAGACAGATTAGCGCATGCCACGCGTACACAACAATCACTGACAAATATCCGACGAGCAGCTCTCCCCCCCTCCCAACCCTTCGTTATTTCTCCTTTACTACACTTACAGGACGACTTGGAGAAAACCATTTACTTCCCCAAAAGTTTTTATTGTCGTGGAGCGAACAATTATTTTGGACAAAAGATGCACTTGATGCACAGAAATATCTGAAAAATCTAAACACTCTTTGAATCAACATCACAAACCACTGTTCATCCACTAACTAATAAATAAATCGATAATTAATAAACAACGAATTATATTTAGAATTCGAAATTGACTCAATATGCATGGACATTCACATCGCCAAGTGTTGGATTTCGAGAGCCAGGGTGATAATGAAAATTTCGTTTCTAAATTGATACCTTATAGTCCAGTAGCATGAAGTTGGGGCATGTTGTGCACGGCTCCTTACACATAGTCTTTTGTATTAGGGGAACAACTTGAGCTCGATGATGTGTATATAGTTGGAAGTTAAAGTTCACCCTCAAGTTGCTTTCACCAAAAGCGAAAATCTATGAGTGATTTGCGAGGTATTTGTTTCGATATTCATCCATTAAAACCAATCACACCCATACTCTGACTTTGAGCTAACAAATGAAAAGGTTAATTTAAACTAGGCTCTTTCCGGTCACTTGGATTATTGTAATACATTTAATAAGACCGAAACTAAAAACGTGTTTTTGTTATGATAGATGTGTGGTAAGAAACATAAAATTACGTAATTAAAGAATGATTTATATAGGTATTTTCTTCATTAGAATTTATTTTTAATTTAATGTCTCTTTCTAATGTAAGCTGATTTTACAGAGAAGCGAATTGGTACATCACACGTCTCCATCAATCTTGCGATTGATACGCATAAGCAGAGTGGATATTTTATTGCACTCAGAAAGCAGCAAAAAGTAATAGAGAAAGACTGAGAAATTGCATATGAAAAGACAAATAGTTAAACATCGGGCATACCAATATACTGTCAAATATAAAAACAGACAGATGGATGGATGGATTGTTGGAGAGAGGGATGGATGGATGGATGGTTGGAGAGAAGGATGGATGCATGGATAGATAGATAGATAAATAGATAGATAGATAGATAGATAGATAGATAGATAGATAGATAGATAGATAGATAGATAGATAGATAGATAGATAGATAGATAGATAGATAGATAGATAGATAGATAGATAGATAGATAGATAGATAGATAGATAGATAGATAGATAGATAGATAGATAGATAGATAGATAGATAGATAGTCCTTTCCACCTGCGATCAAGAGATCATGTTTGCCTGAGGAGAGGTTCTCCCAGTGAGCAAAGTGTATGACGGATGAACTAAGTACAAAAATAACTAAACCACGATTGGGATGGTTTCGTGGATGAGCGGGGAAAAAATTCACGGGAAATAAAGTCACAAGAAAAAAGCCACGCATAGGAAAGAAAGTCACAATATATGTTAAGTGGAAGTAAGTGACGGCTCATTTGGATCGTGGTTCGATTCCCGATCAGGGTTAAGTGTATTTTTTTTTTTTAGAAACTTCAGTCTGACGAGCATTGTTCGACAACTCTTTTCTTGTTTAATACATACGGCTGGAATCTGTAGAATAAAATGTTCTTTAAAATATCACCTAAAAACACTACCAACAGATGTTTAGTGTGATATGACTGCTTAAAACAGGATTTCATTGATAACTTTTTATTTAGTTTCATTTTATGTCAATACGTCAGATTCTTTTCACTTCTGGAAATTTTTTCCCGATCGAAAGAAAAAAATGAGCCGTGTTAACCGTAATATTGATAGTGTTCTAATGTTCTTGTACTAGTGGGCGATAATAAAGTTGAAATATATAGTACTAATTGATCAAAACGGTCGTCATTTCTGTAAGTTATAATAACTATAAATTTGAACAGTGGCATACAACAGTGGTCCCCAACCTTTTCATCGCCGCGGACCGGTCAACGCTTGATAATTTTATCGCGGCCCGATGATGTGGGGGGGACGTTGATTGTTTATATTTTAGAGTGTTTTGATTTAATAATCTAAATTTAATTGTATTTAAACGTGCCTTCAAATTAAAATACAGTTTCACCAAAAAATGAATATAAAGTGATTTAACATTTTAACTCACTAGAACGCTAAATCAGCGAGAATCCTGAGCTTGTTTCTTTGCAACGAGAAGGTTCCATCTGGGGGTAATAGGAGACAATTACACCCGAAGTGAGTTGCTTATGTCCATCCGTTGTTTTGTTTTGGTTGCTGTCACTGCAGAAAACCCCGCTTCACACAAATAGGATTCGGAAATGGCAATACATATTTAAGTGCTGTGGTGGCCGTTGTTGTATTGGCAGGTGTGTGTGTGTGTGTGTGTGTGGGGTTTACAGAGCCCAGGATAATACCACATCGTCTGTACTTAGTGTGTATGTGCGCCCAGGATGTTCACTCCCCACCCTGTAATGTTCACCAGTGGTGTTGTTGTTGTCGTTGGAGCTAAGGAGTAACATTACAGGTGACTGTGGCCATCCGAACGAGCCGAAGCGGGATGTGTGCCATTTTAAGTAGTTTGAACCTAATTATTTCCGACATGGATTACTCTAAAATTACTCAATAATTAGAGGTCATAGGACCCATTGTTGTGCATTATGTACCTGGATTCAATGCATGTAGAGTAAAGCGTTCGTCAGATAAAAGACGAACGCTTCGAAAAATCAAGAAAATTCCATTTTTGCAGGAGGGTTGCAGAAACGTGTTTTTCTCTAGAGGTTTTTGGAATATCTGACTTTTTATTTTATATTCGGAGTCACAAATGATTTAGCTTCATGCCTACCAATTTTAGTCCTTTTCTGACAATTAGTTTTGTAGAAATTCAGCTTTTGTCAAAATGTCAAGACTTCTGTCAATATAGTGCTTTGCATTATTAGTACGTAAAGTCGATTTTTCGAGACAAAGGAATTTTGGCGCCAAATCGCGTTTTCTACTAAAGTCGCTGAAATTTTGATAGATTTTGCAGGATGATACAGGAAGACACGTGGCTTATTTTGAAACGAAAATATTTCATATTTCTCGAATTATGAATTTTTTTGTGAAAATTTTATTTTTCTAATTATGCGCATATCTCTTAAAGTACGAGGAATTTAATAAAACTAACTTCAGATTCGGGTTCAGCACACGTGGAAACAGTTTATTTGTTCAAAGGGCTATTTGTAATATTGCGCCAATTTGTCAGAATTGACGTTTGGATATTTTCGCACTTTTGACTGATTTGCGAAGTTAGGTTATCATGATTATTGTATTGTTGCACGCGCAGTTTTAGACATACAATCATACACTTAACTTCTGGACGTAGCCCATAGATTCCTCTTTCGAAATCATCCCTGAGAACGGAGCTGAGGAGTAACATTACAGGTGACTGTGGCCATCCGAACGAGCCGAAGCGGGAAATATGCCATTTTAAGTAGTTTGAACCTAATTATTTCCGACATGGATTACTCTAAAATTACTCAATAATTAGAGGTCATAGGACCCATTGTTGTGCATTATGTACCTGGATTCAATGCATGTAGAGTAAAGCGTTCGTCAGATAAAAGACGAACGCTTCGAAAAATCAAGAAAATTCCATTTTTGCAGGAGGGTTGCAGAAACGTGTTTTTCTCTAGAGGTTTTTGGAATATCTGACTTTTTATTTTATATTCGGAGTCACAAATGATTTAGCTTCATGCCTACCAATTTTAGTCCTTTTCTGACAATTAGTTTTGTAGAAATTCAGCTTTTGTCAAAATGTCAAGACTTCTGTCAATATAGTGCTTTGCATTATTAGTACGTAAAGTCGATTTTTCGAGACAAAGGAATTTTGGCGCCAAATCGCGTTTTCTACTAAAGTCGCTGAAATTTTGATAGATTTTGCAGGATGATACAGGAAGACACGTGGCTTATTTTGAAACGAAAATATTTCATATTTCTCGAATTATGAATTTTTTTGTGAAAATTTTATTTTTCTAATTATGCGCATATCTCTTAAAGTACGAGGAATTTAATAAAACTAACTTCAGATTCGGGTTCAGCACACGTGGAAACAGTTTATTTGTTCAAAGGGCTATTTGTAATATTGCGCCAATTTGTCAGAATTGACGTTTGGATATTTTCGCACTTTTGACTGATTTGCGAAGTTAGGTTATCATGATTATTGTATTGTTGCACGCGCAGTTTTAGACATACAATCATACACTTAACTTCTGGACGTAGCCCATAGATTCCTCTTTCGAAATCATCCCTGAGAACGGAGCTGAGGAGTAACATTACAGGTGACTGTGGCCATCCGAACGAGCCGAAGCGGGAAATATGCCATTTTAAGTAGTTTGAACCTAATTATTTCCGACATGGATTACTCTAAAATTACTCAATAATTAGAGGTCATAGGACCCATTGTTGTGCATTATGTACCTGGATTCAATGCATGTAGAGTAAAGCGTTCGTCAGATAAAAGACGAACGCTTCGAAAAATCAAGAAAATTCCATTTTTGCAGGAGGGTTGCAGAAACGTGTTTTTCTCTAGAGGTTTTTGGAATATCTGACTTTTTATTTTATATTCGGAGTCACAAATGATTTAGCTTCATGCCTACCAATTTTAGTCCTTTTCTGACAATTAGTTTTGTAGAAATTCAGCTTTTGTCAAAATGTCAAGACTTCTGTCAATATAGTGCTTTGCATTATTAGTACGTAAAGTCGATTTTTCGAGACAAAGGAATTTTGGCGCCAAATCGCGTTTTCTACTAAAGTCGCTGAAATTTTGATAGATTTTGCAGGATGATACAGGAAGACACGTGGCTTATTTTGAAACGAAAATATTTCATATTTCTCGAATTATGAATTTTTTTGTGAAAATTTTATTTTTCTAATTATGCGCATATCTCTTAAAGTACGAGGAATTTAATAAAACTAACTTCAGATTCGGGTTCAGCACACGTGGAAACAGTTTATTTGTTCAAAGGGCTATTTGTAATATTGCGCCAATTTGTCAGAATTGACGTTTGGATATTTTCGCACTTTTGACTGATTTGCGAAGTTAGGTTATCATGATTATTGTATTGTTGCACGCGCAGTTTTAGACATACAATCATACACTTAACTTCTGGACGTAGCCCATAGATTCCTCTTTCGAAATCATCCCTGAGAACGGAGCTGAGGAGTAACATTACAGGTGACTGTGGCCATCCGAACGAGCCGAAGCGGGAAATATGCCATTTTAAGTAGTTTGAACCTAATTATTTCCGACATGGATTACTCTAAAATTACTCAATAATTAGAGGTCATAGGACCCATTGTTGTGCATTATGTACCTGGATTCAATGCATGTAGAGTAAAGCGTTCGTCAGATAAAAGACGAACGCTTCGAAAAATCAAGAAAATTCCATTTTTGCAGGAGGGTTGCAGAAACGTGTTTTTCTCTAGAGGTTTTTGGAATATCTGACTTTTTATTTTATATTCGGAGTCACAAATGATTTAGCTTCATGCCTACCAATTTTAGTCCTTTTCTGACAATTAGTTTTGTAGAAATTCAGCTTTTGGGGTCAAAATGTCAACACTTCAACACAATAGTCTAGTCACTCTAGTGCCTTGCATTAATGTGTTAGTGGATTTTTCGAGACAAAGAAATTTTGGCGCCAAATCGCGTTTTCTACTAAAGTCGCTGAAATTTTGATAGATTTTGCAGGATGATACAGGAAGACACGTGGCTTATTTTGAAACGATAATATTTCATATTTCCCGAATTATGAATTTTTTTGTGAAAAATTTATTTTTCTAATTATGCGCATATCTCCTAAAGTACGAGGCATTTATTAAAACTGACTTCGAATTCGTGTTCACCGCACTAGAAATCACTTTATTGTCTCAAAGGACCATTCACAATTTTGCACGAATTGGTCACAATGGAAGTTTGAAGTTTTTGCATTTTGTGCGGACTGCAATAATGGGTCACCTCTCTTAACTCATCCGTGTACTCAAACTGTTGCGCATAGGAGCGTACAGTTAACACTCAGAAATAGCTATTGGATGACTCTTTCGAATGCATTACAGATATAGGAACCGACGCGTACAGTTGCAGATGACTTTGGCCTTCCCAAACTTCGAAAGTAGTTCGTCTTCGATTTTTAGCAGTTTCAACATGATTATTTCCGAAAGCAATTTAATCACAAGATTAAAAAAAATAGAGCCTGTAGAACAAGTAGGTATGCACGAGGTGCTAGAAATTCGTATACCTCAGAGAAAGCGTTCACGAGATATAAATTCAAACGCGTCAAAAAATATGAATTCTATTTTATGGTGGGTGGGGGTACAAGGATGTCGATCCGTCCAGAAGTTCTAAAGATATGTGAATTTCGACATTTCCCTATGACTCAGAAATTATTTCTCCTGCGAGCCACCACGGATGGCCTTTTTCTGATTTGTAGTTATTTAAATATCAATTAAAAAGTTGCAAATATCGATCCAAAATACAATTTCTTTCATTGTCATGTGTATATTTGACCCTGCTGGGTTTAATTTTGAAGGGGAAATATTCGATACGTCTCTAGTTATTAATTTAGGGGCAAAACGTATTTATTCAATGAACATGCAAGTATTTCCTAAACTACGAGATATTTCTTAAAACTAACTTCAAATTCGGGTTCAGCACACTAGAAAACAGTTTATTTGTTCAAAGAGGCATTTGTAATATTGCCCCAATTTGTCAGAATTGACTTTGGGATATTTTCAAACTTTTGGCAGGTTTACGAAATTAGGTCGTCATGAAATCGCCCCTGCCTAGTTAAGTCCTAGGTGTTAATAGGTATTTGATTTTTCACTCTTTACTAACGGAAGGGGTTTGTTCCAGTCGGCGATTCGGATGCCCACGCCTCCTTTTACAGTATTTCCGCCCAGACCGGAAGAAGTTAGAGCACCAAAAAGATTAGAAAAGGTGTTAAAAAGGATGTAAATGAACGAATCCGCTCAATTGAGGCTTGAGTTAATAAATACTCGATCAAGCCTTGCTACAAACACTTGCGACAGAATATTCTCGGAGTACAGGTACCACTCAAGCGATAATGGAGAAGAGAGATCCAGACCGATATGTTCATAATTATGTAAGTATACTTATATACTTTATTAGTTTATATCCATAATTAATAAAATTCACCGATGCCATTTGTACTGCACTTTAACTTCTGTATAGTTCCCGTAAAACTTCGGCCACTCTGAACTATGAAGGCATTAAAAGTGATTGAAATTTAAAAGTCACAGATGTAAATTAGGAAGCACGCGGTTGTTGATTAATTTTAATTATCTGAATGGAATAACATTATCGAAACTGTATATCGCGCGTAATGTAGGCTAATTTAGTGGATTGTTATTGTAACAGAAATTAGAAGGATTAGCCAGTGAGTGATACAAACGTCTTTCTAATTGGGACGCATAGACAGTCTAGACTCTATATGTATTAATTCATTTGAAATGTATGTATCTGTGTCATATTAACAAATTTAAATTTTCTTATGCTGGCTGCATTTGTTTGTTTGCTTTCATGCAGATGATAGGAGTACTTTAATTGTCTCAAAACTAAAAAAACAATAACATCTCTCATTTATTTGTTGTAGAAAAAGGCTTGGTAAAAGACTACTAAGTACTAGTACTAGTAGTAGCAATTTTATCAAAGGATAGGCATTTGAATGTAAGACTGCTAGTAGTATTAATTATGTCAGGTACATAATTACACCTGAATACACCTGCTGTGTGTGACACTATATAATCTAGCTCTTAGATCTTATTTATCTTATAGATAAATGATGTTCATTGCATGATCTACTCCAGTTTATCAATATATTCTCACAATGACATAATCATTTTTTAAACTCTTATTTAGTATATAACTTGCACATTCTGTTGCCTCATTTTTTTTGTTTGGATAATGTGTTGTCATACTAGAGGACAATTGACATATTCTGTTCATATTAACAATGAAAGCAAGTCTCCTGTCTGATTATAATTATATATGCTCATATTATAAATGCAAGAAATGTCCATAACGGAGGAATTTGGAATATGTTTGATCTTCATAGTTCATTTCAAAGTAAAATTACTTTAAATACTGGGCAATATCTGGTGATTGTTAGAAGTACTTTTAGAGCCCATATAAATGATATATCTTTTAAACTTAAAATTTTAGTATGAAAGACAAAGATATGCTATAAAACCCGCACTGCAGTAGCAGCAATCATTCTCTGCTAGGCACAAGGCATCTCTCTGCAGCACAGAATCATTGTTCATGAAATTCACATACAAATTGTTTGTTAATGTTATCTATTTTTTCATCAAAGAAAAAGTATTGCTAAACAGGAATTAATTTCTTGAATTGAATGACAGACTGAATTGCTATATTGCTATACAAACATCTTGCCATTGGATCATTTTATGTTTTAAATTATAGTTATACTAAAGCTGGGGGGAGGGGGAGTTTGATATATTTATAAACATGTCAGTTGATCATGTCATAATACCAGAATTTTGAAAAAAACAATTCATCAACCAAAGATTGGCACATACATTTTTTTTTTTTAAATCTTGGATGCATTTGCTTTTAGGAATAGCTATGTATTATTATAGGGATGAGGATAAACTGACTTACTGCATACTATTTATCAGAAAGTTTAGAAAATATTGTTCTTTTTACATATTTGTTAACAAATCTTGCTTTTTTCATTGGGCATAGAAATGTAAACTTGTATTTATGTATTGTTTTGCACACACACATTCACACTCACACAGATATATATACACATTTATTTCTTAGTACTAATACTAGTACATTTATGTGTTTTGTTTTTTAATTTTTTAGCAAGAAAGTGACTGTGAGGATACATTTGAGACAGATACAGGAACTGATATTGAATACTTTCCTGAAATAAGCTCACAAGAAGGTTCTTCTGGCAGTGGTGAAGACAGTAAATTTGATTCCTTGAGCATTCTTGATAATAATATGGTGGTAGATAGTGACTCTTCATCATCAACTGTCTTTCCAAAGCTGATGTTAGATTCATCTCTAATTTTGAATATTTCAAATGCTAGTACCACCACATCATCTTTAAATTTAACTCCTATTCCTAACAAAACCAGAGATTTTGATAAGCAAGAGAGTATTGTTGTACAAGATTCAGGAGTGCACAAAACGTTTTATTGTTTATTTTGTAAAATACCTCAGAAGAAGCTTCCTAGACACCTTACAACAAGGCACAGCACAGAAAAGGAAGTTATTGAGTACATGGAAGAGAAAGACCATCTTATAAAGAGTAATATTTTGACAAAAATCAGGAATCTAGGAAACCATATGCACAACATTCAAGTCCTTCAGAAAAATGAAGGTAATTTAATTGTTGTTCACCGACCTAGAAAAAAAGATAAAACATCTTACAAGAGGTATGTGCCATGTTCTTTTTGTTATGGCTATTTCTTAAAAACAGATTTATGGAAACATAAATGTACATTACAAGATAAATCTTTATTGCACATCAAAGGACGAAAAAAGGTAGCCCATGGTATGCTTTTACTGCCTAATTCTGACATTTCTGTAAGCGATGAAATGCACATGTTTTTTCATACTTTCCGCACTGATGCAGTGGTCCTTGTTGCAAGGAATGATTCCTTAATTGTTCAACTTTTGCAGAAAGAATTTAGAAAGAATGGACATGACAGTGAACAACACAATTACATAAGAACCAAACTGAGAGAGACTACTAGATTACTGATTAAGATGCGTGAGATTAGCAACAGACCCTCTGCCAGACTTGAAGATTTTCTTACACCATCAATGTATGAAACTGTCACTGAGGGAGTAAAGTCACTTTGTGGTTTTAAACCAGTCACACAGGAATTTGGAATACCGTCTCTTGCTCTTAAGTTAGGACACAATTTAAAAAAATGTGCATTGCTCTTAAAAGCCAGCAGAATTCAGAATAATTGTATTGAAGATGAAAAAGAGACCCAACGGTTCATTGACTTGATGAATATCAAATGGACTGAAGAAGTATCTCACCATGCTTTGAGAACAATTCATAAAGTCAAACGGAACAAACCCAAACTTCTTCCCCTCACAGAAGATGTAGTCAAGATGTCTACCTATATCCAGGAAACAGCTTCCAACTGTATAAAAGTCCTTAGGACAGAATCAGCAGATGAAAATGAGAAAAGGTCAGCATGGGATGAATTAAATCAATGTTTGTTGGTACAGACTATAATGTTTAATCGCAGAAGACAGGGAGAAGTATCAAAAATGACAATCGCAGACTTTCAGTCTAGAAACAGTGTGCACGATAATGATGTACTACAGTCACTCTCTGTATTTGAACAAAAGTTGTGTACAACACTAACTCGAATTGAAATTTGTGGGAAAAGAGGTCGTACTGTACCTGTTCTGCTGACAAAAGAAATGAATGAATCTCTTGAAACGTTAATAAGTCATAGACAGAATATGAATGTTTCCCATGACAACAATTTTCTATTCCCAGTAACAAACAACATTTCAGTGAGACATTTAAGAGGTGATAAATGCCTGCGTTTATTTGCAAATAAAAGCAATGTGAAAAATCCTGACCAGATGAAGTCAACTGCATTACGAAAGCATATTGCTACAATTTCACAAGTAATAAACCTAAAAGACAACGAGTTGGATGTTTTGGCAGATTTTATGGGGCATGATATCTGGGTTCATAGGAATTTTTACAGACTTCCAGAAGCTACCTTCCAGGCAGCCAAAATAGCAAAACTGCTAATGGGAATGGAAACTGGGACACTAACTGCAGCTCAGGGATTGACTCTAGATACCATCACTGTCAATGCAGATGAAGGTACTGAAATTTCTTTTCTTCCATATTTTTAATATGTAAACAGTTTTATTTAGTACAAATAAAGTTTGCCTTGTACTTATTATAGTATCAAAAGAGATTTCTCACACTTTAAATGTAAGAAATAACATTTTTTTTTTAAAGAAATAGAATAACTATTTAATGTTATTAGTAATGAGCAACCATTTTCAGTCTTGCACATTGAATATAACTTGATCCTCAAGTGAGAAATATTAGTTATCTTGACTAATATAAAATTATAGGGCAAAACTGTACATATACTGAATGCACACATTATATCCTGAAAAAGTTTGTGAAAAATGTCATATTTAAATTTTGCATGTTTTTGTACTCAAAATAATTCACTACCAGTGTTTTTAACTTGCCAATTCAGATCCAATTGCATATTACTTTCAGTTCTAGAAGAAGTCAGCGAAGATGATAGTGTAGACACTTCTGAGGATGAATCTGAAGAAGGAACCAGTGAGTAACATTTCATGTTTTAAAAGACTTTCACTCTTTTAACAAAAAAATTGTAAAGTAATGCCAATTTATTAATCAGAGTGTCTTAGTTTACATGGAGACTACTTTGTGTTGTTGTAATATAGTATACCATAATAGTAATTAGGGGGTGGTGTTGCTTTGGGTACTTACTGATTAATAACTCTTAGTATTATAATATTTTGAAATAAAGCTCAAATAAACTTTAAAACACATTTTGCAATCATGCATTGTCAGATTTATAAAATATGCATCAGACTATTGGTTAAGTTTTAATGGGAGTAATTCTCTTTGGGTTTTTTGCTATTGAATGAAAATCTACAAAAGCAGAATATCAGTATATTAAAATTCAGTATGACTATTGTATTTTGTTGACAGTAAGATCAGATCCCAGTAGTGTGAGCCAGTCTGTTCAAGTTCATTTGAGTGGCGTTGCCACAAAAGCTCAGCCATTGGGTAAGCCACACTAATTTTTGTTTACCACAAAATTAAATATTGTTCAATTTAAACTTTGTTTTAAGTGCTGAACATACACAAATACATGGTTTTAAAAGTGAATGTTTTATGTATGGCATCACTCACTTCAGTTCCTTTTCATTCTGTGATGGATTGATATTTTGGAATTTAGATAGTTACTATTTATTTATTAAGTGTGAGGATTAAAGACAGTAAATAAGAATCTAGGTTAATTGAGAACATAAGCAAAATCAGTATTACTACTTATGTATGTGCTTTTATTTAGTTTTAAATAAGTACAGGCAGAAATGAAAATAAAGCATGAATAAGGGTAATTTGACAACTTTCCATTCATTAAACTGTACATGGTGATAAAGATTTATAAAGACATATTCTGAATTACGCTTTCACTATTAAGTATTAAGGTCTGGATTAAAGTATCAAGATTGATTGTCCAATCTTCAATTTTGTAGTTACTTTGTGACAACCCTACTCTGTTTCTAATGAGTTTAAAACTCTGGATTAAAGTATCAAGATCGATTGTCCAATCCTCAATTTTGTAGTTACTTTGAAACAACTCTCCTCGGTTTCTAATCAGATTTTACTGATGCTATGTTTTCAACAAAATGTTGACAATCAAGCTGAAGTCTCCTGCAACTTATTTTCATTAAAAAAAGTAAAAAAATGTGTGCACACATTAATTTAGCAATAAAATTTAATCCAGCAATTATATTTTCAGGGTCTTGGCTTTACAAATATTACATTTAATATATATTATGAAAAATAATATTAGTATTTATTTAATAATTTACTTGCACATGTATTAATTATTTTTACAACTTTTCTCTGAAATATTAAAAAACTGACTGCTGATAGTAAATTAATAGCTAAATACATATAGTACTGTTATCTAAAAGTGTTTTTAAATGTACATTTTGGTTTCCAGATGAAGTACTTTTTAATCATTATAATTCTTTCCTTTATTGTAGTTCGTAAGTTCTTCTCCCCATTCAGAATTATGTTTCTATTTTTTTACTAATTTAGTTGCATAATGTTTTAATTTTATTAAAATAAAATTACTGTTTCTCTATAATCTCAGAAACTGCATAGAAGCTTCGCACTAAAAGTGTTGTAACAAAATTATATTTTACCATGATTCTATAAAGTAAATGATTGGCTAATGGTTTGAGACCACCCTCAAACCAATCTCTTTATTTGTTTAGAAATTGTATTTGAAGGCTTTACCAGACAGGGCAAACAGGTTTCAATGCACTACTAGTTTGTTGTTGGGGGCGGGGGTTGAATGGGGAAAGTATTCAAGGGTTTGCAGGACTAACTTAACAGCAATCTTAAAATGATTGGATTGTATACATATTCCTTTCTTTTAATATCTGAACCCTGTCTCTAAGTGTAAGACATATAGTTTCACAGATATGTCTACATGTATTTACAATTTCATCTTTAAGATTTTCTTTGTCTTCAGTCTGAATATGTTAAATTTGCTTGTTTGATGATTTTTTTAAACCTATCATATCATTAGCTTGTAGACAGGTGTCTGGAAAAAAATTGGGATTGAAAGAATGTATTTTAAGCCACTTCTTTGAATATTATATCTTGAAAATGTTCTTTTGCTACTCATTCAAAATTAAAATGTCACTTTTTATTTACTGTTTTACTATTTATAAATTGGGTGACACTGTAATTATAAAACATCTGAAGAAGCATATGAGTGAAGTATTTGAGTATCCCATCCAAAATTGCCTTAGTCTTAAAGAATGATTTTTCTCAGTGCTCACTCAAAGTTTAAAGCTTGAGATTACATATATTTATTATAGTTTTTAGTGTAAAAATAATCTCTCAAATTTTATAAATAAAGAATTATTATTGATTTGTTCAAGTAAGACATATTCATGAATTTATTTGTGGACTGTCTCTCTAAATTATTTTTAAGACTTGCAGAGTCAAACAATTATGTAATTTTGAATTTCAGGATTATCCAAATCAAAAGTCATTGTTAAGAGATCTTGGAAAGAAGAAGAGAAAGTGGCAGTGATGAAACATTTCAGTAAGCATATTGCTCTGAAAAAACTGCCTGGGAAGAAGGAAATTGACAAGTGCAAAGCTGATGAACATGCCTTAAATACAAGAACTTGGAAACAAATCAAGGACTTTATTAGAAACACTATAACATCTAAGAAGACACAAACACTTTTTTAAAGTCAAATTAATACAATAATATGAACAGATACTTGAAAACTAAGTGTGTGTAACATGACAACAGATTTATTTATTTTAAAATGTAATTAAATAGCTAAGTTTTTATTGCATTCATTTAGTTTGAATTTCTGCCAAGTACATTTCTATCATCTATGGTACTTAATGATGGTGTTGTGTCAAAACTAGTGTGACTCTTAACTTAGAGATTTTGTAAACTATACTCAAATTCACAGGAAAATCTATTGAAATATGAAATATGATAAAGGTAACTACAATAAAGATAATAGAAAGAGAGAAAATTGGCAAAATGAGGTTTTATTTATACAAATAAATAGTACAAGACTTAGGCAGACCACACATATCTGCCTAATGCTGTTGGTCGACTTAAGGGCTGGATTTTAAGCATGTTTAGTCTCCTTAAGTCTGGAGGTAGGGTTATATAATATATTAAATATGAAATATGTCATAGGTAACTACAATAAAGATAATAGAAAGAGAGAAAATTGGCAAAATGAGGTTTTATTTATACAAATAAATAGTACAAGACTTAGGCAGACCACACATGTCTGCCTAATACTGTTGGTCGACTTAATGCTGGATTTTAAGCATGTTTGGTCTCCTTAAGTCTGGAGGTAGGGTTATATATATTAAATAACTATCTTAAAGATTATCTTTGATTCTGTACATTAGTAAATGTTAAAAAGTAATAGATTGTAATAAATGGTAGGACTATCATATCCATGTTCATTTCAACATAATTTCTGGCACTATATGAAAAAGTATTTTAAAAATTTTGTTGTTGCATACTTTTAGTTCTTTAAACAGCAAGAAATAAATGCAAATTTTTAATGGAATTAAATGTGTTCATTTTTTAATGTTTGATATACTGTTGGAGAGATTAGTTTCAACATATAGGACAATGTAAGGATTTTACATTTCATTTCTTTCTTTCAAATTATGTTAAGTTGAACTGTTTCATATTAGTTTTATTACTATTACTTATTATGTAGTGTAAATCTTTGAATTGGGAAAAACAAAAAAAAAGTAGTTGATTTTAGTGCATTTTCTGTTTGCATTTCAAGAAAATTAAAGTATTAATATAGGTTAATAAATGTTTTTCATATCAGAGATTTATGTTAGTTTTTCTTTTCTATCAAGTGCATGCAATAAAACTGTGTGTGGCTATATATTTCATTGTTTACCCTATGTCTTAGTAACTAGAAACACAAAATACGTGTATTGTATTTTATGTCACAGTGATTACTTACAACTATTCAATAAGGAGAGAATTTGGAATTTATCATCTCTGAGAATATTTGACTAATAATACACTGCTGACTTCAATTCATTATCATCTACTATAGCTATGTATGAGCAGTGACAGATTATATTTTTTATTACCATTTAAATGAATAATAATTCTGTTATCTTTTAAAACTTACAAATCACTTATTCATATTAACATTACATGTTAAATGCTTTGCTTACATCTAAATAATACTTACAGAGTCATTTGAAATGAATGTCCTCATTAGTTAGTATTACTTTAAATATGTGGTCTTCAGTTCTCCATACACACTGTCTGCAGAAATGTATACACATGTGGTCTCCACTTTGTATGTGTAATGTTAAGTTTTAATTTATTATTATATTTCATTTTTAAACACATAATTTAGCTCTCAGTATTATTCTAACCCTAAATATAGTTTTGATTTTTATTTAACTACAATATTATAGAAGTCTTCAAAAGTATGGTCTAGAGTTAAAGTCTTCAGAAGTGAGTCGGGCCAAGTATGTGTGTGTGTGTGTGTGTGACTTGTATATCGGAACATATTATAATTCACGCATTTAATTATATGATTTTTTCATACTTAGTTATATTGTTATGCTTGAAGTCCATAAACAAGTAAATTATAGATAGAATAACAGTGAATGGAAATAAGTGATTGTGCAGAAACTAACCTCTCGCCCAAGAAGATCGTGGTGTGATTCTCTCTCTGAATTAAAGATGTTTTGTTTGTGTGTGTGTGTGTGTGTGTGTGTGTGTGTGTGTGTGTGTGTGTGAGAGAGAGAGAGAGAGAGAGAGAGAGAGAGAGAGAGAGAGAGAGAGAGAGAGACTGTGTGTATGTGTGTGTGTGATTGTAATTTAAAAGAATCTGCCTCTAATCTCTCCGACACAACTCACATAGTAAATAAGATTTAAACTATAGCTCTATGTGTAACCCAATACTACAAGTGTAATTCCAAGAAACGCCAAAGAACTACGCTAAAACAAAATAAGACACCAATGCAATCATATGGTTATAGCATTCAATGGAATATAAACATGTTAGATAGTTGTATGGTAGGTGAGTTTTATTAATATTGCATGTCACCGTTCAAATTTATAGTTACTATATCTTACAGATATGCCGACCGTTTTGATCAATTAGTACTATATATTTCAACTTTATAATCGCCCACTAGTACAAGAACAATAGAACACTATCAATAATACGGCTAACACAGTTCAATTTTCTTTTATCTCGATCGAGAAATAATTTCCAGAAGTGAAAAGAATCTGACGTATTTACATAAAATGAAACTAAATAAAAATGTATCAATGAAATCATGTTTCAAGCAGTCATATCACACTAAACATCTGTTGGTAATGTTTGTTAGGTGATATTTTAAAGAACATTTTATTCACAGTTACCAGCCGTATGTATTAAACAAGTAAAGAGTTGTCGAACAATGCACGTCAGATTGAAGTTTCTAAAAAAAAAAAAGGAATACATTGGTTTTGCGAGCTGCATGCTTGGTATACATAAATTCATCGAAGCACAATTATGAACCGCTCTTATTACTGTCAGTAATATCCACTGCTAAAGTTTAAGTCATATTTACTATGTAAGTTGTGTCGGAGAGATAAGAGGCACATTCTTTTAATTTACAGTCACACACATACACACACACACACTCGCGCGCGCGAGCACACTCAAACATACGTACACAAACAAAAACAAAATAAAACATATTTTACTCTGAGCGAGAATCACAACCACGATCCTCTTGGGCGATATGTTAATCTGCGCAATCGCTAACTGTCATTTATTGTTATTCAGTCAATAATATACGTGTTTATGGACTATAGGCATAAAACATGACTATGTATGAATAAATCATTTTATTAAAATTGTGAATTATAATATGGATTATAATATGTATACGACGGACAAATCACACACACATACACACACACACACACACACACACACACACACACACACACACACACACATTTAATCCCGAGGGAGAATCGAACCGCGATCCAACAGAGCCGCCGCTTACTTCCTTTTACTGTTATTCAGTAAATAATGAACATATATATGGACTTACAAATAAAATTAATACAAACAGAACTAAATGTATGATTTAGAATGCATTTATACGGTATATAAAATACACGCACGTGCACACCAAAGACAATAGCGGACATACACGCATACATTATAATTATTAACGTTTTTTCACCCCGAACTGTATTTGAACCACGCACATCTTCAGCGAGCTGTTAACCTCCGTGACATTTCGTCCTTCACTTACAGTTAATAAACAGTATAACACAATCACACTGACTTACGACTTTATATTAAACATATATTGTGACTTTACTTCCGGTGACATTTTTCATTGTGACTTTATTTCCTAAGACTTCATTCTGTGAAAACGTGAATATGTTTCAAATGGGCAAGTTATGGTGTGTGTGTGTGTGTGTGTGTGTGTGTGTAAGAGAGAGAGAGAGAGAGAGAGAGAGAGAGAACAAAAAGACAGAGACAGAAAAGAAATTAACAAGAGAAGAGAGAATCTAATCTCTTTGATTATCTAAGTTTCTGTGTCAACAATCACCTAAGGTAGCAAGTCTAGCTGGCGGTACTTTGTATAACTTTGATGTAGAGTTAGGCACACTCAGGCCTACGCTCGCGAAAGTGGCGGAAGCCGGAAGCGCCCCCCCCCCCCTACACTCAATCAATCAATCAATCAGTCCTACTCTCTGCTTTGTCCGAGTACCTTCTGTTCACGCTTCACAGCGTCTTGAACAGCACGCCAACGCGAAAGACCAATAATCTTAATCCCTAATCCCTAAAGGCATGCTTTACAGTTCACATCCTTATGCGTTCACTTGCTAACAGGAACTACGCGTCCGTTCATAAACAACACAGACGACTTAATATAACTAAGTCTATATTCGTATATATCTGCATTTTCAAGTTTCATCAGTCAAATAAAATTATAATTCATTCATATTTTTAATAGTATTATAATTCAATAAAAACAATAAACTGTTTCCCGAGTGGTACCACTCACGCTGATGAACCCTTGATAGTTAAAAATCGGAAAGAGAAAACGATATACCAGAGTTTGGGCTTAAACTCAACAATTAAACTCCATGCTATTATTTCTCTTCCTTTCAAACTATACATCTTTTTGTTATCCAGTCCGCAGTACCAAGCAATACCTACCAATAAAATTCAGGCGTTTTCAGTCCTAGGGATTTGGCATTGATTGATTGATGGTTGAATGCACAGTGAACCTTTGTTCCATCCAAACCACACCTTTCTTTTTAATTGTTACCACGATCTATCTGTTCTCTCTCTAAAAGTCTCATCTGAGTCTGTGGGAAAGGGTGAGATAAAGGAGTTTAAATTTGTCATCATGTTTCGCTCTGAATAGGGAGGGCATTAAATGAATGTAAAAAAAGAGAAAATGACTGAGTAGACCCGAACTTATCAGACTTTATTTCCAGTCTTTCGAAGATCAGCGGTTTTCATCATTCAGTTCTCACACTTAAAAAAAAAAAAAGATAAAGGATCTGTGACTGTACTTATTTCTGAAACAGAAAGCATGTACACTGCAGATCGATGTTTTTCAGCTAATCTCTGCAGTACTGTCTACAAAATAAGGTAAGAGATCATTTATTTTGATTACTTTATCATTTACATGTTAGCTTTCTTAATAGAGAGAAATAGTCGGTGGCACTGATTGATGGCAAGAGCAAATACTTCTGTTCTTTTCTTCATCTTTTACGAGGCGGAGGGGTATCAATTTTATGTGCAATTATGTCAGGCAGTGAGTAACCAACGGAGACATTCTTCGCTCTTTAATTGCCAGGCTTGCACGAGCTTTAGTAAACGTAACTGTTTTAGTAAACTAACCATTTTGTTTGTCCTATTTGATGGACTAGATACAAAGCCTAGAACCTTATCTGGGGATGGGGTAAGAATCACACTATCCATCCTGGCACGAATCGAACTCAGCCCCTGAATTAAGCAAGAATTGCTGTGCCTTTGCGGTTGTTCTTCAGTTCAATAATATTGCTTCAGACACTAATTAAGTCCTTCAATTTATGACAGAGTATTTCTTAAATAGAAATTTTAATTCAAAATCCACTTCATTTTATAAGTTTTAACAGAATGGATCTTGAGGAGTCCATTCTACATTACTCAATTTTTATTTTAGACTTGCGACTTTACTGTTTTATAGTGCAAGAGCACTGGACAGTTTCTATCTATGGACAGTATAATTTACGTGTTCATTCGGCCTTCACCCATAAACAAGTGTCGCCCCAAGCCTTATCGTTCTAAATTATAATCGTACTTAAAGACAGCTCTTTATAGTTATAATTTAATTCATCACCGCTGTTACATAAATAAATCTAAGTACAGTGAAATATCGCTATAAGGCGATAATTGGGGTCCATAAAATCGGATTGCATTAATAGTGGGCTTTTTACAATATTTGACTTTTTTCTGTGAACATATACGTCTATTCATGTCTAATGTAAAAGGTTGGGTTATTATGGGACGAATATTAAATGGAATGCATTATTAAGATATATTCAAAATAATGGACGGATATAATATCTATAGGTTTTTACTTTGCGTTAAATAGTTTTACTAATTTTTATTTGTTTGTACGATAATACACATTGTCCCATAATACCCCGAGTGACGTAATATCACGAATTAGGTTACACTGTATTACAACACCGCCAAGCCCAGCCAACATGTTTGCGGCTTTAGTTCTTTGATGTTTATTAAATTGTGAAAATATTTTATCAACCACCGCATTGTCTGCTGTTTGGTTTTGTGCAACAATTGTATAATAATTAATTAAATATAATCACTAAACTACTTACTGGCCTTACTCATGGATCCAGTAATAAGTAACATATCCGATAATGTTTATTTTGGAATAACACTTCAAGAACCTGGTGAAATCCTTACATTTCGGATCGTTTTATATTAAACGTAATATGCGAACTCTTCCCCAAAATGATAATACACTTTTTACACACTATGTTTCTTTAGTTTATTGAAAATAATTTTAAATAAAGAAACATGTACATTATTTATTAGAGTATAATATATGCTTATCTGCATAGCACTGGTTTTAAGCAAATATTGTCCACGTACCTCTAGTTGCATTAAACATTAATTTTCCAAACTCATCACTAAATTACATTTACTGATTTAGTGTCTCGTATAACATGAATTTGAATCTAAATCTTGTATTAAATAGTGATAAATTAAAGAAGCATTACTTTATTTATTTGAGTGACATGTATGCGGTCTGCATGTTGCTGGTTTTTAAGCACTTAATGTCCACCAAAGGATGGTTTTAAAGCATAAACCTTTTACTTTCCAATTTTAATACCAAATTAAATATGGGACTTTTCAACATACTTTAAAATTTGAACAATTTATTAAATAGTGATACAATAATGTTAAATAAAGAAACTTAGCTTTATTTATTAGAATGACATATACATGTCTGCGTATTGCTGGTTTTTAAGCAAATAATGTCTGCGTATTGCTGGTTTTTAAGCAAATAATGTCTACGTAAGGCTGATTTTTAAGCATACACTTATTTTTCACAAATTCAACACTAAATAGAAACTGTGGTCCTTTAAAATGATTTTGCATTTGAATCCTGCATTAAATAGAAATAAATTTAAGAAACGTTGCTTTATTTATTACAATAATGTTTAAGTTGCCTGCATATTGCTGCATTGCTGGTTTCAAAGTTTACATTGTACAAGTAAGGGTGTTTTATAAGCATAACACTTTTACTTTCCAACTTTAATACCAAATTAAATTTGGGGTCCTTAAACATGATTCTGAGTTTGAATCTTTTTTTAAATGGTGAGAAATTAATAGTAAATATAGAAAAAATATAGAAAAATCAAGTTATTTCCAAAATTAACTTACAGGTATGATTACTTTTTAAATTTTTTAATAGCAAATTATGCTCACATAAGGTTGTTTTTAAAAGAAAAAAGCTTTTATTTTTGTAAGTCAACACTATATTGATTTTGTGGTCCTTTAATTTAATTTTGACTTTAAACCTGTATGAAATAGTGATAAATTAAGGAAACCTTGCTTTCCTTTATTTATTTGAGTAACATATATGTTGTCTGCATATTGCTGGTATGTAAGCACATAATGTCCACCTAAGGCTGTTTTTAAAACATTTACTTTCCAATTTTAATACCAAATTAAATTTTGGACCTTTTAACATGCTTTTAAATTTGAACAATTTATTAAATAATGAGACAATGGCATTAAATAATGAAATATAGCTTCATTTATTAGAATGACATATATGTCCACATATTGCTGGTTTTTAAGCAAATGATGTCTGCTTAAGGCTGGTTTTTAAGCAAATGATGTCTGCTTAAGGCTGGTTTTTAAGCAAATGATGTCTACTTAAGGCTGGTTTTTAAGCAAATGATGTCTACTTAAGGCTGGTTTTTAAGTATAAACATATATTTTTCCAAACTCAAGATTTAATTGAGTTTGGAGTCCTTTAACATGATTCTAAATGTATATCCTGATTTAAATAGTAATAAATCAATATAAAAACTCAACAATATATTTTTATTCATACCAAATTGTGGACTTTTAGATTATAAAATGAGATACATCTATACAAATATCTATTAAAGCAAATGTATTCTTCTACTTTTGATTTATATTTATAACCAATACATTTATTTATGCAGAGTCATGGTTTTTAAAAAGATTCATTTGTTTACAACTATAAAATTGACCATTTTAACTAAGTGTCCACATAATGCTGGTTTTTAAGTACGAGTCCCATAATGCTGGTTTTTAAGTGTATGTGTTTGTCTACATAATGCTGGTTTTAGGGTTATAGGAATTAGGCAGACCACAAAACATGTATATTTTTTGTTATTTGATATTTTTTCTTCAAATTAAGTACGTTTGCTATTAGTGATGTCTAAAAGCAGAATGTGAAAAAAAAATGTTAATTTTATTATTATTATGGGATATACACTGTGTCCACCTAATGCTGGTTTTTAAGCATGGTCTACCTAACGCTGGAAATAGGGTTATATATATATATATATATATATATATATATATATATATATATATATATATATATATATATATATATATATATATATATAAAAATAAATTAAATCCTGTCATTCCCACCTACCCACCTACCCTAGATTTATTCCGACATTGCGTCTTTCCGAGGTTTTTAAAAGATGATTACACTGAAAACTTTTATTGACAATACAATATTAATATTAAGTAATTAATAATTTTAAATCATAAATTAAATCAATTATTATATAATTAATAATTCAAGTTTATTATAACCAATCAAAATTTACAAATAAAGTAGTACTTAAGATGATCTATAAAATATTTGGAAGCATATATAAATCACTTTAGAAAATACAAAATAATTTATTAAAAATATATTAAAATAATTAATATTAGGGCTCTTTTTATTCTAAGTATTACTTGGAATTATAATTTTAAAGAAGTAATCAAATATAGTTAATGAATAAAATATTAATAGGATACAGCATTAATGTTGTAAATTATTAAATTAATCTTATAAATATAAATTAAGCCTGTCATAATAATTAAAATTTATGGGTTATAATGCTACAGAATGTTTTTAGAGTGTTTGGAAGCACGTTAGAATTTCATTTTAAAAGTATAAAATAATTTATTAAAAATATATTAAGTTAAAATATATATTGAAGTCAATCAATATTAATATACAGCATTATCAGTATTGACTACGCTCGCCTTCCAAGCTAGAATTTTAATTAATTTTAAATAATGCATTTATTATTATACGGTGTCTGAGCACGAAGAGTTTTGAATTCTAAGGAAGGACTTAAATACATCCTTTTAATAGAAAAAGGATTTTAAGTTATTTTAAACTAGAAGCCTTCAAAGTTTCAAAAAAGATTAAAATCTTAAATCTTATGTTTTTATATATTTTATACGATATTTATTTATATTCATTTATGTTTTTATTCACATATAATTAAATTAAAATAATAACTTAAATTATTTTATTTATTTATTTTAGTTACATAAATTATTATACACTAATTTATTTTATATTTAATACAGTGTAATTTAATTTAAGATTTATAATTCCCTTATATTTTAAAATTACTATGAACTATTACATTAAAGTAATATCAAGATTTTAATGAGGATGATCGTCTGAATATAAGGTAATTAATAAACAAAAAATATATGCTTGAATTAAACTAATCCCAAATTCAAAAATAGTATAAGCTACTTGAATAAATGTTAATATAATTGCAGAAAAAACGCCATTAAAAATACTAGCTATAAGATAATTTCCTACTAAAGTTAATACAATATGACCTGCACTTATATTAGCAATTAATCGAATTGATAAAGTAATTGATCGAACATTAATACTGACTGTTTCAATAATAATTAAAAATGGATTAAGTACAGATGGAGCCCCTATAGGTAATAATATGGCAATAAAAGATTTTGTATTATATAAAAATCTAGATAAGATTAATGCAAATCATATAGGAAAGCCTAAAGAAAATGAAACAACCAAATGGCTAGTTGAGCTAAATACATAAGGAATCAATCCACTTAAATTTATCAGAATTAAGAATAAAAATAAAGAAACAATTAAATTAACAAACCCCCCTAAATAAAAACCAAAAGAACGAAAAACCTGCCCACTAATTACTCTTTTTAGTATATTTATTACTATAACTCCTGAATTATTAGTTAACCACAACGTTGAACTAAACAATAAAATAGTTATTAACCTTAATATTCATAACAAAATGTAAAAAGACATGAAAACTTGATTATGATCATCAAAGGTAGAAAAAATATCAACAAGCATTCTTTTATCATTTTCAATTATTTTCAGTATTATAATAATTTATATCTCTAATATTTAAATTAAATTCTATTTTTTTAATTCACCAAATTAAAATAGTTACTATTAAAATTATAACTCAAAAAAAAGAAAAAAGAAAAACTCATCTTAATGGAGATAACTGAGGCATAATAAAAAGTACTAAATTTTATTAGTCATATAAGATTGACAACCTTAAGTTATAGATTTAACTAACTTTATTAATCTTAAATTTAATTATTATTATATTTTCATTCAACCCATTTAATAAAAGTTTCTAATGGCACAACTTCAATTACAATAGGTATAAAAGAATGATTTGCACCACAAATTTCAGAACATTGTCCATAAAAAATACCAGAATGTTTAATAAAAAACCCTAATTGATTTAAACGACCTGGAATAGCATCTACTTTTACACCAAGAGATGGGATAGTTCAAGAATGGATTACATCTCTAGATGTAATTAACATACGAATATTTGTTTCTATTGGAAGAATAACACGATGATCAACTTCTAATAAACGAAAATCACCTAAGTTTAAATCATTTGTTTGAATTATATATGAATCAAATTCAATATTTAAAAAATCAGAATATTCATATCTTCAATATCATTGATGACCAATACTTTTTACACTTAATCTACAATCGTCAATTTCATCTAATAAATATAATAACCGCAATGAAGGTAAAGCTAAAAAAATAAGAATTAATATTGGAATAAGTGTTCAAAAAGTTTCAATTTCCTGACCTTCAACTAATGAACGACAGTTTAATTTATTTATTATTAAAGATAATGCAGCATAACCGACAAATCTAATAATTATAATTAAAATTATTATTGCATGATCGTGAAAAAAAATTAATTCCTCTATTATAGGAGAAATTGCATCTTGAAATCCTAATTGTCCTCAAAAACTCATATCTTAGGCTTTAATTAAAGCGCCAGTTTCCATTGGATTATGGAAGTCCATAGGTAAAATATTATCTCATTCTAAAGAGGTACTTAGATGTAAACCATAAACAACACCGCGTTGTGACACCAAAGCTTCTCAAACAATAATTATAAAATATAATACAGCAACAAACGAAATTATTGACCCTAAAGAAGAAATAATATTTCATTTTATATAGCAATCAGGATAATCAGAATATCGACGTGGTATGCCACTTAAACCTAAAAAATGTTGTGGGAAAAAAGTAACATTTACACCGATAAATATAATGTAAAAATGAGCTTTCGTTCATCGTTCATGTAAAGTAATACCACTTAATAATGGAAATCAGTAATTAAAAGCACCAAACAAAGCAAATACAGCTCCTATTGATAGAACATAATGAAAATGAGCTACAACATAATAAGTATCATGAAGTATAATATCAAGAGAAGAATTTGATAATATGATCCCTGTTAACCCTCCAACAGTGAATAAGAAAATAAATCCAAGAGCTCAAAGCATAGGGGTTTCATATTTAATTTTCACACCATTAATAGTTGCTAATCAACTAAAAATTTTAATACCAGTAGGAACTGCAATAATTATAGTAGCGGCTGTAAAATATGCACGGGTATCCACATCTATCCCAACTGTGAACATATGATGTGCTCAAACAATAAATCCTAAAATACCGATAGCAAGTATTGCATAAATTATTCCAAGAGTTCCAAATACCTCTTTTTTGCATGAATAATGTATTACAATATGAGAAATCATACCAAATCCTGGTAAAATCAAAATATATACTTCTGGATGACCAAAAAATCAAAATAAGTGTTGATATAAGATAGGGTCCCCTCCTCCAGCTGGGTCAAAAAATGATGTATTAAAATTTCGATCAGTTAAAAGTATAGTAATAGCCCCTGCTAAAACAGGTAAAGACAATAAAAGTAAAATAGCAGTAATTTTTACAGATCACACAAATAAAGGTAACCGTTCAAATTGCATACCATGTCAACGTATATTGATCACAGTTGTGATAAAATTAACAGCACCTAAAATAGAAGATACACCAGCTAAATGTAGTGAAAAAATTGCTAAATCAACTGATCCACCAGCGTGTGCTAAATTACTTGCTAAAGGTGGATATACTGTTCAACCAGTTCCAACCCCACTTTCTACAGCAGCCGAAGATAAAAGAAGCAATAAACTTGGAGGTAATAACCAAAAACTTATATTATTTAAACGTGGGAAAGCTATATCAGGAGCACCTAACATTAAAGGAATTAATCAGTTACCAAACCCACCAATTATTATAGGTATAACCAAGAAAAAAATTATAACAAATGCATGAGCAGTCACAATTACATTATATAAATGATCATTACCTAATAAAGTACCAGGTTGACCAAGTTCAATTCGAATTAAAATACTAAGTCCAGTACCAACTAATCCTGACCATACACCAAACAAAATATATAAAGTTCCAATATCTTTATGATTAGTAGAAAATAGCCAACGCATTAAATAAACTCAAAAAAATCAAATATAAATATAACTAATCCACCTAAAAAATTAACAAATAAAATCAATCTAATTACATTATACCTTTTAGAAATTTCTTTGTAAATAACTTTATTAAAGATATTAACAAAGAACACAAAAAGCAAACTTAAATAATAAAATAAACTCATAACTGACCCTAAAATTAATAATAAAATAAATCAATATATATATAAATCAAAAATACTAATAAAAACATTTAATTTAGCAACAAAACCTAATAACGGTGGTAGCCCACCCAGTGATAGAAATAATAAAATAACCCTAAAATCAATAAATAAATGTTTAATAAAATTATTTATACCTAATATAAAAATAATATTATTATATCATAAAACAATAAATAAACATAAAGAAATGACAATATAGATAGAAAAATAAATTTTTATATTATAACACCTTTCACATAATGAGAAAATAATTCAACCTATATGACCAATAGATGAGTAAGCTAATAAACCACGAATTTGCGACTGGTTTACCCCTCCAAATCCACCAATTAAAGCAGACCCAGAACTTAAAACGCAAATTATTAATAATAATCATATTACATTAACAATCTCCATTAACACACTAATTAGAAAAATAGGGGCTACTTTTTGTCAAGTAATTAATAGTAAGCAAGATAGTCATGATAATCCGCTTATAACACTAGGAAACCAAAAATGAAATGGAAATATACCAATTTTTATAAAAAGCCCACTTATTAAAAAAATAATGCTTCTCAAAAAATATTCAAAATTTAACATATTTAAAATTTCTCAAGAAAAGGTAAAACTAAATAAAATCAATCTACCAAATATTAAAAAACTAGACCCTATCGCTTGTACAATAAAATATTTAGTTCCAGATTCACTTATTCTTATATTTTTTCTATACACTAAGATAGGCAAAAATCCAATTAAATTTAACTCTAACCCAACTCATATGCCTAGTCAATGTAAAGATGAAATAGAAAAAATAGTACCAAAAATTATTATAATCCAAAATAAATAGTTAAATAACATACCTAACATAAGAAAAAGGATAAAATCGAATTACCCAAAATAAAATTAGCAATCTTATTTCAATGCCAAATTTTTTCTATTTTATTTTACTCAATCTAATGATCCGTCCCCTCATTCATAAAATAATCCAATAATTAAAATAATTAAAAACCAAAAACATCCTAAAATTCTTTTATATCTAAATATTATTGAAACACTCACTAATAATGGAAGTAATAAAACAATTTCAATATCAAAAATAAGAAAAATAATAGCTAATAAAAAGAATCGTATGGAATATGGTAACCGTGCAGATTTTAATGGATCAAACCCACACTCAAATGGAGAATTCTTTTCCCGATCTATTAATGCATTAAAAGATAATATTCAACCTAAACTTATTACTAAAACTGATAAACTAAAACCAATTACTCTATTTATTACACTTCTAAACATTAACACTAAAAAACTTCAACAATTTTTATAAAATCAATATCACTGATTTCCGTTCATCCGGCGTAGTATCTATATTAATTTTACTTAATTTCTAAATGAGTAAACTATTATCTTACAATATTTTAATTAACAATTAAACACCTAAATCATTTGGTTTTCATTTAATTTTTTATAAAAAAGGACTAATTACCTCTAAATTATGGGCCGAAACCATACACACTCTATTATGTTATTTATAATGCATGCATATAATTCATAGCCAATAACCGGCTCTAATTCTGGGATGCAAAACCAGCGTAACTGAATTTGTATATAAAATTTAATTTTATTAGTTTACTTTATGAACTGTGCTTTTCTTTTTCCATTACTCATTATTATTTATTTTCATCTTCAAAAATAAGTTCATTTATCTCCTTTAAATTAAAAATCTAACGCTTCAAGCTAAGCTATTTGAGGTAAATAAAAATTAAATTTCTAATAGCCTCATCAATAAATTGATAAATATAAAAATAATCATACAACATCTACAAAATGTCAATATCAAGCAGCTGCTTCAAACCCAAACTGATGACCAATTGAAAAATGATAAAACACTACTCGTATAAAACAAACAAATAAAAAAATACTGCCAATTAAAACATGTAAACCATGAAATCCAGTAGCTACAAAAAAAGTCGAACCATAAACGCCATCAGTAATACTAAAAAATGTTTCAAAATATTCACCTGCTTGAAGAAACGTAAAATAAATGCCTAATCTAAAAGTACAAAACAATCCTTGTATACCGCCAAGCCAATTACCTTCTATTAATCTATGATGAGCTCATGTGACTGTAATACCTGAAAAAAGAAGAACACCAGTATTTAATAATGGAACACTAAACGGATCTAAAGAATACACACCAACAGGAGGTCAACACAACCCAATTTCTAATCTAGGAACTAATCTTCTATGAAAATATGCTCAAAAAAAAGCAAAAAAAAATAATACCTCAGATATAATAAACAAAATTATACCCCATCGTAAACCTTTTGATACCTCAATAGTATGAAATCCTTGATATGTTGATTCACGGATTACATCACGCCATCATTGAAATATAGTAAATAAAATAAGTAACAATCCAATTAATAACAATTTATAGGTTTCTAAATGAAATCATCCAATTAAACCTAATATCAAAAACAATGCCCCTATAGAACCAGTTAATGGTCAAGGACTAAATTCAACTAAATGAAAAGAATTTCGTTTCATTAATAAATGCATGTATATAAAATATTTTTATTTTAATCATATTATTTTAGCCAAGAAGTAAATTTATTTTTATACAATAAGAAATATAATTTTTCACTCATCGATTTACAAAATCGTTATTTTAAACTTAAACTATTATTGTTATTTTTATTTTTATAATTATTATCATCATAATAATATTTTCATTTTTAATTTCTATAAATATTACATAATAAATTTTATATATGTATCTACATCCTAGATAATAAAAAATATTTACGATATTAATTTAATTTTAAAATATTATTTGCTTATATATTTATATAATCTTTAGTACCTTTTAATTAAACATTCAATATTAAATCTTACATTATATATATCACTTACTACCTTAAATTAATTTAAATTAATAATAATAGTAATAAATAATAAAAACAATAACTTCTTAATATTTAAATCAAAATAAAATTGTATTTTAAAACATATTTTGTTACTTTAGCCACTTCAATGCCACGCTTTAAACTTTAGCTATCTAAATTTATATAAAAATAAAGTATGTAATAATCATTAATACAACCATAAATATAATTAAAAAATTGAATAATTTAAATTGAACAATTTGATTAATTTTACTAAAATTTATTACTGTTAAAAATCTACCTTGACCCCCTAAAATTTCTACCCAACCGTAATCAATACACTTCAAAATATAAGTTCTAGTTATTACACTAAATTTAACAAAAGGATATGTTGATAGTGGGACTAAAAATCATATTAACCTAGAAAATCTATCTAATTTTCTTATATACTTTTTATTATAAAAACTTTTACACAACACTATAGAAATAAGCACCCCAACTACAATAATACTAAATACAATTTTTTTTTGCCAATATGATAATAGAAAAAAATTTAAATCAAATTCAATAAAAAAATATTGTAATATTGCTCCAAATATAATAGCCGCTAACCTAAGAATTAATATAGAAAAATTAAAATAAATATTTAAATCACCTTTTCTGTGAAATCTATCTCCCTTATTTATATTGCAAACAGAAATAAATAATAACCGTATACTATAAGTAATTGTTAAAATAACGCTTAAAAAAATTATTATAATTATAAACAACCTAGTTGAATTAAATAATCTTAATTCTAAAATAAGATCTTTAGAATAAAATCCACTTAAAAATAATCCACCACACAATGATATATTAGCAATATTTATACATCTACTAGTTAATGGTAATTGATAATATAACATATTTATTAAACGAATATCTTGATTTCCTACTCTTCTATGGATAATAACACCAACACATAAAAATAAAAGAGCCTTAAATAAAGCATGAGTATATAAATGAAAAATAGTTAATATAGGTAACCTTAAAGCCAATCTTATTATTATTATTCCTAATTGACTTAAAGTTGATAAAGCAACAATTTTTTTAAGATCATTCTCATAATTAGCCCCTACTCCAGCTATAAATATTGTACAAACTGAAATCATCAATAATAAAGGACTAAACAAAGTTCACTTTTCTAAAATAGGAAAAAATCGAACTAGTAAAAAAACACCAGCTGTAACTAATGTAGAAGAATGAACTAAAGCAGAAACAGGAGTTGGAGCAGCTATAGCTGCTGGTAATCAGCTAGAAAATGGTATTTGTGCACTTTTTGTTATTCCTGCGATTAAAATACATAAACTAAGGTATAAAGATAGTAAAAACTCTTCAATTACCATAATATCTCAATACCCTAAAATAACTAAAATCCCAATAGAAATTAAAATTATAACATCTCCAATACGATTAGCCAAAATAGTTAATATACCTGCACCTAATGATTTATTATTTTGATAATAAATCACCAAAATAAATGATACAATTCCTAATCCATCTCAACCTAACAATAAAACAGGTAATCTTGAAATAAAAATAAGTATATTTATTGATAATACAAACAACATAACCAACCAAATAAATCGATCCAAAAATACGTCATTTCTTATATATCTTGATGAAAATATTATAACACAACCAGAAATTAAACAAACGATTCTACTAAACCTCAAACTAATATTATCAACTACAATACTTATTTTTATAGAACACGACCTTAAATTTAAAACAACTCATTCAACAAATAAACAACTATTATTTATTACAAACAAACAACTTATAATAAATATAAACCCACTATACATAAGTAATATAACAGAACAAATAGAAGACAGCTTTAAAGTATTATACATTTACTAAATAAAATCTTTTACTATTAGAATCACAACCTAACGTTCTTTCCCTTCTTAAACTAATTTAGTCTACAATCATCTAATAATTAATTCGTTTTTTATTACTAAAAAATTCACTGGAACCCAATGAAGAAATAATATTAAAATATTTAAGTCCTTCAAGTTACTAAATGATTTAATAAATTTTGGATTACCACCGTGATTAATTCTCCTATATAAATATATGTTATAAACAGCAGCCAGAAATCTTATACATAACAAAGGAAAAATATAATACCTTGAACTAAAAATCACTGCCGGATAGATTATTAATTCACTAACTAAATTTAAACTAGGAGGAGCAGCTATATTAATTACACAAAACAAAAATCATCATAATGATAAAAATGGAATAATAATCAATAAACCCTTAGAAATAAATAAACTACGAGTGAAACTTTTCTCGTAAGTAAAATTAGCTAATCTAAATAAAGCAGATGAACAAAATCCATGAGAAATCATTATTAATATTGCACCACCTCATCCTCACGAAGTATTAGAAAAAATTCCTAAAAGTATTAAGGCTATATGGCCAATAGATGAGTATGCAATCAATGATTTAAAATCAACTTGATAAAAACAAATAACCCTTGTCAAAAATCCTCCTCATAATCTTAAAAACACAACCAATAAAAATAAATCAACCACTTTAATTCTATAATATTGATATATACGAATAATACCATAGCCACCTAATTTCAATAACACGGCAGCTAATATTATAGACCCAGCCACTGGAGCTTCAACATGAGCTTTTGGTAACCATAAATGGACAAAAAACATAGGTAATTTAATCAAAAATGCTAGCAATGCAACCAATATAAATAATAGCCATGTATATGAAAAATATAAAAATCCATCATATTTTAATATTAAAAAAATTATAAAAACATTGTATCTACCAAATATTCTATTACCACCTAATAATAAACATAACAATAAAGGTAAAGAAGCAGTAATAGTATAAATTATTATATATATACCAGCCTGAAGTCGTTCTGGTTGATACCCCCAGCCTAAAATAATTATTAATGTTGGAACTAATGAAGCCTCAAACAAAAAATAGAATATAATAACACTAGAAACACAAAAAGTATTTACCAAAATTAAATTTAGAATTAAAATTATAAAACAAAAACCAAATCTGTAATTGTTATTAATCTTTACTCTAAACTGTCTTGCTATTAGTATTATTAAAGAAATTCATAAAGATAAAAACACCAATAAAATAGACATAACATCAATAGAAACAAATCCACTATATATAGAAAATGAAAATTGATTCCTAAAAACATTTAAAATACAAACTAGTGACCTAATTCTTAACCCCCAAATACTAATGTACCAAAATAAATCAAATCTATATAACAACAATAAAGATAAACTCAATATAATTAACCTTAACACTTTTGAGATGAAAACCTTCCAACGTAGTCATTCCCGCGTACCCGAATCATTGAAATTAAAATAGACAAACCTAAACTAGCTTCGCATGCACCTAAAGTAATAAAAATAAAAGAACATTCACCAATTAATGCAACATTATTTAATTGCAATAATATAACAAACAAACTAACAATTATTATTTCTAAACTCAAAAGAATTCTTAATAAATGTTTATATTGTAAAATTAAAGCTAACACAGATATTAAAAATCTTATAATACAAATTAAATTTAAATAAAATAATCCCATATAATAATATTAATAATCTATTCTAATTAAAGCTATAAAGAGAGTCGAACACTTAAAATTCATTTTCAAGACAAATTTTCCCCACGGAAATAGCTTTAAAAATTTAAAACTTTATCTCATAATCAATATAAAACTAAATTTAATAAAAAATATATAAAATATATAAAAGAAAAAATTTGTCCAATTCACGAAAATGGTATCTCAACTGAACAACTACCAATTCATGTCAAAATCAAAAACACACCAACAAAAAATCAAAACAAAATTTGATTTAAAGGATAAAAAACAAATGATCATATAACCCTGTTATTTGTCAAAGGTAGAATTAAAAGAATTAAAATAGATAATAACAAAGCAATAACCCCCCCTAATTTATTAGGCACAGACCGTAAAATAGCATAAGCAAACAAAAAATATCATTCAGGCTGAATATGAACTGGAGTAACTAATTGATTTGCAGAGATAAAATTTTCTGAATCACTTAATAATTGCGGAAAAAATAAAACCAAACAAGAAAATAAAAACAACACAATAACAAATCCAAACAAATCCTTATAACTATAATAAACATGAAAAGAAACTTTTTCAACATCACTATTAACATACAATATATTATTGGACCCTGTTTCATGTAAGAATAATAAATGTATAATAGATATAACCACAATAATAAAAGGTAAAAGAAAATGAAGTGCAAAAAACCGAGTTAAAGTAGCATTATCAACAGTAAATCCACCTCAAATCCATTCAACTAATATTTTACCAACATAAGGAATTGCTGATAATAATCTAGTAATCACAGAAGCCCCCCAAAAAGATATCTGCCCTCATGGCAAAACATAGCCTAAAAATGCAACAGCCATAGTTAAAAATAATAATACTACACCAATATTTCATGTGAAATGATTCTTATATGACCCATAATACATACCACGACCAATATGTAAATAAATACAAATGAAAAATAAAGATGCGCCATTAGCATGAATAACACGAATCAACCAACCATATTCTACATCACGCCTAATATAAGCCACAGACCTAAAAGCCAAATCGATGTGCCCAGCATAATGTATTGAAAGAAAAAGACCAGTAATAATTTGAACTCCAAGACATAAACCTAATAATGAACCAAAATTTCATCACATTGATAGGTTTGAAGGAGAAGGTAAATCAATTAATGCACCATTAATAATTTTTAAAACAGGATGTATTTTACGTAAAGAACTATGCATTATCATTTACCTTTATAGTTAGCTAATTATTAATTTTATAAACTATAATAACTAAATATTCACAAAAGGTCGTATGACACTATATTTGTAATAACAGATTTTTACTACAACAATTATATTAATTAATAAAACAATACCTAAACCAATTAAAATGGTAATAAACTCAGGGGAAACTAACTCAATACTTCTTATCTTAACATTTATTATATACCTAACATTTAAAACATTCAAGCCCTTAATATCAATAAAATAAGAATTTCAATATATATATACAAAGCTAATTTGCATAATCCTAATTAAGACAATAGACAAATCTATATATACCATAATATTAGGAATAAGAGCCACAACATAAGCAAATATTACTAATAACCCTCCAACATAAATCAAAAACAAAATAAATCCATACCATGAAGATAAAAATATACCAATTAACATACATATCAATAATGTCAAGATTATAATACAAAACCCTAACCTTAACGGTTGAGCTATCAATGGGATTATAAAACAAAAAGTAAGACTAAACGAACTTAAAATTAATGTAGTCATTTATCAAATTATAGGTACATACCCTAATCTTTAGCTTCCAATGCTAATATTTTTATTAAACTATTATTTGCTTATAAAAACAAATTAAATATTATAACTAAAAAAAATATTAATAGAATCAAAGCTAACGGCAAAAAAGATTTCCAAGTTAAATTCATCAAAAAATCATATCGAAACCGCGGGTAACTAGCCCGAATTCAAATAAATATAAAAGCTAAAAATGAAACTTTTCCTATTATAATCAAATCACTAGACAAAACCATTAGAAAAGGTCCACCTAAAAATAAAATCACTATAAACAATCTTATTACTAAAATATTAGCATACTCAGCAAGAAAAATAAGAGCAAATCCAGCAGCACCATACTCTACATTAAAACCAGAAACTAATTCAGATTCTCCCTCAGCAAAATCAAAAGGCGCTCGGTTTGTTTCAGCAATACAAGAAACAAACCATAAAAATAAAACAGGACTCATCAAAAATATTAACCAAATTACCCCTTGTGAATCTTTAATATCTAAAAATCTAAATCTTCTAACAACGAAAAGAGGAAAAAGAAGAATCAAAACCATTCTTACTTCATAAGAAATAGTTTGAGCAATAGCACGAAGACTACCAATTAAAGCATATTTTGAATTAGAAGACCAGCCAGCTAATAAAACACCATATACATTTAATCTAGATACGCATAAAAAAAATAAAACTCCTCATTTAAAATATACAATACTAAAATATCTTGGGTATAATTGTCATAATAAAAGAGCCAAACCAAAACTAAAAACAGGAGCGCTTATATATAAAATATAATTAGAAAAAACTGGTTTGATAACTTCCTTAGTTAATAACTTCACAGCATCAGCAATTGGCTGAGGGATACCAATAAAACCAACTTTATTTGGTCCCTTTCGAATTTGTATATACCTTAAACCTTTACGCTCCAAAAAAGTAAAAAAAGCCACTGCTAACAATATATATATATATATATATATATATATATATATATATATGTATATATAATTTATAAAGAAAAAATTAACAACCTTTATATTTAGAGCTTAAATCTAATGCACTCATTCTGCCATCTTTATTACTACCGTATCAATGTAAAGCCATCCATAAATATTACAATACATTTAACTAAATAATACAAAAATATAATAAAATTAAATTATTAATTATATAAATTCGAAAAATAGATTTAACCATTCTATTAATTTGGTCCTTTCGTACTAAAATTAATTGTCATCAATTAAAGATAGAAACTGACCTGGCTCACGCCGGTCTGAACTCAGATCATGTAAAATTTTAATGGTCGAACAGACCAACCCTTAAAAGCCTCTACACCTTTAGGATATTTTAATCCAACATCGAGGTCACAACCCTCCTCTTTGATAAGAACTCTCCAAGAAGATTATGCTGTTATCCCTATGGTAACTATCTCCATTAATCAGTTCAATACTGGCTCAAAATCCATTGATCTAATAAATAAAGGAAGCTTCTCTTGTTCCTTAGTCGCCCCAACTAAAAAACATTTAAAACTTAAATCTCTAATAATAAATTTTTAATTTTAAAGTTATTTAAAGCTCAATAGGGTCTTCTTGTCTATTAATCAAATTTAAATCTCTTCATTTAAAAGCCAATTTCTAAATAATACAAATGAAACAGTTTTAATTTCGTTCAACCATTCATTCCAGTCTTCAATTATAAGACAATTGATTATGCTACCTTTGCACGGTCAAAATACCGCGGCCGTTTAATATATTCACCGGGCAGGTTAGACTTTTTATATTTCTAAAAATCAAAAAGACATGTTTTTGCTAAACAGGCGAATTAATAACTTTGCTGAATTCCTTATTTATATTTTAATACATCAAAATAAAAATTCATTTAAATATCTATTTTATTTAAACAATATAATATCCAAATACTCATTTAAGCATAAACAATACAATCAATAATGATTCCACTTATACGTTCTTATAATAATAAAATACATTAATAAATTAATTTAGTATAAACACTATAATATTTTATAACAAACTAAATATAATAACTAACTTCAAGCTTATATCTCATATAAAAATACAATATAATACTCTTTTTATAATAATCAAGATTAGCCTTCATTATCTCTAATTTATATTAAAATCAATTAAATACATTGTATTTAATTAATCAATATATAATTATATACTTATATATATTTATAAAAAAACTAGCTATCATCCAATACGAATAAAATATAATTTCTATTTTAATTTTTTCAGAAAATTTTACTACATTTATCTTGATTCATCCTATAAAAATAAATTAAAATAGCTCATTAGATTTCTAGAAAAATAATTTAACTTAATAATCTTGCTAAACCATGATACAAAAGGTACATTTCAAATAACTGCTTTAACATAACTAAATTTAATTCCTTTACAGTACTATCTTCCACATTATACAATTTCAATCACCACTACTAAATATAAAAATGTTTTCAACTTAATCTTAAAATAAATATAAATACCTTAAATTTATCTGAAAATAACTTATAATTAAGTATTATTTCGCTGTAAACGAAATACATTACATTTTATGTTATATCTTCCTAAGGGCAACTTCCGTTACCCTTACTATGTTACGACTTATCTCATTTTTCAACGAGAGCGACGGGCGATGTGTGCACATCTCAGAGCCTTATTCAAAATTATACTCTTACAATTTTTACTTTTAAGTCCTCCTTCCTTAAAACTTTCATTTCTCACTCCGTATTATAAATTATTAATTGTAACCCATCCTCACCTTATTATAAGCTGCACCTTGATCTGACGTTTAAATCAAAACTAATTTATATTGCTAACTATTTTAATTCTTAAAAGTTACCTGACGACGACGGTATACATACTTTACAAAATAAGGTTAGGTAAAACGTGGACTATCGATTACGAGACAGGTTCCCCTAAATGGTCTAAGATACCGCCAAGTTCTTTGAGTTTTAAATCTAATTTCATTCGTAGTACTCAGGCAAGCGCTTTCTTTCACTAATTTACATCAAAAATAATAGGGTATCTAATCCTAGTTTTACATTAAGATATCGTTAATTCAATTCATTTCTATTTTAATCAAAATAAATTATATTATTTACACATTTTACATCTAAATAACAATCCTTAAAATATTTATCCAATTCAAAATTTATTAACCTACTCCACCACTATTTATATAACTAGAGTCTTTAGTTTAACCGCGGATGCTGGCACTAAATTTACCAACCCTATTAAAACTAATCTGGTTCAAACTTTCATTCATTAACCAAAACTACATACTGGTGTTAGTGAAAACTTAAATATCATCTACTTCTATAATACTTAGGATCAATATAACCATCTTACATTATATAAAATAATTACATTATAGTATTGTAACTATTCATCCTTACTCCTCACCAAACTAAATACATACCATGTATTAATTTTTATTTACATTATATATTCTAAATCAAAACCAAGTTCAATATCAAATACAAACCAAACCAATCATAACAATTAAATCTACCAAGTCAATATACAAAAATATATTTTATAAGCTCTTTTACCATACTATTCTAATATATATATATAATTATTACACTATAGTTTATATAATTTAAAACCTTGAATTGCAAATTCGCCAAAGGACAATAAAATCCTAGTATATATATATATATATATATATATATATGAGAGAGAGAGAGAGAGAGAGAGAGAGAGAGAGAGAGAGAGAGAGAGAGAGAGAGAGAGAGAGAGAGAGAGAGAGAGAGAGAGAGAGAGAGAGAGAGAGAGAAGTTTAATAGATTGCTTATAGCATAGCATATGCAATAAATTGTAAATTTAGTGACAGACTAAATCGCCTTGTGCAACCCAAGAACATTAACCAAACTGTAAAATAAGCTAATTTGAAGCTATTGGGCTCATACCTCAAAAATGAACTTTAATTCTTTTACATTCTACAACTACTATTATTATTTAGTATATTATTCGGTAACTACAAATAACGTTCCAGGTTACCATGTTCTGTTTTACGCCAAAGTTCTTTGCTAGCATTAACCAAATTAAGAACAATAGCAATCTTTGCTGGTTTTGCGCACACTAACTAATCCGGTTATTTTAGAGCGCGTTCACTCCTAATGTAATTTCTCTCTCTCTCTCTCTCTCTCTCTCTCTGTGTGTGTGTGTGTGTGTGTGTGTGTGTGTGTGTATATATATATATATATATATATATATGTTGTCATCTACTGTCGACCTTGAGATCTCGGCTGGTTGGGTGCTAAGTGTATGAGGGCTGAGCCACAGTACAGATTTGCCTTGTCGAGTTACCCGCAGTACTGGTTGCGTACTGCTATTCTGTCAACCAGTGATGTGTTGAATCTTTGCTCTGGACTTACCTTTAAGTTCTAAAAGTAAAGACATTGAAAAGGAGTACACACTAAACTTCCAGTGAGACTCAAATTTTATAAGGGGATGAAAAAGGAGTGCATACTAAACTTCAAGTGAGACTCAAATTTTATAAGGGGATGAAAAAGGAGTGCACACTAAACTTCCAGTGAGACTCAAATTTTATAAGGGGATGAAAAAGAGAAAGAATGTGTAACGTTTGTGTAAGATCAAACTAAACTCTTTAGGAGGGGTTGTTTACCCCGAATTAGTTTGGGAAGTATCTCTTGGAACTTAGAACTGAAATTACTTTTATTAATTATCCTTATATTTTCCTGATTGTTTTATATAAATATTTTATTCATTTTTCATCCGTCTGTCATTTCTTATCATCTTCACTTCATCATCAATTCACAAATTCATCATTGTAGTCATTGTGCCTGTCTTTTGTTTTGTCCAATTAAGTGTGAGGAATTCCTTCCTCTGGGAACTTGTACGAGCTACCGGAAGTGAGGACGTCAATTGTTGTCTCGTCACAGATTTTAATTATTTACGGGGAAGCCATCAAAGAAGGACAATAAAAAAGAATTGGGAAAGCTAGATATGACCTTTATTACCCTGAGACCAGTCTGAAGGTCTACATCCCTGTCTGTCAGCAACAAACTACGAATTTTCAACAGCAACCTTAAGTCTGTCCTCCTCTTTGGCTCAGAGACCTGGAGAGTCACCAACAGCCTAACTAACCAACAAACTCCAAGTATTCGTCAATGGCTGCCTTCGCAACATACTGAAGATCAGGTGGACAAACTAAAGAACATCTTTTTGTGACAGTGGACAAATTGACCAGCAGATTGCCAGGCGGAAATGGAGATAGATAGGATACACCCTGCGGAACCCCCCGAAGGACATCATCTGACAGGCTTTGCAGTGGAATCCCCAGGGAAAGAGACGGGCCAGTCGCCCTAAGACCATCTGGAGACGATCATGTGAGGAGGAAATAAAGAGCTGCAACCAGTCGTGGGGTGAACTGAAAAAGACTGCCCAGAATCGAATGCGCTGGAGAACTGTTGTCGAGGCCGTTTTGTTCCGCAAGGAATCCAAGGACGTAAGCAAGTATGCACGGTGAGGCCAACAACAAGTAAACTGTGTTCATAAGTAAACTGTGTTAATAAAGGTTTTTACAAGTGAAATGTGTTAATAAAGGTTTTTACAAGTGAAGTGAACTGTGTTAATAAAGGTTTTCACAAGTGAACTGTATTAATAAAGGTGTTCACTAGTGAACTGTATTAATAAAGGGTTTCACAAGTGAACTGTATTAACCATAGTTTTCACATACAACGAAAACAAATAAAGAACTAACGTACTTCTCTCCTCGCAAAAATTCCCCCTAACATAAAAACAAACACACCAACAGTAATACTAAACAGGCAAACAACTCAGGAAAGAAATAATGACAAGTAAACAAATATCCCCTCCCCAATAAAAGCCAACGAACGAACAAAGCAAAAGAAGAACACAGCTAAAGCAAAGAAAAAAGAAAACAAACAAAACCCACAAGAAGCTTTATTAAATATTAACTAATATAAAAACAAAGCAAACACAGTTTATTTAATTGGAAATTTAAAAATAAGATAAAGCAATTTATTTATAAAAAAAATAAATTAGCCATGCTTCTAATCTGCATTGAAATCAGTTTGACGATGTTTGTTATTCTAAAGTACATCACCAAGGGAAATCACCTTCCTTGACTTGCCAGCTGTAGGCGTTTTTTCAGAGACAAGTTTCTGACGTGTGTGTGTTTTGACAACGTATTTCTATGGTGCAGGTTGTCACGCAAAGGGCCAGGGGATGGGGGTCAAGTCCTGTCACGTAGTCACATCAAGGCGACTGGAAAAGAAAGGCTAGGAATAATGAGTGTTGTGATAGCAAAGCAGTTTGTATTTTTGGCTGGCATCCAATTTTCATGTTAGTGTTATCTGCTGTCATTCTTTTCGTTGGTGTCATGTCTATGGAAAAAGTTGGCAGGCATTAGAGCAAGAAGGGCAAGCATAATAGGAATGTTTTAAAAATACTTTTTCTCTCTCTCCATCCATCCATCGCTCTCTCTCTCTCTCTCTTTATCTATCTATCTATCTATCTGCTGTCAATTTTGCCCGTAGGCCTATAATGTTGTTAAGACAGCCCTCTGCGCACACAACACTTTAAATAAAACATGGACGTTGTCCAGTAGTTAGTCTAGAAAATATTAACTCTTGGCTTTAAAATTTGCCTCTACATATTTATTTTACATATGTTTATTATATAAAAATAAATTTGCCTCGACTGGTTTAATTTTTAACGTGCGCCTGACAGCTTTTACTAGCTTTGATGAATATAAATACGGACACGTTTCTTTTTTAATAGAAGATGGCAAAGGTAAAGAGAGGAAGTGAAGCATATATTTAAGTGCCAAATTGTCCACATTGCACTATCCAAAAACAATCTGTAAGAAGGTTTACTTCTGGAAAGCTATTATTGACCACACCTCTCCCATCATTTGCCCGAATCTCGTTATCTCTTACTGCAGGCCTTAACAATGTAAACTAAGTGCAAAATAGTGTTAGTTCACTCAGAAATAAATACATAAATGAAGTACATATATACTTTTGTTGCTGTAATTGTTAAAAACTGGATTTATTAAACTATTACAACAACTAAGGACAATTACAATAATACAACAATAACTACTACTACTACTAAAATACATGATGGCAATGGTTTTGAAAATAATGAGGCTGTTAATGACCCTTCTAAGATAATAACAATTATAAATATTTCACTACTACTAATGATGCTGATAATAAAGATGATGATAAAAATACTTCGATCACTACACTATAACAGTATTGCTATTCTGCTGATATACTAGTACTACTACTAAGAATAAAAACAAATGTCATGCATAGGTTGTCTGTGCGAGTGAAAAGTTCAGTAAAGATACGTGTACATTTTGTGAGAAGACCCAAACTCGGTGTATTTAAGACAGTAATGTCGGCTTATTGTTTTGATTGATTTTGACTGATCTACTTATTTGTAACGTCCACTGGTCGTTGATTTCGCACGGATGGTTTTGTTAGTTACTTTGTAGCTTGTTACTCTTGACCCCACGACATGGGTCATTAAGTGCGGTTATATATATTAATTGCTCTTATACATCACAGATGATCAACACGCATAACATGCATACACGTTTTAATGTGATTACAGTTAATGAAATATATTTTAAAAGTACTTTTAATCAGTTCATATGTTGGGGAAATCGCGACCACATTGTTTACCAAATGCAAAAGTGTATACTTATACGGTGAGGGATTTGTAGCCTGGAGTATGTATGATCAAACAGTGAGGGATTTGTAGCCTGGAGTATGTATGATCACACAGTGAGGAATTTGTAGCCTGGAGTAGATGGGGTAGGGGGTTGTGTATAACAATTAAACTGTACGTTGTACTCGTTTACTATAACATTACGACTGCAAACCCACATGGAAAGTAATAATCTATATCAAGTAATAATAATAATCTATATACAGGTAGTTCTAAATGTGATTTTTATTCTTTAATGAACTGATGTAATAATTTCTTGATAAAGACCAAAAATTTCCCCAAACAATTTCCATTAGCACTTTAGATAAATTGAATGGTTGAAAGCATATACAATGTCAATCAATAAATCAGTCAGTCGATTGACTAATCAATCAATCAGGCAAACATTTTCTATTCAATAAAACCTAATTAAATATACACAGAGCGACACGATTTTTGAAACAACGAAAGGGTCTCTGAAGTTATGAGATTATTGTTATCATATCTGTATATTATGATAAATGCACACCTCCCACTTTGTGGACTTTGGAGAAGGAGCAACACCATTACTGCTTCTATCACCGACCCTCGAGTTACGAGTAGACACAATAGACGAGCACTGACCTGGCATGTTGCAAATAGACATAATAGATCTGCCTGCCTGCCTGCCTGTTTATCTATCTTCCATCTATCTATCTATCTATCTATCTATCTATCTATCTATCTATCTATCTATCTATCTATCTATCTATCTATCTATCTATCTATCTATCTATCTATCTATCTATCTATCTATCTAAAGTCCAAAAGTTTTCTTTGAAAGCATTACAGTCGATGCGGAACAACTCGGGCTGTATTGTTTCATTTGCACTATGAACGGTTTTCTCCCTTGAACTCCTGTTTTTAAGTTTTAATTATTTTATTTTATTTAAAAGAATTCCGAACTATTTCCCAACTCTGTACGTTATCTGTATTGGACAGAAAACTTCTCCAACTGTTATCGAAAAAAAAAATTATTATAGACTAGTCAGCGTCATATAATGGCAAGACAATGAAGTAGAAGCCACTATATGACGTAAACACACACACACACACACACACACACACACACACACACACGCACGCACGCACGCACGCACGCACGCACGCACGCACGTACGTACACACTCACACATACACGCACACAAAATCTTCATAGTAATAACGCATGTTCATTATCCGACGCACATGACAATTAGTTTTGCATGAGTTGATTGTTTGGAGATGAAATTTTATGACAAAAATGAAGCGTATTTAATTTGTGAAATGTAGCGAATGAATGTGAAATACAGTTATCACACTTGAATACTAATAATGGAAATCCGGGTTATGGGAAATCTCACACTTCATGCAACATATAGGAATTTAGTATCGGATATGGAATGATTTCAATCAAAACCCAAATGAATACAGTTGCCACATAAATACTTCGTATAGATTCAAAGTTTGATTAAAGGTCTCTGGGGGTTTGGGTTCTGAATTTGTGATACTTTATTCAACTTTCCTATCCCTAAAATAAATTTTGAAGAGGGTCTATGTGAATTTCGAGGGTATTTATTAGGGATTTAACCTAAAGTAGAAATGGTGTTAATTAACTTTTGTATAACTCTTGTCTGCATGTAAATGTTTCCTGTGGAAGGAGTGTTTTGTCCAACACTGTATTTTGCAAGCAAAACATCAACACACAGATGTCATCCTAGTCCACAAAGAATAGTCAAATAATTGCTTTGCTCCTTGGCTGCATACTGAACCAGTTAACAAGACCAGCACCCAGAAAAGCCAGACGCGCGGTAGTAAGAAAGAATTTTAAATAGTTCTTTAGAACAATAAAAAATACAGCTACCCCTAACTACCCGCATCCGCACTCAATTTGTTTAACAAATTAAGCAGACAGCCGACTTTGGATGGCAGATGCGAGGTTAACCCTTAGCCTTGCTTGTTTACGTCAGTTCCAGTCTTTTGTGTTGACTTCAAAACTGCGTCTCAATCTAGTCTTCATATTTCACTCTTTTTGCGAATGTAATGCTAATGTGTTTGTGTGTGTGTGTGTGTGTGTGAGTGAGAAAGAGAGAGAGAGAGAAACACACATACACATACGCACACGCACACACAGAGATTAAAAGTTCATATTATATCCTAATACTTATTTTTGATTTTTAACAAGTAAAAAGAATTTCCGAACAGTAAATGAATTTTGATATAAATATTTTAAACTAAAGAATTACAGCTTTCTTTATGTTTTAATCATGAAATGGGAACTACATAAGGCTGTATAATTCATTTATCTCAGCGAGTGTCAGTTATTGGACTAAATTTAATTTATAAATCTGACAGCCTCTTTCCACTGTCGCAATTAAATATGAATGATCTCGTACATCATAAAATGCAATTGTATTCTAAAAAAAAAAAAATGTTGTTTTATTTTTTAAGTGCTGGCTGAATAAGGGAGTTTGTTAGAGTTTTGAAGTAGGGCTCTATGCGGATTTCTTTTTTGTAATTGTTCCCGAAGGCACACTTTCCTAGATGGTGTAGATGTGAACACATTACTTCGCTTACCCTTACGCTTAAAAAAAAAAAGCAAACCCGCATATTCACCAACAAATGCGCTTGGAAAAAGTCATTCTTCAGATTAAAAATCAAATAATCACCCACTCTCTCACACGCGCATGTACGCACGCATGCACAAGCACGACACACGCACGAACAAGAAATACCCTGAGAACACTTTGGCATTGAGTATTCTACGATTTTCTCCATTTCAAGCCACTTGCTGGTTTGGGCTGCGTGGACCCTGGAGGGTTTGGTTGCATGAAATTCGATTGTTCTGGCAGTCTCCCATTGATCCTTAGTCTTTTATTCACACACTAGGTTTATATCACACAAAACAGCGACTGGCGCTTTTGTGTTTCATTTAGGTTATAGCAATTTTACAAAGAGTTGTGTGCACAATAAATGTATGTTTGCACATTTATCAGTCATGACAATTGTTCAGTTTGAAGTTTCGTATTAATTCAAACACTTAAGAACATGAATTCGCATCCCACATTATATTAATTTAATGCCAAACTAACACGAATCCGCATCACACACGTGCTGTTATATTTTATTTGACACCATAAGAACATGAGTCCACATCAAACATGTATACTGTTGTATTTTATTTGACACCATAAGAACATAGTCCACATCAAACATGTATACTGTTGTATTTATTTAAAACCATAAATCACGAGAATCCATTTCACACATGCACATTTATTTTTATATTTATTTAAAACCATAAAAATGTATGTCCGCATCACTCATATACCGTTATATTTATTTAACACCAAAACAACATGAGTCCACACCACACACACATTTTCATTTCTAAAATTCGGATACGAGTTTAAAAAACTGACAAGCTATGTTTCTTCAAAGTCCCTACAAGCTCATTTAGTTAACATTTGGCAGAAATGTTATTCTAGTGCCAACAGTCGAACAGAAATTAAAGGCGTCCTTTGTGCACAAGATTGCCATTACTAACACATGGTAATCAAATTGCCAATTTAAGAATGAATGTTTGGAACAAAGCACGGTAGAGACTGTTTTTCCTCTAGTGCAGTGAAGAATGCAATAGCTCAAGACACTAGTGCAGATGGCTTTCTGTTTCAGATCAAATAAAATATCTTAAAAATAATATAGTGCCAACCGCCACCCCTCCACCCACCCCCTTTTTTCCAGCGGCATTTCATATCGAAAAAAACAAACCCGCTGCCAGCAACAACAACAACAACAAAAAATCCCGAACGCTAATTAATGACGTAATCAGTGATGTACCACATGATTTGTGACGGAAGAAAGTTTAGTGCCTTATAGCATGTCCATTTATTTTACCTGGGGTGCCTTATTTTAAATTTTACTTTTTTTTTTTTTTAACCAGCAGTAAACAAAAGACTACTGTCGTGTGATGCTAAACTGGCAGTGTGCCTTTAAAACCACAAAGAAAAGGTTTCGTGATCCTTGACCTTGGGAAGCTGCGTGCTTGCAGTAGTAGGCCAAATTCCAAACACTAGCAAGACGCACACTCTTTAATCGAAACACATCAAAATTGATAGCATGAATTGTGCTGTAATTCAACATAAATCATCTTCCTTTTGTCATTAATTTTGCAAGCCTTGTACTGAAATCTATATTTAGATATCAGTCGAAAGACTATTCTTGGTAAGAGTGATTTGAAAAAAGAATTTACTTTTAATTATAATGAAGTACCTGAAGACATGTACATGAACAAATTATTACGAACAATTCGTTGCTGAAAATGGTAAAGAAAACATTACTAGACGGACAACCACCTCGAAGGCGAGAACTTGATAAACTAGTTACTAAAAATAGAACGTGCAGTCGTATCGATTCATACTTTCCTCGGACTTTTCGTACCATTCTATCTATAGGATCTTCGGTTAACGCAAATTATCTCCACCACTCACTTCCCCTTTCCTACAACTCTTCAATCCATACATCACCCATTTCTCATCCTCTCTGTTCCCTCTAACAGACATACTCAAACGCATTTATACCTGAAAACAGAGCAAATATGCACACTGAAGATGAAGCAGTGTTCACAGCCAAAAGAATGCTAGGAAAGGAAAAAGGTTGACCCTCAAGGAGCCTCTTAAGACGCGTCCGAAAACCCTCTTCGTCACAAATCTTCTGCTGCAGCCGTGATGTGCTGACGAAGAGGCGTGAGGTTAAGTGGGCCTTGTGAATGGCGAACCTTAAGGGCTCGCCCCTCTTTAATCACCGGCAAACTTGCGCTAGCAAGACTTTATGGTGAAACAAGAGGCAGAAATCGTAGGCGCTGAAGGCCAACTACTCTCCAGGGCATCGAAAGGCGACAACTGCATTAAAAAAGAAATAACAAAGAAAAGAAAAATGTCCAAGATTTGCATGGTCCTAATTACGTCCCCCCCCACCCCCCGACGTTATAAAGAAAAAAAATTCTAGACATTTCCATGATTGATGCTCGCTATAGGGTAGCAGTCTGTTGCGAGGACCTGAAACAAATCTATTATACAGGCCTAACATTCGATCTAATCAATTTTGAAGAATATAAATCGAACGGATGGAAAAGTCGGTCCTAGAGACGAGAATTACGTGTGGACCATGGACACAAAACAGCTATATGAATATTTGATTGTTACACTGACTTCGAGTGTGAAACCTCAACGAAATGTTATCGCATTGAATATTTTGGGCAGAAACAGATGTGTCATCGGGCCCCTGCCGATGCAAGTTGTTTCCATGGTAACGAAGAGTGAGAAGATAATGATTTAAAGACTATCTGATGCTTCTTTTCGAAATGCTGTATGAAGCAATTTGTGTGTCATTGGTGAAAAGGTTTGTCTGAAATCCTATTATACAGTGATACGAGAGTATGGGTGTATGTGTGTGCCTTGGTGAAAAAAAATAATGTTATTTTTTTAAAGAGAGAGAGAGCGCGCGACTGAGAAAGTGAGAGAGAGATAGAGAGGGAGACAGAAAGATTGAGAGCTCTTGAAAATTTTGAGCTTTGTACTGAAGAAACATTAATACGGAATCAAATTTGTTCATTGTTAAACGAAAGATTTGCTAGTTTGTCCACAGCAAGCAATCAAATTTGTTCATTGTTAAACGAAAGATTTGCTAGTTTGTCCACAGCAAGCAACAAAACGTATGCGCATAGCTAGCCTCCTGAACTTTTTTGACGGTTATTACACCTTGAACTTTATGTTCGTGAAAGGCCGTAGGCCTACAGTTCTATGACATGAACGCACTGCCACTTCTCGGAAATACTACTGCAAAGAGTCACCATATTTTTTTCGTCGATCAGTGTTCCAGCACATTGGTTGGGTCAAGGTGAGAACGAAGTGCAATAAAATGTTTGCCCATCATCCTACATGGTTGCAATTGGGCAGAAGAGTGACCACCTTTACAAATATTCACATCAGGATATTTGCCTGATTACTGCAGCTCTGAAGTCTAGCAATTTAACTGATTTACCTGTGTGTTTCTTGTAAACGACGGAGGCATTGTACAGTGCAATATCAAGAGAGTGAAAGAAAACTTTCTTGTACCCCTTTATTGTTTTTCTCATGTTAGGGTATGAAGTTGTAACACTTCAAATCACTTCACTGTCACACAAATCCACCCCTCTCACTTCACTGTTATACAAATCCACCCCGCTCACTTCACTGTCACACAAATCCACCCCTCTCACTTCATTGTCACACAAATCCACCCCTCTCACTTCACTGTCACACAAATCCACCCCTCCCATGTATTTGTTGTAATCACAAATGCATGCTGGTTTCAGAATTGGTTGTTTTGTTTTATAACTAACTTTGCCTGTGCGTTTTATTGTTCTATTATGATTTATTGTGCTAAGCATGAGAATTTGTTTCTTGCCATGCAAAGCAAAACATGCCATCACTATAGACAACTGAAAGTTGTTCTGGAGTAAGCTTAGTGCCTGGAAAGTTCTTTGGCATTAAATTTTAGTTTCCCTTTTCAGTTCCACATATGTATGTGTTCTTTGCCAAAAGAGTGTGTGCTAGGGTGGAGCTAGTGAAAAAGCGATATGTGTACAGCTTGTAATATTTCCCTTTCTACTTTCTACTTTCGAATTAAAGAAACGGTTATCTTTTTGATTGACTATTAATGCTACGTAGTAATAATTCATCAGCTTTAGAAGGGAGGTAAGAGGGGGCTGTCTTTCGAAAAGGGCGCGGGAAGGCAGTCGCTAATAACTAACACTTCAAAATAACTCAAGCGTGGCTCAAAATATTACATGCATTACGCGTCAATGTCTCAGCAACTCACACTTGCTGAAGTGATCAATTGTCAGGAGTTACCGTCCGTCTGTCAAGTTTCGTGTTGAATGAATCATTTCAGCAAAGGAACAATTTCCACTGCATCACTGCTTGCTTGATGATACAAGGAAAATAAATACATAGTACAGTTCTGTTTGATACTTTATTATAAGTAATAATTAAGTTGTTGAAAAATACCACTGCCTTCACCACCGCCTCCTCCGCCACCACCACCACCACCCATCAACGTTTAATATAAATGCATATTTAAGCAATTCCAACGCGAATTTTACTCGTCCCAGCCAGACGTATGACACACAAACATCAGTTATAATGTTCTCCATGATGGAATTTGGTTTTGAAACTTGAAGCAATGCGTATGATATTAGTCTGATAATCAATATTTTTTCTTCTAGTTTTGCTACGTTAATGTGAAATACACCATAAAAAAGGAAAATAACAAAAATAACACCACCAAAACTAAGCTTAGATATAAATAGAATACTTCTGAAGAAATAACAGCAAGAGAACTTATATATCGCTAAAGGACCCAAGCCAACGTCCAGTTTTGGAAAAGCTTACGGTTGGCACCTTAATCCACTCAGCTGCAGGTGGATGAAGAACTTGGATGCTGGTGCACATAATGGCAAATCCCCCTCGAGGCGAATCCCCGAGGCTAGAGCGAAAAGTTAGCACAGCCAGCCAGTTGGATTTCGAATTAGCATTGTCAGAGAGAGAGAGAGAGAGAGAGAGAGAGAGAGAGAGAGAGAGAGAGAGAGAGAGAGATTGAAGTTAGAATGGCACAATGACTTATTCCTCAAAATACTGAACAAAGTAAGCAGATTGATTCAATTGTTAAAAATCATAAAACATTGAAGTGAATCATTTTGTTAGTAATATAGCTAATTCGACCTTGAAATTTTGTTATTGTAAAATTTCAGGTAGAAAGCGCAAAACTTTGATAGCTAACAATAGTTACTTCTATAACGGACCCAACTAGGGCTGAACTTAACACACTTTACAAGATAATTATTTTCAAATCGAAATATATTAACAGTATAATACTGTATGCAACAAATTATCTCCCTTTTGTGATAGGTTATTTCACACGCACTACTTAATGGACAAGATATAACATTAATAAGTATAGTTATTTACATTTATAGCGATTTCGATTCTCATGGATGCGACAGAAGTTGGATGAGAGTCCTGCATCACCCCACAAACCTATGCCAGGTCAAAAGGTTAATCCTCACCCAGCAACCTAGGCCAGGTCAAAATGTTAATCCTCATCCAAACCCACTGATCTCTTCTCGTATATAAACTAAACTCGATACAAGGCCCGTTTTTGAACGTAAGCAATTTTATTATAGTTACTTCGCTTAAAATTAGAAACATTATATTTTAACAGTGCACTCGAAAACAAAGAATATTTATTCATCCATAAACATTTTCATTCAATCAAACATCATATGTTGAAAATTATATAAGAAAATCTTAATTGTAATTGTTCAGAATAAATCGTGACTTTAACCTCTCACTTTCTGTCTCAGTCTGTCTTGGTGGCGTCTTTTTGACGGAACGTTGTAATCAAAACTCTCTGTCTTTCAATGATATAAGCTAACAAAGAATTAAAATTTAACTAATCGATAAACAATTTGATCTTTTCTTGAGATGCTGTTCAATTTATTTTAATTTTAGGAATAGTCTGAGCTTTGGACATGAGATTATTTCCCCTTAAATTTCAACCATTTATTTTGGTTCTCTTTCTCTTTCCTTTTATATTAGAAATTACAGGAACAGTTACGTTTTGATAAGGGATTGTAACCCCCCATAAATTTCCAAACTTTCTCCCTTTTTTCTTTCTTTCAGTTTCTTTAATACAAGTGGGTGCATGCCTTTTGACTTTGATGCTTAAAATATTTATTCTTATTTCCTCATTAGCTGCAGCAACTCAGTCCAGTGCTTCTACTTAATCTGCCTACGTCATTCTTGAAATGTTTGATGTTTTAAGGCGGTATTACAGTGGTGTCACTTTTTTCCTCTTTTATTTCGAACATACACAGTGACCATTTGACGCATCGTACTAATTTCATCCCTATTTTAAGTTTAAAAAATTTAGTACAATTAAACAAGTGCAGGAAGATATATATCCTGCAATTATTGATGTAAGTCTTGGTAAAAATTGTCGGCCACTGAACATGCTTGCAACATTCTACATTTCCCGTTAATTGGTTATCTTTTCTTGGAATGTTCTACACGTGAATAAATGGAAACTAGCCACGTATGTGTTCATGTATCGTTCACTAAAAATACGTCACCCTAAAAAATATTCTATAAATGACAAGATTTCCACTAATTTTAAATAAACATCTTTTCTTGTTTTTAGAATTAAACTACGATGAGTTAAATTTTAATAATAAAGAGAACTTGATACGACAAAACCGACAATCGATTTCAGTTAAATATTTTTACAATGTTAATTTCCTCTATCTTTTTTGGTAAATGTTTTGCAAAATTTTCTGTAATTGTTCAGAAATCCTACGAAAACATAAAAAGAAATTGCTATTTAATTGCTATGGCTTTTCAAATGCGCAAAAAAATTGAAACACTATTAAGCGATTGGGAGAACAATATTCTAGCCATTAGGAGTCTTCATTCTCTTCCGGTGACCGAGATCAATTGAAAAAAAAAGATTTGTCACGTTAAAGGAATGCTTTTTTCCGTGATCATCGCTTTATACATTCATTAGGCAATGTAGTGTTTATTTCATACTGTAATTCTCTTAGGCAATCAATATTAATATATTTCTTCAATCTTTATAATCTGGGTGTCGTTTAGTACAAAACTATCTATCTATCTATCTATCTATCTATCTATCTATCTATCTATCTATCTATCTATCTATCTATCTATCTATCTATCTATCTATCTATCTATCTATCTATCTATCTATCTATCTATCTATCTATCTATCTATCTATCTATCTATCTATCTATCTATCTATCTATCTATCTATCGATCTATCTATCATCTATCCATCCATCCATCCATCTATCTATCTATCTATCTATCTATCTATCTATCTATCTATCTATCTATCTATCTATCTATCTATCTATCTATCTATCTATCTATCTATCTATCTATCTATCTATCTATCTATCTATCTATCTATCTATCTATCTATCTATCTATCTATCTATCTATCATTAGCATAAAATCATAAGATCACGACATACAAGCATTGTATTTGGTCCTATTTTGGCCACTGTAATTGTTTCAGTACTGAAATACTTATCACCATTCAGAAATGATATGATCTTGATTTCCAATTTTATATGGTTTTGCACAGTATAAGGTATATCATACCAGAGACGGTCCTCACGCTGCTTACCATATTGGTGAGAGTTATGTGCTCTTGACTTTGTACGTCACAGTAGCCATTGATTGCTACTGACAGTGAGAATGAGAAACAAATGGAAACACACTACAGGATTCGAAAATACATGTGGATCACAATGCTTTCAGCAAATCTGCCCCATCGAACACTATTAAAGTAGACATAAATGACCAATGCTTGAACATTTCCGAGTGAAACACTATGATAGACAGGCATTAGTGATAAATTGTCCTCGCTAATCGAGATATTAATACATAACATTGACAAATGATTGTAACACCTATAGCTTCATAACATTGACAAATGATTGTAACGCCTATAGCTTCATAACATTGACAAATGATTGCAATGCCTATAGCTTCAAGCTTCATATGGCGTTGTAATTAGCAGTCAATTAATATAAATATAAAATCAAGTTCATGAATATCATCAAGGAAATATGAGTAAAGTTTCAGAGAAATAATTAAATTCAATGTACATAACTTTTCAAAGATGGCGGCTGTTGCCGGCACGTTTTCATAATCGTACAGTTTGCAGCAAGTCACTATCCTTATTTAGGTGACGGCCCAAAGTCTCCCTTCCAGGCACTTTACACAACTGTTAGAGAATCGTCCTGAATTTCACATGTGCTACCAAGCACATCAGGAGAAATACTCTCGAATTTTCATATGCATTTACTCAGCATAGCACAGGGAACATTCAAAGTAATTTCATGAATTCACTAGACCAAACTCAAGCCGCCATTTCTCCTGTATTGACTCTCCAATAGAATTCACAGGAATCAACTTACAGCAACACGCTTTACAAATAAGTTGATGACAACGCTGGATGCACACACCAATGTAATCAAGTAAAGAACAGTAGTCACTGTAGCATATGTGACAAAAGAAAAAGTCTTGCAAAAGCCAAATTAAGGTAGCACTAAATTTCAGGCACATTTCATCTCTAAACTCCTTTATTTTTTACAAACATTCTCAACTTACCAATTCTGCAATAGTGCCAAGACCTTAGATAGTGCCAAGACCCAAGATAGTGCCAAGACCCAAGATAGTGCCAAGACCTAAGATAGTGCGAAGACCTAAGATAGTACCAAGACCTAATATAGTGCTAAGACCTAGTAGTACCAAGACCTAAGATTGTGTCAAAACCTAAGATAGCACCAAGACCTACTACAGTATCAAGATCTGCGATAGTGTAAAGACCTAATATAGTGTCAAGAACTAAGTTAGTACCAAGACATAAGATAGTTCCAAGACCTAATAGTACCAAAGACCTAAGATAGTACTAAGACCTAAGATAGTTCCAAGACCTAATAGTGCCAAAGACCTAAGATAGTTCCATGACCTAATAGTACCAAGACCTACGTTAGTTCCAAAACCTAATAGTACCAAGACCTAATAGTACCAAGACCTAATAGTTCCAAGACCTACGTTAGTTCCAAGACCTAATAGTACCTAGACCTACGTTAGTCCAAGACCTAATAGTACCAAGACCTACGTTAGTTCCAAGACCTAATAGTACCTAGACCTACGTTAGTTCCAAGACCTATTAGTACCAAGACTTAAGATAGTTCCAAGACCTAATGCACCAAGATTAATCGCACCAAGATGTAAGATAGATTCAAGACCTAAGAATTCTTTGTATCTTGGTTTCTATATACGTACAGCAAAATGACAGTATTAATCTCAAGCTTTAAATTGTCCCCATATCTGCCAGTTCATTAGACTTCCGGATTCCCTCTTAATTATAGTTTATTACTTGTGCCCTTTTGACATTACACCTTCAGCGTCTTCACACAGATCCTGTATGGAGCTTTCCGTACATTAAACGGCTTGGGTGCATAAGAGTTTCATAGTTTCTACTGTAACTAAAATAGTTTCGCGTTACTGGTCCTCCAGAAGCATATACCCAACATTTTCAATGAATCCATTTTGGTTTGTAATCACAGTAGTAATCTTGTGCCTTTGGCTAAAGGTGAATATTTGTGTACTCGGTAGGTCAGTTGTTTGAAGTCTAGTGCTTGTGGGTGTATATCACACATACACACACACACAAACACACACACACGTGTGTGTGTGTGTGTGTGTGTGTCTGTGCGTGCATAGAGCACATAGATAAATACGCAGTTGACCCATTAAGTGTCTAGACATTTATGAACATCCACATCTTTCCACCATAATCCTTCGATCCCCCATTTAAATGGCTCATCATTCACTGGGAGTAAAATATATTTAATAATTTGAGTTTGATTAGAAATGATGGATTTCCACACTGACAGTTAGAGATACTTACTCTTCAGTAGAACCTGTCTTAGCCGAGCAGCCTCAATCATTTTATGCATTATAGCAGATGATTCCAAATAGTCTCAGTCTTAGGGTGCGGTGGAGGGTAGTGTTGACTGATGTCAGTCATGTTGTAATTCGGCTCAGGTTTAAAACTCAATTCACTGTAAGGTCGACAGGCAGTACCGATGATGTCTATTTCCTACAGTATGTTTTTCTTGGGCACATATCATCATATAATAAAATAATTACTTAAGTGAAAAAGTATTTGTTAGTATACAACTAAATTGGAAATGTAAAAGATAACACGTAGTTACTTAATTGGAACCAGTAACCTGGAAAAGTAACTGATAACATATAAATACTTAATCGGAAAAGTAACTTGGAAAAGTAACTGATAACATATAAATACTTAATCGGAAAAGAAATTGATTGCATACAATTCTATCTATGAGCAATTTATATTTTCCTCTTCCAAAGCATGTTGATCATAACGTGTCAAGACTATCATCATTTAAAAAAAAGTCAATATCATAATATCGGATGATTTTGTGTGTGGTTATTTTGTGTGTAGGTTTGTGTGCGTGTGTGTCTGTAGCTATAATTCTCCTAGTGTTGGAATGGATGCATTTTGTTTTACTTAGAAACTTGTCACAAGCAGTATTCTGAATGACAGCATTGTGTCATTCTGTTATGGTGCTCTGGATGCAACAAGACATGAACAAAGACTATTGTTGCTTCACCTAGACAAAGTTACGTACAAACTATTAGATATAAGAAATAACCTCTAGAACTCCAGTTCTATTCTCTGATAAGAACTATCCTCTGATTTATATTGACACTAATCTGTTGAATTATGTGTTAAGATGTAAGACTGTATGAATATTGAAATTATTCAAATGTGGTTCATGGATATATTGATGTCAAATAATCTTTTTATTGTATTTGCCATATGTATATTTGATTGTTGATTTAATAAATCTATTGTTAAATTTACTGACCTTCTTACACGTATTGGTATCCTTATGTTGGAGAAGAAAATGGGAGGATGGGGGCTCGCTAAATATAAGACACATTTATCTACTCCATTAGTAAGAAGTTTTCCACCTATGGAAATATTGTGTGATGGTAAATGTTTGTTGTTAATGTTGTGGAAGAGAGAAAACTTTGCAGCGCCCGCATATCTGACATGTGAGAGAGACGAGTGGTGCCTTCTGGAGAATTATTAATAAAATAAATTAAGATTCTCACCATTTGTAATTAGTTATGGATGATTAATTATTAATAATAGTAATCATAACCATTAACTGGTGGCGTCATCAACACAGAACTGATCATTATTGCTGATGTAATTCATAAGGTTTATCTTAGATAATTGGACAATACGTGACACGTTGTCTTCAGTAAATCTAAAGTTTTGCTTTACAATCAGCAACAGAAATAATTGTTCTCCTGCAAAATGACCCTGCATGAAATCTCGTCCTTTTCCTATGCAGTCTCGAGTAGATTATATTCTGCTTTATATTAGAAAATGTCATGGAATACCTTAGGCTATTATTTCAACGCGACAAGAAACTTTCTGTTTTTTTTTACTTCTTTGTCTACCTTCTAGCATAATTTGTTTGCCCTTTCACTTCCATATCCTCATGGCATCTCTCCAATGTCTTTTATTTTTAGTTCTTCAGTTGCATTCGCCATTGAAAATTCCACTAATTGCTTCAGGGTATGGTTTAACAACAATCGCAACAAACATAATCAATAAATCATACGCTGAAAGCAGAAGATGAAAAATGTTTCCTAAGATTAAAACGGATGATATCAGGTAATTTGATTAAGTGGGGCAATTCAGCCTCTTGGAGAACAAACGGCGAGATTTATTTCGGTTTAACCATTGTCGTGGCGTAATTCTATTTTTCAAAGCACCGTTGCACAGTCTCACTGCTGAGATAGACGAAAAAAGTTCTTCTTTTTTCTTATAAAAATGCCAGAACGGTCACATTTCACATTAATAACCTTTTCACCGTGTCAAACAATATCTGTGGCCATCTCATGAAAATGATTTGCTTTCATTAAACATTTCAGTTATGAATCATGGAAATTAACATTCTTTGTATATTCACTTTACAAATGGACTGAAAGTGCAAAATGTGTGGATAGAAGTAATAAATCAGTCAGTCGGAAAAAGGGAGAGATAAATAAAAGCAAACACTTCATTTATGACGGTGTTGACCACCTAAAAATTGGATACATTTGAACCTTTCAATCTCGTCGTAGGCATCCACAATCGTAAGTTCTCTTTATGTCCGACCTCATAATGAACCCCAACATGATGAATGAACCCTTTCTTCCGAAATATATAACTAGGAAGTAGTGGATGAATAACACAGTAAATAGAAAATGTATTTGAACAATATAAATCTATCACACACAAGCACTCTAAACAAAATATATCTTTGAATAAGGATATAAAATATGGATGTACACAAACAGTTAAACTTCAGAGATTCAATAATATTCTAACTTGCTGTTACTAGTTAAAGAATAAAGTTCAGTTTGTGACAGCTAAGTGAAACTCGAGTTCATTTCACTCTCCACTAGATAACATTCCTGAAATATCGTTGCTATTGTCAACATAAACATTCAACAATATATCAATTCATAAAGTAAGGTAGGCGAAGTAAGACATAATTTAAAGCACATGAACATGAAAACGTAGAATTGTCTTCCCCTGATGCTCTGCATATGATGGTGTAAAAAGGACATGAGTTGCTGTGTGCTGTCATTAGTAGACCAAAACAACAGTTGAAGTTGCCTCAAGCAGTTTGAAGAGTTGAACAAGCAGTTCACAGTAGATCGTCAAAATCTCAATGACACAGGAGGAGGAACGAAAGATGCCATAAAACATGGAACTAACAAAAGATAGCATAAAATTGGAACTAACAAAATATAGCATAAAAATGGAACTAACAAAAGATACCATAAAATGGAACTAACAAAAGATAGCATAAAATTGGAACTAACAAATTATAGCATAAAAATGGAACTAACAAAAGATACCATAAAAATGGAACTAACAAAAGATAGCATAATAATGGAACTAACAAAAGATAGAATAAAAATGGAACTAACAAAAGATAGCATAAAAATGGAACTAACAAAAGATAGCATAAAAATGGAACTAACCAAAGATACCATAAAAAATGAATGGAACTAACCAACGATACCATAAAAAATGAATGGAACTAACCAAAGATACCATAAAAAATGAATGGAACTAACCAAAGATAGCATAAAAATGGAACTAACCAAAGATACCATAAAAATGGAACTAACAAAAGGGAAAGGTGGTGACAGTATTTTCCTGCAACAACAATGCTTACTTTGTTAGAGTCTGACCTAATTCATGTTATTTATTCCTTCTATGAGATAAACTTTATTCTAGTAATGCAGAGTTTAATTATCTCAATTATTTCAGCCTCGGCTGATTAGCATTACATGCTCTCTTACTCAATTACATCATGTTGCACACAGTTTAGTTTTGCAAAATACAATTATATAAACAAAATAGTTGAAATTTACAAACGTGTAGTGTTTCTTTACAAATTGAGAACACTACATAGTCTTTCTACAAGTATTGCAAGCACATCAAATAAATAATCATTATCAAAGAAATGTTACATTTTTTGCAAAGTTACACCGTGCTACAAAATCTCCAAATCATCATGGCAATATTCTACAAAATCCCCAAACCATCATGCAATATTCCAACAAAAAAATTCCAAATCATCATGCAATATTTTACAAAATCTTCAAATCATCATGACGATATTCTACAGAATCCAATTTTGCTGAGTTAGGGTGCGCTATGAAAGCATTCTCTAAGTGACTATACACATCACTTACAAAATATATTTTATAACAATTCACCCAGTGCTATCTACTGAATTAAAGTATATGAGAATACCTTTCAGTGGTTACAGAATATCACCCATAAATATGCACATATTTTTACAATTTATGAATAAACTACTTAACTACTAGCTGAAGAAGAACTATAAAAATTACAAGTCCAAATTTTATAACTTTGAATTTTCTCACAGATATCAACGTGCATCTTTAACAGGGATTTGGATGTTGTCCAATCACAATGGAAGAATATCACACAGTAATTTGAGAAAAATGGAATTTCTGAGGGTTCGACTTTGCTCTCTTATACATGGGTGTGTGTGTGTGTTTCAGTTTCAGTTGGTTAGTTTCAGTTGGCTAATGCTCCATCATTGGTTAGTTATGATGCACACCTTGGAAGCATTTCTACCTGTCAGCTATTAACGGTCAATATCGGTCACTCCCCCAGTCAAGGCTAGTCCTCAGACAGCAAGGCTTGGGGCAAGCAACATACATAGACTTGGAAATGCTGGCCATTGACATTCTAAGCAAGAAATGGCCAATCTCTTTCAGTGAGTTCTTTCTTCACACTCAAGTTTTAGAGAAAACAACTTACGCTGACTCCCATTAAAATTGCTCTTAAAGCACAAAGTCTACTGTACAAATGGCTAATTATAAAACATCATACCTAGAAACGATATACTACATTTTATGCATAGAATAATTCATGTAATAAAAGATGAAATATGGGGAAATAGCAAAAATAATTGTCGCACCAGTCATAAGATGAACAAAGCTATTAGTAATGTTTTCAACATCACATTTTGGTGCGATAGGTCTATGTACTAGTTGTTACAAATTCACTGAGATATTCCTTTATACAATGGACATTGATAGCAATCCTTTTTGATTAATAATTTGAATGATTTTAAAAAAAATGCTTTAAGTCGAGTGTTTATCAGCAAACCTTTCTCCATGGATCTACTGATATTTCACTCAATATCCTTATCTAGACTGAGTTGTTATGGAAACTCAAATATAATATAATAATTATAATTATTAGTATAATTATTGTATTAAAAGAGCGGGTATTCTTCTCAAGACAAGACTAATGGTGAACACATTAAGTGCGCTAAACGTGACGTTTGTTTTTAATATCTAAGGAAACGCTTAAAAACATTATAATTTATGTCTCATATAGAAAACTATAAAATGATATGAAATGATAGAAAAACGAGAGACAAAAAGAAAAATAAACAAAGAAATATACATATAGAGAGGTAAGTAGACACACGTGATATAGTTACCTGATAAATACGTATATCTATAGATGGGTTGATGGATGAATGAGTGAATCAACAGTTAAAAAACGAATTAGATTTATGTTTTAATGGAAAAGTTTATGGCTACATACAGGGACTGTGGATGGTTGCTACATATACCGTTAGCGAAAAAGAAATGATTGCTAGACAAATACACAGCCAAGCAGATGGTTTGAAAGTCAGATAGACACAGAGGTGGATACGTACACAAACCGATATATATATATATAGATGAATAGACGAAACGATATACATATAGGCGGACAGACAGACAGATAGACAGATGGATGGATGGGTATATAGGTATATATAGATAGATAGATAGAGAGAGAGATAGTGAGATAGATAGACATTTTTAAAGCAAGTGGAAATGATGGAATTGACAAACACCCAAACTCACTAATAACGAACTTTTCAAATTCATTATTTCAGCATCCATCAAAGAGCCAACAAGAAATAGCAAGCGGAAAGGTGAACCACATCGACGCAGACCAACTTGAGACGACGGCGCGTCCCATTTCAGTACTCCAAGACAAAGACCCCATGACATTACAGAATACAAAACCAATCCGTTGCCAGAGCTTCACTCAGCCTACGGACATAACGCGGAAATAGCTGTTTTGAAACCTCGTTGATCTGGGGGACGTCGGCCCTAGTGGACCTGAAAATAAAAACCCGGGTGCTGCACGCCTGCACGAGTGTGACGTGCGCCTTTGTTCTCTACGAAAGTAACATCTGCTTCTCGTGGTTACTAATGTATAGCGGAACGATTCATTATAATATCACCTATTTCCGCCATTTTATCGATCGTCTTCTTGTGTCTTCTGAATGAGTTCCTGTATGATAGAAGTGGTAGCGATGTGTGTGTGTGTGTGTGTGTGTGTGTGTGTGTGTGTGTGTGTGTGTATGTGTGTGTATGTGTGCGTGTGCGTGCGTATTTGCATACGTGTGTTATATATATGCCTGTATGTATGTGTGTTTGTATGAGTTAACACGCTGAATAATAACGTACATGAAGACAGACTGATAGGTAGAGAGACGGACATACAGACTTAGGTTGTCACTAAGATTGATCGCTGAACAGACTAATAGAGCGACCGACTTATCGACAAACTAACAGATAGTTAGAAAGGATTATGTTTCTGTTTGTCAGTAATAGCAGAACTTATTGCAGGAACTCAAAATACTTTAAAAAAAACGTTGGAAGGAATCTTGGCTGAAACCCTGCAGATTTAAAAGTTATTTTAAAGTAATTTGTTTAAATATAATCTACACTTTACTCCCATTCAATTAGCTTCATCTATAAGAACATTCAAATAAAACATATAACCAAAAAGTAAAATGTTTGTGATTATACTGAACGACTATTGAATGCAAATTAAAAATAAATTCAGTTTAGTTTTTCTGCGTATCAGACTGAATTTGATATTTTGCTTTCAACAAAGGATTAAATTACAGATAATAATGTATTGTCCCCCCCCCCCATTATATTTTATTTTTAAAAAAGGATAGAAATGGGAAGAAATGCATTTCACTTTTTTTTCTTCTAAAGTTCAAACAAAAGACAGGATAATTATTTGTTTACCAATTTCAGATATTTCCTTAATTATTGGGGTGGAATGGTGAATTGGAATTTAACAGGCAAATGAATTTGTGTCGTTTATTTAAGGTGCATATTTAAAGCATGAACTTCTCTCCCCCACTTAAACGAACTAACGACAACAAACAGTCAATGCACCATTGACCATTTTGTGGTTTTGTTTGAGTTCAACTCAATCTTGTCACGTTTAGACAATAAAGTGGATTTGCCATGCTTGCTCACGTTCAACCTTTTCTCCTTAGAGCTTAGTTTTGAGGATCCTCGTCGGTGCAAAATAAAGAAAAAGAAAAGAGAGAAAAGTAATCTAAAGTTTAACGTTTTTCTTTTTTTGTCTGCTGGTTTTAAATTAGGAAGTGGAGTAGTATTGCATGCGATGTTATGGGCAGGTCAACAAATGATTTTAAATTGTGTTCTGCGCATGTCTCCCTCCAAAGGAAGTCCGCCTGATGGAATCTGAAGCTTGTTGGTAAGGAAACATTTGGATGTGACACACGCTGATTTCGAACCCTCGTGTATGTCTCTTGATGATAGCGTGCTCCAGCCTCTGGGCTTGGTGGGGTTGTGTGGATGGGGGCGCTCCTATCAGAGGTTCATTGCTTTTCTGTCAAAGTCATCGGCAGAAGAATGCTCAACGTGCGTGCGCGCAGGCACACACACTAAATACCAACACGTTATCGCAATCAACCAACCCGTCTCATCTGTGCTAGTAGCCGTCAACCCTTACAAATCAAACACTACTGTTACACACCTCGGACAAAAGAAGCGAAAAGGCAAAAGAGATCTAACTGGCCTCCAGTCGGAATGGCTATTGATCTGGCCAGGCGTTTCTGTCTGTCGATCGTTGGTAAATTTGAGCGGGACGAGGACAGACAGCATTTGCTTGACCACTGGTCATTAACGTTTCGCTGATCCGGTATCCTCGGAGGCGCCTTTGGTGCTGATGCTAACCCAGACTTGACACGTTTGCTTGGCCGGTTCTGTTGTGATGTTGGCTGAGACTTGATATAGTTATAGCCGACACAGGTACTGATACTGGCGTAGTCCCATGATGTTAGACTGGACCTGATAGGTTGAGTCTAATAGTTAAAATTACAAAAGTGCAAGGCAAGACCTGTAGCTTATAAAACCAGATACGTCACTATAAATTCACTCTGAAATAAAACAGATATGTCGTCATAAAGTTCACACTAGCTGTAAACAATTACAGAGAAGTCATTACAAAGTCCACACTAGCTGAAATATATAGATACGTCATCATAAAGTTCACACTGGTTGATAAAAAAAAGATACTTCATCATAAAGATCACACTAACTGAAAAATACAGATGTCATCATAAAGTTCACACTAGCTGAAAAAACCAGATACGAAACCATAAATCTAAATTTCCTCCAGTATAAATAACGCGCGTTATACAACACTCACAAATTCACAAATGCTTTATTTTTCACAGTGTGATGCACAAGCTGATATAGGCTCAACACAGTGGGACTGATAGTTCAACGCCTGAAAGAAATCGTCACTTCGTTGTAAATAAATCCCCACTCCGTTCAAACAACCTCTCTTTATTTAAAAAAATCTATTAAAAATGTTAATAAAGATGATAGTGTCTTGGGGGTGGATGGGTTGAAGACTTAATTAAAGAGTGGGTCACGTGGCTATGTCATTTTCACTCCTACCGAAAGTCATGCACGCCTGTGGAGTCTAGTTGTATTGATAGCAAATTAGATCGAATAGATCTCGCTCCACTGTCAGTTGGCGCCAATGAGAGATCTGTATGTTCGAGTTACCTCCCTTCCTTCTCTGGGTTAAACTCAGGGCCGGATATGGCCTGTTGTTGTTGCGGGCATGTCGTCGGAGTACATTCGATGAGCGTTGTGTCAGAGACATAGATAAGTTTAATTTGCTGACATGTTGCCCCAAACCATGTCCATCATCCACACCCTCCCGACCTTCCCACAACGCAAAACTGACAACGAAATGCCTCCCTAACACGTCTACTTGATGGCCCCAGATTATCATGACATTTAGAAAGAAAGAACGCGGACAGTAAAGACACGATAATCAAATTTCATCTAATTAAAAGCTACAAAAGAAGCCCACCAAAGAACCAAAGACCCAAATCTAAACGAAAATATTTTTCTAAACAAAACAAATTACTGCCAGTTATAAATAAGTGACCTTAGGACACAGTCACCTGATACTAATCACGTACTATCACGTGAGCTGTACACAACATGTCAAAGTTCAAACTGACTAATACTGTAATACAAACATACAGTTTTAAAATAGCCTTCGATTTTTTTCTTTTATAAACATTTGCAGTTTATCCTAATGATAACTTGTTGTGTGTAAATATGACATAGACATTGGAAAGATGTACTCCTAATGCTTTGTGAAACGCACGTTCAGAGTTCAGTTAGAAATAAGGTGGAAGAGAGTAACAAACGCTTTGGGGCAGCTATTTAAACAAACTGAGTTAGAACAATTGATAAGATCGAATACAAAAATACTATTGATTCACTGATTTATCTTGAATTGATGTAAATAAAGCTACAATTGTCCATTTAACACAAGGCATAGGTGAACCATTTGACAAGTCCAGATTTTTATAGCCAAGAGCACATTCAAATTGTTAAGAAAGTGTGGCGGGCGCCAGTAATTTTTCAAAGCTTATTTTGTACTGGACATTAAATACTAAGCAAAATATCATATTTTAGCATTACATCGTATATGAATGTATAAAATAAAAATGATATTTTTGCACGTAAACAATTTTCACTAAATTCTTTCAGCAATTACCTTTTCACTATTACTTTGTGGATTTCTTCTTTTTGAATCTACCTGGAACATAAATTAAATAGGTTTTACAAAATAAATATCATAAACAACTTTCAGTTCATTTACTTTTTAAAAGTGTATTGTTGTTGAATTATATTGGTCGAATTGGCTCTTATTACAACACAGATAGTCATTTATGGATAATTTAAATATTCTTATTACAACACAGATAGTCATTTATGGATAATTTAAATATTCTTATTATAACACAGATAGCCAGTAATGGCTAATTTAAATATTCTTTGTACTGCATTTTGTTTCTGGATGATTTTAAGCAAACATACAAATATGAAAAAAATGTTAAACACAAGTTTTTATTGTTACTTGATTTCGGATTTCAATATATAAACAACAAATGCGAAAACTGATAAACACAAGTTTTAATCATAAGCGCTCATCAAAACTGAATGGAAAAAAGGTGTTATTAATTCACATGTTCTATATAATGTCAGTGCAGTTTTTGGAGCTGTATTTCAAAAGACCTGGGAAAATACGTTGATATTTCCGTTTAAAGTAAATAGTTGTCAGAAATGCGCATCTGTAAGTCAAGGTCTGTGCTTTGACTTTATTATGTACATCTTAGAAAATAAAGTCTCACATAGATACGTGGAATTGAAATAAGATTTTATTTTGTACGCTACTTTTTTTTTTTAAGGCAAGAAACCATTTCCGGTCAACTAGATTCTCAAAATTATCATTTGTTGAGTACGAGTTTAGAACAATATCATTCTGAAGGTCTAAAATATCGAGTTCCATTTCTGTTCTTACTTGAATGAGACTTGCAATTGAAGTAGCCATTTTTGTTCTTACTTGAATGAGACTTGCAATTGAAGTAGCCATTTTTGTTCTTACTTGAATGAGACTTGCAATTGAAGTAGCCATTTTTGTTCTTACTTGAATGAGACTTGCAATTGAAGTAGGCATTTTTGTTCTTACTTGAATGAGACTTGCAATTGAAGTAGCCATTTTTGTTCTTACTTGAATGAGACTTGCAATTGAAGTAGCCATTTTTGTTCTTACTTGAATGAGACTTGCAATTGAAGTAGGCATTTTTGTTCTTACTTGAATGAGACTTGCAATTGAAGTAGCCATTTTTGTTCTTACTTGAATGAGACTTGCAATTGAAGTAGCCATTTTTGTTCTTACTTGAATGAGACTTGCAATTGAAGTAGGCATTTTTGTTACCGCTAGATGGCAAGTAAACGAATTCATAACTAAGGCAACCACAGGCTCAAGAACAGTTGAAATCTCTCTTAAATTGTCCCAGACATTTTTGAATATGGATAATCAGTAGTGAAGAGTTAAAATCGCTGTCTCATAGTCTTACTTATACGTGGGAAATAAACGTTTTCACTTGCGACTTTAAAAAGACCAGCTTTGCTCTGAATGATTTTACAGAATCTAAAGGGAGTGATGAGAGATTTTATGAAACAGCCTACATCTGCACTACTGTCTACACCTCGTCGCGGGCGCCGTATATACCACGGCGGGCGCCGTGACACTCGGGGGGGGGGGGGCACCACTGGACTAGTCCTTTAATACCGTTGTTAATCTAGTTAATACAAGAAGCAGGGCAACCGTTTAATTCATCTACTATTTCTTTCAAGACACAAAACCAAGGACTTTACAAAAATATCTCTTTAGAAAGAAAAGCAAATTACAAGAAAACTATAAATTCCACTTTCAAATCTTTGTTTGACCGTCATCCTAGGATAAAAGTAGTGAACCAAAATGAGAAAGGCTGGAGTGGTTGCCCCTTAAGGGAAAAAATAGATCTGCGAGGTCGTTTACGCGACAGATAAGTGAACATGATGGGCAGTATACTTTGGTCAAATAATCAAACCGGCGTACTCTGTGCAAGAGATTATTAAATCCGGGTGATTTCCCTTTGAAAATAAAACGAGAACGGAGAGACAAGCAGACGATGAAAGAAGGACCTCAGCTCAGACATTATTATAGTGCTTAAAAGAAAAAAAAGAAAAACCAACTTATGACTCCCTCTAAAAAAAACACTCAAGAATTCGCAAATAATTTTCATCAAGGAATTTGAGACTTATACTCTTTTTACTGCAAAGCAAATATTTTCTGAGACGGTCACAAAACAGCAGCAGTAAGTAAAGAGCAAGTTACTCGTCTAAGCTTCTTTCTCTGTCCTCATTCTTGTTTTGCCCTTCTAACTGACAACTTCTCGTAAACCCCAAGAAACAAATCGTAAAAGTGCAATGCCATTTGTATGTGAGCAGAGCCGTGAGAAAGTATTTGGACTTTAACTGGAGTTTCTTTGACAATTCAGCGAATGCATGTTTGCTGACTGTTGCAGATCCTAGAGAGGATTTGGCTCTTTAATAAGGATGATGAAGATGATGATGTAATATAACAAGTAATAAAAAGAGATAAATCCATATGCACATTTACAAAAGAAAGGAAGAAATAAACGCGAGAATGAATTACATCTCACAAAGTGAGTAAACAAAGAACTGCCAACAATTTTGAATATAAGCAAATTTTCACACACGAAATACGAATAACAATGACTTACAGACGTTCACATTTCAAACACGAATAGTAGAATATACGTACTCAAACCACAAAACACAAGTAACAACCACACATATATGTTCACTTGGTAACCTTGATTAAACGTACTAAAGTGTCTAAGCAACAAACACGAATGACGACCACAGATATAACATCTAGTTGTCGAACGAGTAACCTCCCTTACTGATGTCCAGTAACTAAATACGGGTAATAATTACATTCACATGTTTACATGTCAAACATCAATGACAGTCAGTTGTGGATATCCACTTCAAAACTATAGTATTAGCTACATATGTATTTCCACTTTCCAAGCAAGAGTAACAATAAGAGCCACATAGATATTTACTTGCTAAACTAGAATAGCATTGATATCCAATTGCCAAGCTAGAGTAACAATCACATAGATATCCACTTGCCAAGCTAGAGTAACAATCACATAGATATCCACTTGCTAAACTAGATTACGGATAATAGAATAGAATAGTATAGATATCCACCTGCCAAACTAGAGCAACAATCACACACATTTCTACTTACCAAATATAAACATTAACCACAAACTAATGTAGTCCTCTTGATGGCATATATTTGTGTTTTGAAGAATTAAAGCAAATCTAAACATTAACAAGCTAATGTAGTCCTCTTGATGGCATATATTTGTGTTTTGAAGAATTAAAGCAAATCTAAACATTAACAAGCTAATGTAGTCCTCTTGATGGCATATATTTGTGTTTTGAAGAATTAAAGCAAATCTAAACATTAACAAGCTAATGTAGTCCTCTTGATGGCATATATTTGTGTTTTGAAGAATTAAAGCAAATCTAAACATTAACAAGCTAACGTAGTCCTCTTGATGGCATATATTTGTGTTTTGAAGAATTAAAGCAAAAACTGAGAGAGCTCTATATTAATACCAATATTCTGTAGAATTTCAACAGAAAACGATAATGCACTGGATGAACTCTGTATAGTAAGCATCTGAATATAGGTCAGAATATGAGAAAAAAAAACAACAAAAGCAAAGGTGAAATATTAGTTAAACAACTTCCATATTCCTTCATATTCTATTGTTCTGAAGTTAAATAATAAAAACAGAACAATTCTTAAAAGTCCTTCTTTATTCATTTAACCCTATAAATGTCTATGCAGGGAAAAATATCGACAAAAATTTCAGAGTTAAATCCCAAATGTCTAAGTTCAACTCTAAGAAATATTTCAGATTGTGTAATATTGAAGCTGAGCAGAGTTCATACTGAAGTTATTTTGTTGTGACCATCTACTCCATTAGGACTTGTATAGTATAACTCTATTTATTGAAGTCAGGACTGTTTTGTGTTTAGCAAAGTTAATATAAGACACAGACACACTGTAGATTCTTATAATGGCGAAAATTGATTAGCTGTTCCCATTTGATTTAATTGGGCAGCACCTTTACATATCAGTTTCATTTTTCTTTTATTTAATTTTCAATTTTAATCATCTGGTTGTTAAATCCGTATCATTTCATATTTATATATTGCCATATAATGTTTGCAATGGGATTTTCTTTTTAAGTGTCAGTGACGCTACTGTGGAATATTCGTATATACTACTATATAGAGCCATTACACTACATGTGAAACAAATCCCATCATAAAGCAACGTTCTTAACCATGCAAAAGAAGGAGATGGGCATGAGACACGACAAGACCTAAATATGCTTTACAGTCCTAATAATGATTCCACAGCCTTCACAAAAGGGTTATTAATGCAGTGATCATTTTCAGTTACCAAAGTAACCTTAAACCACCAAGATGACAGTCCACAATTATAACATTTTATGTATATTACAGAATGCTTTAAGCGAAGAAACTTAGAAATAGAAGGAAATATAAAATAATGTATCATGGTTTCATGTAATTAGTGTGCAAATTTGTAGCCTTGAGCAGTTTGTCAAACTCACTGGTAAATTTGAACATATGCAGATCAATCTATATTTTCAAGTACGACGCAGCTTGCATTTCTTACAGTGAAAATAAATACAGCTCTTGCAAAAGTGTGAGAACTCCCCACCCCACCCCAGGACAAAAAAGAAAATAAAAATAAATTTAAAAGAAACACAAACAAAACAAAAATATTACCGCTATGAACATTGAACATTTTAGATTTAGCACTTCGTGTTTTTTAAAGAGTGATGTGGCGTTACACCAAAAAGGGAAATTCACTTAACCGTTATATAAAAAAATTTAAAACTCCAAAACCAATGAGTCTAAGTTCATGTAATAGAATGGTTATATCACAAAAATATAGATTTAAAGCCAAATTCCAGGTTCAGTACCACTATTTATTTTTAAATATATTTTCAACAAACTAAATGCAAGAATGTTTCCAATGAGGCAACTTGCTAAACTAGTATTTTTAAAATCTTCATGTAGTATTTTCATGTACTAGTATCTTCTTGTAGTATCTTCGTCATCACGATTTCCTGGTCTTGTTAAAACCAAGTCATCAGCCTTTACATTGGAAAACGTTCAATATATGATATAAATACAAAAACGAGACATTCAGAGTTTGATATATATATCTTTTACGAGGACGAGACAGAGTTTGACATATATATCTTTTACGAGGACGAGACAGTCAGAGTTTGATATAAATACGAGAATGAGACATTCAGAGTTTGATATAAATACGAGAATGAGACATTCAGAGTTTGATATATACAAATGTATATATGAATATCGATGGCAAGTACTGCAAAAGCGTTTGACTGGTATTTATATTAACTTTGCATCATCTTACCGGAATCCTTCATTCACCTTTCCAGCCACTGAGGTCGTCATTCGCAATTATGTACTTAAGCTTCCAACCAGAAAATCTCTTTAATCAGATGTCACCCATGTCACCCCTCCAGCTCTGTCCCGCTTGTAACTACATAGCTAGCTTCTGAGTTGGAAATCATCTTTTCTGTCGGACTTAGCTCTCAAAGAAGCGTGAAAAAATAAATGGTTATCTACACCTCTGTGTTAATCATCTTTATGTTATGCAAGAGTGATTTCCAAGCGTCATACTACCCTTCCTCATAGAAATAAAAAATGCAAACAATAAATACAGTATATTTAAATAAAATAAAATGAACAATTTAGCAATTGAATGTATAAATGAATTCTCTGCTAAAAGTAGGTTCCAAAGCAATTTGTACATATATACAGAATACATAACTAATGCCAAAAATTAATTAAATAGTAAATAAAATATAGTCTAATTTAATCACTTTGGTACATAAACTATTCATAAAATAGCAAATTGCGCTACATTTTGTACATTTCAAGTTTATAATAACATTATAGTTCAATGTTCTAATTCTTAGAGAATTTTGCATAATCAAAATCAAGTGATACAGTGGAGTGGGATAAAGAATTCATGACAGAGACTTTTATGAGAGGATGTCAAACTAGAAGGAAATCACCTACCTTCCTTGCCCCTCTCTCGATTCACACCATAAGTTCGTGTCTACTCATAGTCTGTACAGTCTTGAACACAAAAGTCAGTTGTTTTCTGGTGCCCCCCCCCCCCAACTCCTGTACATTATCACAACAGTCCTGAGCCACCAAGACAGTTGTTTTATGGTGCCCCCCCCCCACTAACTACTGTACATATCTACACTTGTCCTTGCAGGTGTGTAGCTCTTGCCCCTTTCAGAGTCAATGGGTAACCACTCTGCTTCCTGACAGAGTCAAAGGGTAACCACTCTGCTTCCTGACAGAGTCAAAAGGTAACCACTCTGCTTCCTGACAGAGTCAAAGGGTAACCACTCTGCTTCCTGACAGATGGTTGTAGCGTAAAGATGCAGACTAAGCACTCTGTGCAAAGTCCACTTTATGCACTGTTGAAAAAGTACAGCACATCACTGTATGAATTTCCTTATGACTTATGTACTTCATTCTTTCCACCTGCTTCTCTCTCTCTCTCTCTCTCTCTCTCTCTCTCTCTCTCTCTCTCTCTCTCTCTCTCACACACACACACACACAGCCATACTCATATTGCAATTACATCTACGAAAAATATGACAACAAATCTACCTACCGAAATATAAAATATATCTTTATGTTTAAATTTTAGGAAACATTATTAAATACAGAAATAAGAATTTTGCTTTCACACATAAACTATATTCCCTAACTTAGTGACCTCGTGGTTTCAGTTGAAAATACCCCGAGGACCTGAGTGCTAGGTTCCATCACCAGAAAATGCTCAGTCATGGTTTCCTCCGTTTGTGCTTGTGTGTGTGTGTGTGTGTGTGTGTGTGCGCGCGCGCGCGCGCGTGCGTGCGTATGTGTGTGTGCGTGCGTATGTGTGTGTGTGTATTTCAGTATCTTTCTCGATGTGATTTGCTTTTTTCTTTGACAGAGTTCTCGGCAGTTTTAGAGGTAACCTGTACAGATTCTTGCTGGTTTCTGTGACAGAAGTGTTATTCTTTCCTTTTGTTTTCACATTCATTTTCACATTTTTAAAAATTTAGCTGGGCAGTTGGGTATTAGACTATCGAGTTTGAAATTCTGATAGTCTTTGTATCATACATGCAACGTCTATGTGTGGATCAAGTGGTACCATGGGCCTGGTGTATACATTCTTGTTTCTCATGTTGTCTTCAATTCCAGTTCTGGTGTATGCATTGATGTTGCTGGGATTATCTTCAATTCCAGTTCTGGTGTATGCATTGTTGTTACTGCTGTTGTCTTCAATTCCAGTGGGTAACATCCATTGCATTTTGATATTTTTTTTGTGTTGCTATTTGTGGACTTGACTGCAATCTTGAAATTGTCGTCGGCATCCTGTCAACATAATTTGGTTAGAGTTCTATTTTTAATATTGGATTAGACCATCAGCAAGATCCTTTCCTATGGATGTTTCTTGGCTGCCCCGTTGCATATCATCTGTATGTTGGTTGGTGCATTGTCACATCTTGAATCTTGTGTTTTTCTCGCACCCATTTGGGCAGAAGATATCCCTGTCCTTTTCTTGTCTGATGTTTACTTGTGGCTGTTACTGATTTTATTTCTTTGGCACATTGGCATGTCGTGCCACTATTTCCGTCTGAACTTTGCTATTGTTGGTGGGGTATTGTGTTGTCAGTTTGTATGTGGTTTCTGGTCTTTTTCTGTCCATTTGTTTGCCTGTTATTTTCAAAGATGGCTTCCGTTGTCTGGTCTGGTAATAAATGTATTGATGCGGGATGGGGGTGCTTGTGTTCCGTCTTGAATTTTGCTGTGTGTTTACGTCTCATTCTCTTTTGGCCACTGCACTGGTGGTCACTGAGTGCATCGTTTTGGATCTCTTTGTTAGTTATCCCCAATCTGGCGTCCATTTGGGTGAATGCGGCTTTTGTTAGTATTTTCTCTCTCTGCATGTCTGTCATTTTGTGATGATGAAGGAGGCCTTCATTTGGATGTATTTCCTACAAAAAGTATTTAGCTCTAGTTGGAGTGCTGTTTCCGATGTGTTTTGGTGGATCCTCTCAAGTCATTTCTGTGTCCTCTGTGGATTCTGCGGCGTACTATTTTGCCATTTTATTTCGGCGGCAGCTTTTGCTTGCATAGAAGCCTCTTGGTGTTGATAAAGATCCCCTTGAGGAAGCAATTTGCATGCTGCGTATTGAAGACACTTTGCAAACAAACAAACAAACGCATATGCAAACAAATCGCCTATGTTCAATCCGGGTCACGTGTGGCAAGAAAAATGTGCCTGCAACCAGACCTTTAACTCTAAACGCACTGCACGCCACGGCCAACAATGACAAGTATCATAAACAATTTCACCCTGGTGCCTCTGTGGGCCCCAATCAAGGCCAATTTCGCTTGTCAGCCTTGGGGGAAGCCGGCTAGGGGGAAGACATGACAGGGTGAAAAGAGTGGTTGGAATTGGGACGTCAGGTTCTTTATACATCTCAAACTGCTCTTTTCCAAGCTAGGCCCCTTCGGCGATAGACGTACGGATTTTTGTGTCCTAGCACGTTACTTCGGTGTTCCCCCCCCCCCCTTCTTTTTTTTTTTTTACTGAGCAGACATCAATCACCCATCTCAGTAATCAAGCGAACGGAATGTGCAGACTTCTAAATGACAGTCTTCCTTAGTTGTTCTGGCAAGCGAGAGCGTAGCGGGAAAGCGCACTGGGTCTCGTTGTGGTCTATTACTGCAAGCTACTCTCGTCCGGAGGCACTGTTCATGGGGAGAAAAAGAATGCAATAGTTCTATTTGTTCTTTTGTCTGCTGGGATTATTTATCATAGTAATCAATGAAGTGATGTGCGTTTTTGGTTCAGCTTGGGGTAGGTAGGTAGGGTGGAGGTGGGTGGGGGATCCAATTTTTTCCCCGTCTCTGATGGACTTGTCGTCTGGGTTTGGGAGTGGATAAGGTGCCAAAATAATTGATTCTACTGACGTACCAAATGCACTTATTTCCTTTGGTACCCTTTGCTATCTTGCTGAAATTGGCAGTTTGCTTGCTTGCCTGCAACAGTTAAGGGATATGCTCCTGTACAGGAAGTGAGTGGGTGGGTTGTATTTTTCGCCGGATATTCAGATATGATTGTACTTTGACAAAGGGCTCGTGTTGATTTATGAAAGTGTTTTGCAGATCAGCTGTAAAGTACTTAAGTTATGCGAGAGATTTGCAGATCAGCTGTAAAGTACTTAAGTTATGTGAGTGTTTTGTAAGCTGGTGGATTTTTCCCGTGCCAACACCTATTTGCTCACAATTTACTCATCGCTTGGATGTACTTATTTGCATAAAGAGTAGGCTAACTCATCGTTTGTAACTCTTATTTCTCTACACTATACTCACCCTCTTGAAGTACTTATCCTCATACACTTTACCCACCGTCTTGAAGTACTTATCCGCACACACTATACTCGCAATCTTGAAGTGCTTATCTGCATACACTGCACTCACCATCTTGAAGTGCTTTTCTGCACACATTTTGCTCATCGTCTTGAAGTGCTTATCAGAATACACTTTACTCACTGGGTAGCTTTGTTTTAACATTTCTGATGTTTCCACTGGTCTCAGTTCACCCTTTCGTCGTTTATTAAAAGTCACTAGTTTATGTGCCAACTCTTCTATTCATTCTGCACCTTTCTAGACAGAATGTGGGTGTGAATAGGTGTCAAGCCGTAGATTTGCCTAGCCAACTGCGATCATTCCTGTCATTTAGTGATTATATTCTTGCCTGAGTGGAATTGGTGTGCACACAATACTCACATATATACTCACATTCATACACTATGCATCACAACACATCTGTTACCACAGTCATGAAAATGTCCAAACTAATTATTATGACATTTTCTGAGCGTATTAGCACACATAATGTAGAAGAATATGGAAAGCATTGTACTCTGCTTAGTTTTAAGGAGTGTTGAATTTTAAATTGTCATTTCTGCTTATGTTATACTTTTCAGCTGACGTTTCTCCTAGTCTGATTTGTACTTGTTAAAGTTTAAGCTTGTATCTGTGATGGGCAGTTTAACAGATTAGCTACCCAGCCCTTAATCTATTGAATTTCATCCGCACAGGCCTTAATAATTTGCAGATGGAGAAACTTGGTCAGACCTGAGATACATTAACTATTAATTTATTTATTTCTACCTGCCCCTGAGCGTTACCGGTTCAGAACTCCCATCACTCCTTGCAAGTTCGAACACTTCTAGATAGTATAAAATTCTGGCCCACACACACTCTCCCGCAGTTCAGGGGGACACTTCCCAAAATATGCTGTTGTCTGACTTTATAACACAATTAAAATTAAGCCCCATCCCTTAAGCATGCGTATCTCCTTCTCTGTCTAAATACAGCAGTGGAAGTGTAATTAACAAATAACAAAATTTATTCAACACAATGAAAGATAAATAAGAAGCAATTTGTACACAATAAATAGTAGTCACAAAGGCAGGCTAAATGAGAAGTAGTGTCAATTCTATCTAGGTTAACAATTAAATCTAAACAATCTGCCACTGATATAAGGTTTGTCATTATGTGATAGTTCATAGTCTCCAGAAATGTTTACGACCAAGTATAGTTCATTATGCAGGTTCCCAAATCTCTCTTTCTTGATGAGTGCAAATGTTACATAATTTTTAATCTAACTCATCATAAGTTGCTAATGATTGCAGATACAAATAAGAGTAAGAAATGGAAAGGTTACATCAAAGAGACATAGATTTTAGAAGCCAGCCATCTGGTATACTGTTTATTTGAGAAGACAGAGTTGTCTTCCTTTGTGAATCAAAAGTGTGTTCCATATGCTGAGGTGACATATGTCTACATGACACTTAGGCAGCTGGATCGTAGTGTTACATTGTTACATTCCAGTATTTGTTTAGAGACCCTGTCTCAGCATAAGGATTTAAAGATTATTAATTTACAACATTTACCTATATTGACGAGAGACTGGTTGCCCAGATTCACCCTTCAGTCTCCTAAATTAACTCCCTTAGTTTTGACATTAAATTTAGTGACAGGCAAACCTGTGTAATAAAGCATGAACTGGGTACGTTATCTAGTTACAACTAATTATGCATTCAAACATTTATCATGACTCAGCCCACAACCCAGTCCTTAATTGGTCATCCTCAAAATAATTAGCCAACTTATGTAATTAGATAACAATAAAAATATTTAATAAAATTAACAATTAACAAAAGATAATTCTATACATCAAATTCCCAAAATGAAGGTCATAGGACTACTTATTGTCTTTAGAGTTTGTACGAATCATAAGTTACAGACTAGATTTCAGAGTCCACTGATTGTGCACTTATCTTCATCAGTTATGGCAGCGCCCACTGTCCAATGGTGCATCGTTGGATATCGGAGATTCTAGCGACTAACACACAACCCATCGCTTATATAGTGTCGATTTAGCTCTCCAACCTTTAGTTGTAAAGCCCAGTGTTCAGTAAGTCTCAGCACACCAAACACACAGGATCCACGCAGAATCCACCCAAAGTTCAGGTGTGAACTTCAATACCAAAACCACAATCGTAGCAATATGAATTATGAAACTGAAAACCCGCTCTGAAAATATAATTTCATTCCATGAGCGACAATTCTATTTATTCACTGATCTGTACATGTGGCATAGACAATAGAGTAGCCTATTCACAATTGACCTTTAAATCGTATTTTACATGGAAAGATAAAATATAGGAAATAAAAGATATAGTCCAAAACCACGCACATGCGTGTTACAATTATAATCCAACATATTATATTCAAGTGGATTAAATCATCATATACGGAGGTAATTGTATTTCACAATGAAAAGTAAAATGTAAGAAATAAAAGATACAATTCAAATCATGCACATGCGTGTTACAATTACAACAAAACATTCTACATACAAGTGGGTTAAATTATTAGATACAAAAATACTTCAATACGCACTATATTCACAATTGCAATTCAGTTACTTTTTCAAGAAGATAAATTAGCATCCCTAATCTTTATATAATAAAGATAAATTAACATTCCACAATCTTTATGCAATAAAGATAAATTAACATTCCACAATCCAGCAACAAATACATATTAATCTAGTCACTCTATTCTCTGGCTACACCTCAGGAAGAAATAGCAATAACACAATTCAAACACCATAGATATGCAAAATTCACACAACATTCTCAATAAAATACGGAGTACAATATCTTAAGAATTCAATGTGTTTTACCATGTTCTTAAGTGCCAACGTGTTTTTCTCTTGATTCACGGAATATATGGCGGCCTCTCATGAAATGTCTTAGGTGCAGTTCCTTTGTGAATGATGGGTTAGACCCAGTCCACGGTATATAAAGGTACATACGAATTTAAGGCGGGAAATCTCTTCAAGCATCAGCCTTGGATGACAACTCATTATCTGCTATTGTTCGAGTGTATTTTGTAATACATGCAGACTCTCTTATGACTGTGAGTACAGCGCTACGCGTCAGAGCGTGATGATTACGTCATTGCAGAATGTAGCATTGCAGACTGAAGGTAAAGGTAGAATCAGACTGCAGAAACCATGAAGTAGAAGCAGACTGGAAAAAACAGAAGGATTGAGAAGCATTGTGGAAAAGCAAGTGACACAAGTGTGAGCCATTTATGTATATGAAATATACTAGCCGCCCCTCCCCCCCCTACACACACACACACACTTAGTTCTCTCTCAGATATATTTACACACATTGTATCTGCAAACTAATACACTGTTTGGCACAAAAATAGAAAAAAAATATAATTGATGGATTTCTCTAAATGAAGAAGAAAATTAGTTAGAATATTTCACATGGAGCTGAAATGAAGAAGTATATATATACAATTTCATCAAAAGAAATTTCTCATTCCTAATTTACAGTTTGGAGGATTTCCTGAAAATGGAGAATACAATTATACAAACTTAATCTAACAATTTTAAGTGCAAAAAGATTCTTAGAGCATCAAAGTTCAACTCTACAATAAAGAGACAAAATTCAATTTAAGCATTTCAGAGTAAGAAGAAATTTAGTTCTATAATTTTCTAAGTACACAAAAATATTAACTATTCCAACACACACCTAAATGCACCGTTTACCTACTCAAACATAAACAATTTGGATATGTGTTTTTGGACAGTGTCCTCACATTTGGGATAGCTTATATATGTGCACATCTTTACTTTCCAATGTTATAACTGGGAGAAAAGACCACTTTACTTGACTGGCCCATGTAAGGGCCTAGAGACATGTTCCTAATATTTTCATTTCTCAAGTTGGGGAATACATATTCCTTCAAAAAGTTATGAGTTCGGGGTCCTAGAAATTTCTTGTAGACAATGCTGGCCAACTTTGGACCATAAATGAAACTTTCAAGTTTCATTTATTTAAGAGAAGTGATTTCCATTTGCGCACGGGAAGTAATGGCTGAGAGAAACGGCTGCAGATGATTCATATCCTCTCATGCATGACTGAAGGCCTATAGAATGCACATCTGGTGGCTATGCTATCATATAGACAATGCTAGACTGGACTGTCCAACTCTTAATTAACACTTTAACAGTTATTTCGTATCCTAACGTAAGAGTGGTTCAGAAAGAAATCTATAAAAAATAGAGTGACAGACAATTAATTAAATTAAAAAAATTAATTAATTAATAAATATATAAATAAATCATTACTAATGTCATTTGTGTTTCGGGCGTTACATTATTCCATAATATTACTTAGAATGGTAACTGGATGATTCATTATTTCAAGCCCCTTTGACATGCCACATCAGCCTTGACTTTTGTAGTGTTATTTAAAATATCTCTTTTGAGTAGTAATAAAGTGATGATAAAATATATTTTTTTAATATTAAGATGAAAATATATTTTTTAAATATTAAGATGTACAATACTTGTTAAAAAAATTAAATCAATATGCAAACTTGTTAAAAATAAAAATGACACTACACAGGATTGTGACTATCAGTTGTTATTGCAGTTATTTATAAATGCATTTGGAAACAGCACACTGACTAGAAAATGAATTTAGCTTTTTGAATCTTCCTTAACTGTTAAAGGATTCCCTAACCGCGATACAAATTACTCATACTACTACAATTTGCTGACTTAAAGCTTTTCTGTTTGTGAATAGTGAGTGGTTTGGCGATAGTCAAAGTATATTTATTAGCAATGTACTGGGATATGACAGACTAAATAATTTATTAACACAGAATGGATGGCAGGCTGAGTATTAATACTAATATGATGGTGAGTTGAGTGTGTTTGTTAACAGTGAGTGGATGGCAGGCTGAGTATTAATACTAATATGATGGTGAGTTGAGTGAGTTTGTTAACAGTGAGTGGATGGCAGGCTAGGTATTAATACTAATATGATGGTGAGTCGAGTGAGTTTGTTAACAGTGAGTAGGTGGCAGGCTGAATTTGGGCTAAGTGTGTTGAACAGAGTGAAGTCGGTAGGCTAAGTTTATTTATTAACAGTGAGTTGGCGGTAGGGTAATGACACTGACCCCGATTAATTACATGAGATAACAAAAACAAGTACGAGCTGACAAAATGTCCATCAGTGTCAGCACCCAATTAATCCTAGTAATGCTAATCGGAAGCATTATTATCGGCAGGCCTGTGTCCACGATGCTGTGTTTGTTTGTCTATGCATTGCCATTAAACAATCAATAAAGTATTATTGACTTGAGCGAAAAGCTCATTTTGTTTTGAAGCAATACACATTTTTTTCCCATCCCTTGATTGTTTTGAAGGCGGGTGTTCTGACTTTCATTTTAAATATTAAACGCACAATAAATATTTGAATATTTGTTTTGCTTTGAAATATTCCAGAAAAAAGAAAATAGCAAAACAAAACTGGCATAATACATGTATGAAAATAAAGATTTGTCGTATACATAGAATTTTAAACAAGAGAGTGAGAAATTACTTTTAATATCTCACTAGGATATTCACATTCTATTTGATTTCCTTTTCGTTAGAGAGCGAGAGTGAGAGAGAGAGTGAGAGAGAAAGGGAGAGAGAGAGAGAGAGGGAGAGATGAGAGAAAGGGAGAAAAAGGAGAGAGGAAAGGAGAGAGAAAGGGAGAGAGAAAAAGGGAGTGAAAGGGTGGGGGAGAGAATTAACTATTAATACATCAATGGATATAAGCATTCTATCTGCCTATGAACACAGACACACAGTGGAATAAGCAATATATCAGTACAATATCGGTATTCTAAATGATTCATTTACACACACATTCAGAGAGATAGAATTAACGTTTACGCACGCACGCACGCACGCACACACACACACACACATACACATAATTAACTTTTCATATCTCAATGGGATGGGAGTATTCTCTTTGTTTATGATATTCACATATACTGAGAGTTGAATAAGCAACGTTTAAGTGCAGCATTTGACATTATAAATGATTAATTTATTTACAGACACACACACACACACACACAAACACACACATATATATAGAAGAGACAGATAGATAGATAGATAGATAGTGTGTGTGTGAGAGAGAGAGAGAGAGAGAGAGAGAGAGAGAGAGAGAGAGAGAGAGAGAGAGAGAGAGAGAGAGATTACATTTTATGTCTCCTTGCCATAACGGCATTCTATACGATTCCTTCGGTAAAGAGGATTGTGCGAGAGAAAGAAAAAGTCACAAGAAATTTTGTATTTCATTAACTGCTGGAATATAGGAACAAACACATAATCGTTTAAAACAAAACCTCACTTTCCCAAAACCCGAAAATGAAATATAAATACACAGAGCATGCTTAAGAAAATGAATATCTTTACACCTCAAGTGTTTGCCTTTACACGCATAAACATGTGCCTTCAGGCGTGTATGTGTCTTTACGTGTGTATATGCATACCTTTACATATTGTATGCTTTAACAAGTGTGAGTTTAAGCCTTTATGCGCGTTTATGTATGCCTGTGTACACGCTTGTGTTAACCTTTATTCGTGTATGTATAAACTCTAGAATCCCATGTTTAAGCTTGATTCACATATGTGTAAACCTTCGCGTGCAACTGTGTAAGCCTTTAAGCGAGTGTCTGTAATTATTAAACGATAGACTGCCATTCTGACCACTTAAAGTAATAATTAGGCATTTAGGATAGTACCTACACATTATACTCTCTCTCTCTACAAACCACACACATGCACACACAGGAGTTTCATCGAAGCAATTAAGTCACTGTACGTGTGACGAGAATCACAAGATCAGAAGACTCCAGACATTCCAAATGTGCCTCATTCTGAAGAGAGGTAAGACTTCAAGACCCGTTTTAAAATGAGACATTGATCTAATTAATTTCTATTATTAACTGGCATATGACTGATTTACATTATCCAGTACTTCTTTTTTTTTAAAAATCGCTATCACTCTCAGACATCCTAGTACTATATTAGTGAATTCTCATGTTACTCGATGAAACATTTATACGACAAGAAGCGTCGTACCTCACACTCACTGCTGAAAAATATATTTCAGTTGTCAAAGAGGTATTCACATTCAATACGGCGACTAACTTTACCAAGACAAGGAGCAGAGATAAATTTTACACTTGAGTTAAATTATCCGCAGTAAAATGTTAATTAGTATCTAAGAATTTTACATAAATGTAGATTAATCCAGCAACATTAATAAGCCGTTTGAAATAAAAACAGTATCATTCAAACTACTAATAGACAAACCAGGTTATAGTTATCATAGTTAAGAATCTATTAATCTTTCGTGTTAGTGCAAGGGATTTTACTTATGTTTATCGCTCATTGTCACAAGTCTGATAAAAATGTCCGACCTGATGACCCACTTAGCCTTGTTTACTTCAAATTCGAATATTTGAAACCCTTGACTCTTTGTTCAAAGCTTCCTTTTTCTAGGCGCTTCTAGAACAGGTCAAGATGTTATGTAACTTTAGGACCATTGTCCAGTTCTCGAACCAACCACATGCTTTGCGAACAGTCACGTGATACGCAATATACCTTTCTATATATGTACCCACACGCTTCCGCTCCCTCACTTCGAGCACATTTTAGCTAATTCCATCAGCTTACTCGGGTCGTGAGAGGCAGCCGGCGCCATAGAGAATCAAGGTACCCTTCGACTTCTCTCAAAGGTATCATTTTATTTAATAGTAATTGCCTATGTATTGTTTAAGTATGTATTTGTGCTATGTATTATATGATTTCCATATACACTTGAGCATGGTTCAGAGAAATAGCTGAAAACCTATATGTTACGGAATATAAATTTATTGTAACCATTTTTCCATTTCTGTACTTTAATTTATATTGTTTTAATTCACTAAGAGCCAGAATGCTGCGCTCGATATGAATTCTTCATGTAATTCAATTATTGCGTGTAATTTAAATTGTAAATTGTGAAGCGCTCTGTCGGTTTGAATTACCTCTTGTATGAACATTAATTTAACGTTGTATCTATTTTATTGCTTCATACGTCATGACTGTTAAATGGAACACATGTGAGACGATTATATTTTTTCTAAAATTTAATTGTAAGCGACGCGAGGTCGAAACTCCTTGTTCAGCGCATTTAATTGAGCCATGCCTAGGTAGGACCTGTTAGGTTGAGAATTATATCCAAACACGTTGCATCCACAGGTCGGCTCATGGTTCATGTTCACCCATGCCTCACCTGCATTAGCTTATTGGTATAAGCGTGTCGAAATCCACTCTGAGGGCCATGCTGCAAAAATTCCAGTTCCTAGCCACTAACAAAGGGACATCATTCCTTATGCACCACGTGTGTCGTTAAAGGGGGACTGAGGGAACGAACCGGCATGACTGAGTGTTGAGACCAAGGATACAAGAATAGAGCTAAGTGCAAGATCAAGTGTACAGATCTCAAAGGAACACTTTTCTGGCAATTTAGATTGACAAAAATCAGGCATAGGCGCGTAAAGACAGAGTGAAGACTATTCGCGTTGCATTCGATTTATTGTTAATTTGTTTAAACTTTATTAAATCTTATTTCCTTTGTTAATACCTCTTAGTAGTTGATTTCTATGCACAATAGACCAATTAGATTACTTCTTAGATTTGAATGGGGGCGGATGAGCAGAAAGATTGATGACGAGTGCATATTAATTTAGAGGGACTTAACTGTTTTCAAATCTAGCTAAAAGTTCGCAGTTTATTAGTCTGTAAATTTGTCGTCTGAACTACAAGACGCACTTTTAATTAGTCAGATGATAAATTGAGCAACCAGTCTGCGTAGAATATGAGAGGAAGAATTAATTATATTTAAAGTCTTTTAATTATTCTAAGCAGGGTCTTTAAATAAATACTGGAAACGTAACAAGTGTGGGTCGTCGCGGGATTGATATGTATTAAATTGTAAATTGTAACATTTTTCATACATAGGGCGTATCATAACCTAGAAACGAACGAACGAACAGAATTGCCAATTGTTCTTTTGATTTTTGTATCACTGATTTTCTTTGCTTTTGTTGTGACATGTGCATGTATTCTTTTGCAGAGTAGCGTGCATGTTAGTTAATGTTGATATATTTAAGCGTAGTTAAATATGTCATGTTAGCTATTGAATGATTTATTTAGTATTGTGTTACTGAGTACTTCATTGTGAGGAGTCGAAGGTTATACCGCCAGCTAGGAGAGTTATCGGTAGTAACAGACTTCGGACTATTATATTTAGGGTGCTAGATATAATGTGTAATGTTGTATGGTAGGAGCCGTGACATTACGGAAGTCTTGGAACAGCGGACACTGTGACAAGCAGGTGAAACGTGTAAAGAGTTAACGCGTAATTTATTTCGGAAGGTGTTCTGAGTAAATTAAATAATTTTTGTAAGGTTGTAGCCTAAAAGTTATTTTCGGGATAAGCGGAGTTATCGCCGACGGTTAAAACACACAATTCACGAGATACATTCTTATTGTAGCCAGCGCGCTAAGACAGTAAAATGGATCGCAAACAGGTTATCGAAGACCTGAAAGAAACCGGTATCATGATAGGATATCAGGGTGACGAACTGACTAGCTACATCAAAACTGAGCTAGAGAAAGCGGAAAAAGCGGAAAAAGAGAGACAAGAGATAGAAAGGGAAGAACGGTTAGCTGCCCGCGAAGCTAAGAAGTTAGAGGCTGATAGACTAGCCGAAGCTAAAAAGCTAGAAGCCGAAACCGAGGCTAAACGCATAGCAGCCAATGCGGACACAGAAGCAAAACGCATCGCAGCGGACACAGAAGCCAAACGCATCGCCGCAGACGCAGAAATAAAACGGTTAGAATGGGAAGTAAAGAAACTAGAAGTTACCAACCCAAACCGTGACCGCAGAAGCAGTGGTGATTCGCGTTCTAGCGATGGAAATAATCACAGTAGAATTGAAAATATCATTCCAAAGATAAATATGGTCCCATTTGATGAGAACAAAGATCAAATAGACGCGTATTTAAAAACGTTTGAAAAGTTAGCCAGAGCAACGAACATTCCAGCGGAACATTGGGCGATAAATTTATCGGGATTATTGCAGGGCAGTGCGAAAAACGAGTTCAATAAGCTTAGCGATTCTGAGTCAGATAATTACGACACAGTCAAGGCCGCATTATTGAAACGTTACAAACTCACAGCAGATACATACCGACGTAAGTTTAAACAGGCCACTAAAGCCAGTTCAGAGACGCACGCACAGTACATACGACGCGTAGCTGACTTGTTCCAAAGATGGATAGATCTAGCCGAAACTCCACAGACGTACGCAGGTCTTAGGGATGAAATGGTAAAAGACCACATTCTCGGGTCGTACAAATCAGATCTACTGATTCACTTAGCAATAAGGGAAAAATCTACGCTAGAGGAGATAGGCAACGCCGCCGATCGCTTTGATGACGCACATTCTCGATTCTCGAACGCACACGCGAACAACAAGTCTCGACCGAACGAACCGCAGACTCGAAAGGATAAGAAAAATGACGGGAAGGCACCTAATGAGCGTGATGATAAAACATCTAAACCCGACACTAAAAACAAGTCCGACAAACAGAAAGATAAAAAGAATCTTGCATGTTACACTTGTGGTGATAGTGGCCATTTTTCACGAACATGTCCTGAAAAGAAAACAGCTAAAGTTTACGCAGTAGAAAGTCATACACCTAAAACAGAAAAGTCGAATCGAACACCAGTACAGGCAAACGGTCACGATACAATCGCTTTGCTTGACACAGGGTGTGAGCTAGACGCTATTGTAAATGCATCATTAGTTAACCGTACCGACTACACAGGGGAGACAATCTCTGTCACCTTTGCAAACGGCGAACAAGACATTTTACCAGTAGCTGAAGTCTCGATTGTTTCAGACTTTGTAGAAGGAACAGTCAAAGCGGCAGTTATGGAAAACTCACCGCATGACGTGATCCTTGGTTGCAAGTATGTTTTGCCGTGCAAAAAACAAACTTCAACTGAACCACCACTGGTTAACGCTGTAACCAGAGCAGCGAGTAGTAAAGACAAATCTGTAACTGCACCGATGTCTGCCGCACCAGCCGTAGATAAAGCAACAGTTAGCGAGATTAAAATATTACAAGCTGAGGACGAAACACTAGACAAGTTACGCAGACAAGCTGTACTTGTTAGTGACGTCAACACTGACGATTCGAATAAGAAAGCGTGCATTATTCTGAAAAAGGGTTTATTGTACCGCTATTCGAAAGTGGGAGACGAATTTCGGAAACAATTAGTCGTTCCACAAACCAAACGAAATGACGTATTACGATTAGGTCATGAGAGTCTTTTTGGTGCACACATGGGTGTACAAAAAACAACTAGTCGTATTACAAGTGAGTTTTATTGGCCGGACATCACTGCCGATATCCGTAGATTCGTGTTAAGTTGCGACACATGCCAGAGAACACAGTCTAAAAATTCAATCAGACCCGCACCGTTAGGAGAGCCTGAACTGATCAGTGAACCCTACAAGCGCGTAGCATTGGATTTGATTGGGCCTATAATACCCACATCAACGAGAGGTAATCGATACGTGCTGACCACTATTGATTACGCAACAAGATTCGCCGACGCAGTACCATTGAAAAATATTGATACTGAAACTGTCGCCGAAGCCCTTTTCGGTCTTTGGAGTCGTGTTGGAATTCCTACTGAAATTTTGACGGATCAGGGGAGTCAATTCATAGGCAACGTAATGAAGGAAGTAAATCGTTTACTTTCCATCAAACATCTTACTTGCACACCATACCACCCCCAGGCAAATGGTCTGATTGAAAAATACAATGGGACATTAAAAACAGCACTTAAAAAGCTCGCCACAGATAAACCGAAAGACTGGGACAGATACATCCCTGCCCTACTATTTGCATATAGGGAGGTGCCACAATCTTCCACCGGGTTTTCACCATTTGAGCTACTTTACGGACGTACTGTACGCGGACCGATGATGATTTTGAAGGCACTTTGGACTGATGAAAAGACAGATGACGAAGTTAAAACAACTTACACATATGTCACTGACTTAAGAAACCGTCTTGAAACTATAGGCAAGATAGCACGGGAAAACTTGACGATAGCTCAGTCTAGACAGGCAGAATATTACAATAAGCACACCAAACCTAGAGAATTTGAAGTTAATGACAAAGTGTTACTGTTGCTTCCTGAAGCACATAACAAACTTCAGATGAAATGGAAGGGGCCCTTTGTAGTTACCGCCAAGCTAGGGGGACTGAACTATAAGGTGCAGACAGGAAAGAGAGAGAAAATCTTTCATGTTAACCTACTCAAAAAGTACATAAGCCGTGAGGATCAAACCACTCAAGCTGATTTTGTCGTAGCGACGATAGTTACAGAAGACGAGGGGGATACTGATTGCGTCACTGGTACTTTACCAAACTGTCCTCTACAGACGGACGAAACTGTCAAAGACGTTAGGGTAAATGAAGCCTTGACAGAAAGACAGAAAAAAGAAGTGAATGAATTGCTTAATGAGTTCTCATCTACTCTGACAGACAAACCAGGGTTGACAGACTTAATAGAATTTTCACTGAAGCTGACTGACAACAAACCGATACGTTTGAAGCCGTATCCGTTGCCACACGCTAAGATAGATGACGTTAGACGTGAGATTAAGACTATGCTAGATCTAGGGGTCATAGAGAAGACTGACAGTGCCTACGGATCACCCATCGTGTTGATTAAAAAACGTGATAACTCGTTCCGTTTTTGCGTAGACTACCGCAAACTCAATCAAGTGACAGAGTTTTGTGCCGAACCTCTTCCTGATCCGGATCTCATCTTCACTAAGCTAGCTAACGCTCATTACTATACCAAAATAGATTTGTCACGCGGTTTTTGGCAAATCAAGGTCAAGGACACTGATCGACACATACTAGCTTTCACTACACCAGTAGGAAACTACACATGGAAAGTTATGCCTTTCGGAGTTTCAAACGCTCCAAGCATTTTTTCTAAAATGATGCGGTCATTGTTAGAACCACTGTACGGACGTGGAGTTGAGAACTTCATGGATGATTTAATTCTAGGCACCCAGACATGGGAGGAGCACTTAACACTCTTACGAGATGTACTAGCCAGATTAAAACAAGCCAACCTCACTGCCCGCCCTACGAAGTGTGAAATAGCACAATTCTCCTTAGACTTCTTGGGACACAAGTTGAGTCATGGAACTATGTCGCCAAGTGAAGCTAAGATAGCACAACTTAAGGACACTTCACAACCGCTAACAAAAACACAAGTTAGAAGTTTTCTTGGTCTTGCTAACTACTACAGAAAATTCGTACCAGATTTTAGTGCCATTGCAGGTCCTCTGACTGACTTGACACGTAAGAATATGCCTACAAAAGTAGTGTGGACTGATGCATGCCAAAACGCTTTTGACACACTGAAATCTAGCCTGACTTCAGATTTAGTTGTTAAACTGCCAGATTTGACAAAACCATTCTTGTTAAGGACTGATGCTAGCAACACAGGATTAGGAGCAGTGTTATTACAAGAACACAATGACACCAAACACCCAGTTGCATATGCAAGCCGTAAACTCACAACTACTGAACAGAAATATTCCACCAGTGAAAAGGAATGTCTTGCAATAGTTTGGGCCATAAAAAAGTTCGAAAACTATTTGTACGGAAAAACCTTTGTCATTGAGTGCGATCACCAGCCGTTGGCCTTTCTCGGACAGGCGCAATTTACGAACAGCCGTTTAATGCGTTGGTCTTTGTTTCTGACACAGTATGACGCAAATATTCATTACATCAAAGGGTCTTTGAATGTTGGCGCAGATTACATGAGTCGTGCTTGATGCCATCAAGTGCCGGTACTGATAGAATGTTGTTTAATCAATTAACTGAACCCTACGGATTCCTTCCTGTAAATATGAAATATAGTTGCACACTTTATTTCTAGGAATGTCGAAATTTTTTTGTGTAAATTTTTCTTCATTGTGGACTTCTACATTTTATCATACATAATTTGTAGGAGGCATTTTATCTTTGGTAAGATAAACGCCTCAAAAGCAAGGGGGTGTCACAAGTCTGATAAAAATGTCCGACCTGATGACCCACTTAGCCTTGTTTACTTCAAATTCGAATATTTGAAACCCTTGACTCTTTGTTCAAAGCTTCCTTTTTCTAGGCGCTTCTAGAACAGGTCAAGATGTTATGTAACTTTAGGACCATTGTCCAGTTCTCGAACCAACCACATGCTTTGCGAACAGTCACGTGATACGCAATATACCTTTCTATATATGTACCCACACGCTTCCGCTCCCTCACTTCGAGCACATTTTAGCTAATTCCATCAGCTTACTCGGGTCGTGAGAGGCAGCCGGCGCCATAGAGAATCAAGGTACCCTTCGACTTCTCTCAAAGGTATCATTTTATTTAATAGTAATTGCCTATGTATTGTTTAAGTATGTATTTGTGCTATGTATTATATGATTTCCATATACACTTGAGCATGGTTCAGAGAAATAGCTGAAAACCTATATGTTACGGAATATAAATTTATTGTAACCATTTTTCCATTTCTGTACTTTAATTTATATTGTTTTAATTCACTAAGAGCCAGAATGCTGCGCTCGATATGAATTCTTCATGTAATTCAATTATTGCGTGTAATTTAAATTGTAAATTGTGAAGCGCTCTGTCGGTTTGAATTACCTCTTGTATGAACATTAATTTAACGTTGTATCTATTTTATTGCTTCATACGTCATGACTGTTAAATGGAACACATGTGAGACGATTATATTTTTTCTAAAATTTAATTGTAAGCGACGCGAGGTCGAAACTCCTTGTTCAGCGCATTTAATTGAGCCATGCCTAGGTAGGACCTGTTAGGTTGAGAATTATATCCAAACACGTTGCATCCACAGGTCGGCTCATGGTTCATGTTCACCCATGCCTCACCTGCATTAGCTTATTGGTATAAGCGTGTCGAAATCCACTCTGAGGGCCATGCTGCAAAAATTCCAGTTCCTAGCCACTAACAAAGGGACATCATTCCTTATGCACCACGTGTGTCGTTAAAGGGGGACTGAGGGAACGAACCGGCATGACTGAGTGTTGAGACCAAGGATACAAGAATAGAGCTAAGTGCAAGATCAAGTGTACAGATCTCAAAGGAACACTTTTCTGGCAATTTAGATTGACAAAAATCAGGCATAGGCGCGTAAAGACAGAGTGAAGACTATTCGCGTTGCATTCGATTTATTGTTAATTTGTTTAAACTTTATTAAATCTTATTTCCTTTGTTAATACCTCTTAGTAGTTGATTTCTATGCACAATAGACCAATTAGATTACTTCTTAGATTTGAATGGGGGCGGATGAGCAGAAAGATTGATGACGAGTGCATATTAATTTAGAGGGACTTAACTGTTTTCAAATCTAGCTAAAAGTTCGCAGTTTATTAGTCTGTAAATTTGTCGTCTGAACTACAAGACGCACTTTTAATTAGTCAGATGATAAATTGAGCAACCAGTCTGCGTAGAATATGAGAGGAAGAATTAATTATATTTAAAGTCTTTTAATTATTCTAAGCAGGGTCTTTAAATAAATACTGGAAACGTAACACTCATGTTAAAGGAAGTTAGAATAGTTACTACAATGTATTTTCCGCACAATTCAATTTATTCCTTTAAGGCGATTGTCATCTGAATAGTTCTACTGTAATAACTTCATACCAATCGTAACCAGTTAATCAATTGTTGCACTAATCTCTTCTCTATTAATAATTCTCTATTTACTAGATGTGTTAAGTCCCTCATGTTATTGTTTGGTGTGCGTGTGTGTGGAGGTGGGGGGGGGGGAGAATTACGCCTAATCTAAATACATTTTGGTTCTAACCATCCTTGAACCACTTCAGGTACAAATTCACACACATAGCGCCATTTTGTTTCTGCACGATATAATCAACAATAGAAAATTTATATATTTATATGAAATGAGAAGCTTACATTGATTATCACGAGGTTGCAAACTTTTTCAGTTTAAAAAGTGATTTCATTATTTCAGTAGGGTGGATTACTTCCCTTCGCAGAAACGTATACGTACTGACTGACGTATGTCTAGTATATAGAGACGCATGCGAATATTCGCTCTTTTAAGACAAGTGAATTTAAACCCTGCAATGTAAAACAACGAGAACAATTGAAAAATGAGATAAAATCAACAACATCAGCAAAATCGAAAAGAATAAGTCTTCCGTGGCTGCTCTCTCTAGTTGTTTACTAAGCAAATAAACACACGAACATATTAATCGAAGACAGCGAAGCACAGCCGAAGCAGGCACTGAACACAATAAAACTGAAAGATTGGGCTGTCAGGAGCACTTTGAGCCTAAAATGGAAAATCATAAAAGAAGAGAAAATGGACAGATATTTAATTAGTGAACTGTCAGTTAAGTCAGTCATCAGCTGACAGACATGCAACCCATCGTCGTTAGATTTCCAGAGTTCAGGGGAAAACAACTCTGGGTTTGTTTCTTGTTTTTGTTTTAATTTTCACAAGTCCTTGTCAAAATTTACGGAGTCAATAACAAAAATATCTGTAGAAGGTAGTTGCCCTTCTTCTAGGAGACCTGGAACCCAAGATAGCAATCCAACTCCGACTACTAACACACCATGTGGACATATTGACCTAAGTCATCACAAGCAGTCACACGTTGCCATGTCACCACAAATCGTCATAAGTTGCCCTCAGTCACAACAACTCGTTACATGTTGCCATCTCACCACAAGTCGTCACAACAGTTGCCCTAAGTCACACCAAGTCGTCGCTACATGTTGCAATGTCAACACAAGTCGTCATAAGTTGCCCTAAGTCACCACAAATCGTCACATCTTGCCCTAAGTCACTACAAGTCGTCACAATTTGCCCTAAGTCACCACAAGTCGTCACATCTTGCCCTAAGTCACCACAAGTCGTCACAACTTGCCCTAAGTCACCACAAGTCGTCACAACTTGCCCTAAGTCACCTATCGCCACATATTAGATATTATTATTTATGAATTGTGGTGTACAACTGTGAGTGCTCATTAAAAAAACAAGGAAGTAAGCATTACTACATGGGGCGAGTCAGTAATAGAAGAAAGCGATCACAGGACTCCAGAAATTGTACTGCTTAGAGTATAATGGAAACAGTTCAAGGACATTGCAGTGAGTGAACGTTAAGTGTTAATCTGGGGCTGAAGAATAAGAGAGGGAAGTGAAAGAAGATCATGTAAAGACCAGAGCTGAAAGTACAGCACGAGTAACACAGCAATGAATACCGGAACTAAATCCTGCACGGAACAAGAGTTAATAAAGAAGAATCATGACAATTAATGTACTAAGTGACAAAGCTATTGATGCCAATAAAGTTCATTTGTATATTATTCAACTAATGCTAATCTTGGACTAAACGCGTTTTGATGGATCAGCAATGTGCAATCTGGTAATTAAAATCAGTGGAGAAGGAAGAGAAAAAAGACATTAATTTTGAACGGGTTTTTACAGGTAATGCATTTAATTAATAATAAACTTTAATAATACGTTGGAAATGACTGAAATGATAAATTTGAAGTTTTATCCAAATTTTAATGATAAATTTTATTGTAGAATAGTGGTGCCTCTTAAATGGGAATTCTTAAAGTTTAATATGTTCATTTAATGTATAATTATACTTGCATGTTTAGTGTAACCGTAAGCAGTTCCGTTGTTTTATCGCTTAAAACCATTGCTTGCAATTTATTGTTGTTTATCTAATTGAATGAATTGCGATATGTATGGGATTGACACTGACTTGAGGAAACTGCCAATGACTTGAAAAGGATGTCAACGGCTTGAAGACATCTATCTATCTATCTATCTATCTATCTATCTATCTATCTATCTATCTATCTATCTATCTATCTATCTATCTATCTATCTATCTATCTATCTATCTATCTATCTATCTATCTATCTATCTATCTATCTATCTATCTATCTATCTATCTATCTATCCATCCATCCGTCCGTCCGTCCGCGTGTCTATCTATCTGAATATGTGTTCTCTGTATATGTGAAGAGAGAGAGAGAGAGAGAGAGAGAGAGAGAGAGAGAGAGAGAGAGAGAGAGAGAGAGAGAGAGAGAGAGAGAGAGAGAGAGAGAGAGAGAGAGAGAGAGAGAGAGAGAGAGAATGTAGGAAGCCAATTACAAAATTAAATGAGATCAAATGAAATCACAATTTACAATTTATGAATGTAATTTCAAGAACGTCACCCCTGGCAAGGTTTGATAATCTTAAAAACTGTTCATCAGATCTTTACTATTAGTAATGCAAGTCTTCCTTGCGTTAAAACCGTAATTTATCTCATCAAACGTATTAAAACCAATACATAACAGGCGATTCCAAATACGCACTCACAATTACACAACTACTGCAAAACTAATCTACCAAAGCTAAAAGATTTATGACTTAATGGTCTAGCAAAGGACTATTATAAATTAAAATCGTTTCAGTGCTTAATTTTGCAGGAGAAATAGGGAAAAATACAGAAAACAAAATAGACAACACTCTTTTTTTTGTACTTAGAATGGAATTGCGTGATATTTGAAGTAAGGCTGCAACGCCTGCTTAGAAATGTTTCGTTTGTAGACACAGACTAAAGCAATGTGTTAGAGAGTAAGTGTTATGTGTTAGAGAGTAAGTGTTATGTATTAGAGAGTAAGTGTTATGTATTACAGACTAATTATTATATGCTAGAAATTTATTATTATATGCTAAAGACTAATTACTAAATTAATAATTATTATATGCTGGAGAGGAAGTTAATATGTTAGAGACTAATTATTATATGTTAGAATCTAAATAGTATATGTTAGAGGTTAAGTATTATATGTTAGCGACAAAGCTGATAATTTATTTTCTGGATTTTAACTTGTAGTTGGAGAACATAATAAAGTTCTAACCTGGAAGAGAATTGAGAGAGTTCCAAGTTATTGATACTAACTATAACGAGGTGAGGAAAGATCTCAAACAAATTCTTGATGAAGTAAGGTAATCAAGGGGAGGCAAGCCGCTGAAAAGTGATGTTATTTGTAATCCAGGACACGCTTGCATCTATTTGTTTCTGGAGCTAAGTAGCAGACACTAAGGAATAATCATTTCTATTATTGCAACAGCACGGGAACAAGAGATAGGAAATCAAAGAATTCTAAACTTATAAACAGAGGATGATGTTATTCCGCTATAGAGCTATAGAATGACTAGTACTCTTGTGTACTATATAGCTATATAATGACTAGTACTTCTATGTACTATATAGCTGTAGAATGACTAGTACTTCTGTGTACTATATAGCTATAGAATGATAGTACTTCTGTGGACTATATACCTATAGAATGACTAGTACTCTTGTGTACTATATAGCTATATAATGACTAGTACTTCTGTGGACTAATAGCTATAGAATGACTAGTACTTCTAGTACTATATAGCTATATAATGACGTACTTCTGTGGACTATATAGCTATAGAATGACTAGTACTTCTATGTACTATATAGCTATAAAATGACTAGTACTTCTGTGTACTATATAGCTATAGAATGACTAGTACCTCTATGTACTATATAGCTATAGAATGACTAGTACTTCTGTGTATAGATCGGCAGGGTTGTGACCTAAGACTAATCGATGCTAAAATACTTTCTTCATAAACTTCTTTATATAAACATTTCTCGATATACACCTCATTGTTTATTCTTCACCGGCTCATCTTAATGTTAATTCATTCAGTAATGTTTGTAGTGACTGTCTTGTTATGTAGCAGGGAATACGACCACCGGACGGGGGTGGGGGACGAGCAAAATACGAGCTGAACCAGTATTATAATCATCATATTTTATTAAAAAAAAATATAGTTTCTTAATCGACAATATATTTCATAACAGGTTGGAATCTGCATTATATAATTACGTAAGAATTTAAGAAGATATACCACCATGTGGCGCTATAGACTTTGAATTAAAATATTTCACAAGCAGATGTAACGAAAGTACAAGGTTATTTTCATAACAGTAGACCTCAAGAATGTCAATTGTTTAAGCCTGGCAACAGTTCGTCATCTGGAACTGCCTGACAACATTTTAGTTGGACAGACAAGACACAAAGAATTTCGAAAGAATTTATCATCACACGGACAATATCTTGTTACTGAAGACCACAGAATGCTCTGAGTGAAATTAAGAAAAAGGACTGTCCATATGAAATTCAGACTGCACTTCGAATACGACTGGAGGCATAACATATCATTCATAATTAACTTTCCCAGGAACCAGGTTTTCAAGAATTGTTACCTCACAGATATACTATGTCTATTTAATCAAGAATGATGCCACTAGGGTAGGGGAATTCAATTGAACAATTAAGAAGAGTCACAGCGAATGTGGTAATCGCGAACTCTACAGCAGCAGCAGCTGTTTAATCCGGAAATTACTAATGATTCCAACGTGCACGCTAACGAAATCTTACCAGGGAATCTACATTCGCTATTTCTGGTGGGAACTAGTTTACTGGCAAGCTACAGGTTAGAGTTTTTCACCCCCAGATCTGTCATCAACAGCACTGTGATAGGACTGCTCACATAGTGTGTACCTTGCAGGTAGATGAATCATGCGCCACTAAGTTTCTTGTTTGCACAGTTCATCTTTGCACGACTAAACCTCTTTTTGCCTACACAGTTCATCTTTGCACGACTAAACTGCTCTTGGCCTACACATTTATCTTTGCACACCTGAACTGCTCTTGGCCTGCACAGTTCATCTTTGCACAACTAAACTGCTCTTGACCTACACAGTTCATCTTTGCACAACTAAACTGCTCTTGGCCTACACAGTTCATCTTTGTATGACTAAATATCTCCTTGCCTACACAGTTACTCACTGGCACGACTAAACTTCTCTTTGCCTACAGAGTTCATCTTTGCATGACTAAACTTCTCTTTGCCTACAGAGTTCATCTTTGCATGACTAAACTTCTCTTTGCCTACAGAGTTCATCTTTGCATGACTAAACTTCTCTTTGCTACACAGTTATTTATTGGCATGGCTAAACGTCTCGGCCTACTCAATTCATCCTCCATGACTAAAGTTCTCTATTTTTGCGTAATTCATCTTGCATGACTAAGCTCCTCATTATATGTGAGGTACGATTCCGATGTTACAATTCAACTTTATATGTTTAAAATGTTACTTGTTTATGTCATAATCGATAGCATCATGCACTAGACTTTTCACGACAAAAGTGACACTTTTCGCTTTAGTGCATCAATTGCAAAATTGTATATATTAGTGATCAACATGACCTAAGCACTGATCAAGACTAGTCATATTACACTTCACATACTGTATATAAAATAATCAAATGATGAAAGAAGTACAAACATGGCAGTGCTAATGAACCATGAATGAAAGCCACCCGAACCCGTAAATCTATTGAGTCTTCATTCACTTGACGGATGTGTAGAACTTACAACTTTATGCAGTAGGGTACATTCGCGTCACTTTACGTGCACATGATAAAATTAAACTATACTAGTGTTTATGAATGAGTGAATGAAGACATTCATAAACACTAGTATAGTTTAATTTTATCATGAGTGAATGAAGACATTCATAAACACTAGTATAGTTTAATTTTATCATGTGCACGTAAAGTGACGCGAATGTACCCTACTGCATAAAGTTGTAAGTTCTACACATCCGTCAAGTTCCAGGAGTTTGATTTGTCTAGTTCAACTGCACGGTAGTTCTTTGGTGAGACTGCAAAGTACTGACCTCTTCATAAGGAATATCTATCTATCTATCTATCTATCTATCTATCTATCTATCTATCTATCTATCTATCTATCTATCTATCTATCTATCTATCTATCTATCTATCTATCTATCTATCTATCTATCTATCTATCTACACGACTCTATTTTGTGAGGACAGCACATTAGTAATCATTGTTTATATGTAATTAATGAACAGTTGTCAATTTGTTTCTTAAAATTACTCATATTTCTTAACGTTCTCAGTGAAAGACAAAAATGAAAGGAAAATGAAGGAAACGGTAAACGCCATTTATCGGACGACAGCGAGTAAGTCTAATTGCATCTTCTGCTCCAATTTCTTATCTCACAACACCAAATAATGAAACAACAAACACGATCCAAATCAATGGAAAAAGCCGTCCCTGAAAATTTCATTATTGTCCTTTAAATAACTCAATTATTATTTTTTGCAGTTTGATTTTTTTAAAAGAAAACACAAGAAAATCCTTACCAGGTATATTCCGAATTCTGAGAAGAAGAGAATTCTACCGTCCTTGCGTAAAGAGAAAGACATCAATTATTCTTAATTACTTCTTGCTTTCTACAGTAGCAAAAAAAGCTAACAGAAAATGACTTACTTCCCATTTAAACACTCTCCAATTATTTCCTCTTGAAACTGGCAACTCAAGGGAGCAGTAAAGAAACCATAACAATCATTCAAGGAAGATGATAGGGGTAGCTGGGGCGGAAGAGGAGTGGGAGGGGAAGAGAACGGACTGGGCTGGGGTGGAGCCAGGAATCAAAGTAGAAAGCAAACACCTGCTCTGATGTAGTTAAGATGTATCTCACGCAGTTGACTGAGCCATCGTGTCAGACACTTTTTTAATCGATCTTTTCACAATCTCGACCCGTGATACCCAGGACGTGTCAAGGTGGAATAAAGGCCAGTCCAGACAGACGCTGATAAATAATGTCGTCAATGGCGAGTCGGCAGAATCCTGTTACCATATATTATTCCCGGAGACGGGAAGTCTCTTTATCGCCCCGGAGCCGTGCCCCGAGACATGCAAATAGAAAGTAATTCCGGAGCAGCCAGTAAAACTTAATACACCCAGTCATCAGAATGATGTTAACACCCTTAACAGCCTTTTCGTTTGTCTTAGCGAGAGGATTTTCGTTTCGCTTTGCATTCTGGTACGCATTTCTCTACTATTCTCGGCACCTCGAGTAGGTGAATTGCATTAACTGTTCTAAGCGGGACACAACTCGAGATACTGGATGTCCAGTACTTTTGTCCTTGTTTTGCAAGATTTTAACGCGCGGGAGTCGCAAAAGTTAGTGGGGTGGGTGTAGGAGGGAGTTGGGCCAATCGCCTCTCAGTTGTTTAATGTTTCGTTCGGACAGTCCTGACAAGAGAATCCAAAATCTTCAACATAGCGCCTTGGTGGTGAACTAAGTATTAAATGCTGTACAACCACCTAATATCATATCTGTCCCCTCCTCTTGTATGTGTTATGACGTCCCTAGGATCCATAGAAGATCTGTTAAATACAGGATTATTTTAATATTGCATTATGGAAAACAAATATTTATCTCCTGAAATCATTTCGTTTGACTGCCTACAATCAAGCCATCAAAGATGCTGGGTGGAAATCCGAAAGCATAATATTCTGTACAAAGTCAAAATAAAGGTGATTGGCATGCGAGGATAATGGGGAAGAGTCCGCGATATACAATAGGTTAGGGGCAAACTTTCTACAAACACCATGAAGCTAAGAAAGGCAATAATGAAGAGGATATATAAAGGGCGGAGAACTCATCAAGAACGTCAAAGATTTGTGGTAGTACGAGGTAAATAATGAAAGAATTCGAAAGAAATCTGGCAGAGAACAAATGAGTCCGAGGACATCCATCCATCCACCCGTTTGGCGGTCGGTCTGTCTGTTCGTCCGAAATACAACAACAGAAGAAAAATGAAAAATCAACAAAAATCAAACCCTCAAAACAAATGAAAATTATACAAAGAAAGAGATTTTGAAATCGACGTTGAATGTATCTACCAAAAGATGACCTAGATTTGATGTTCTCTCTCCCCCCAAAAAAAACTGTCCCCATTATCATGGCGACTCCTTTACAATGTTCCTTTTGATCACGAAAGTTAATTGTTGAGAGGGCTTATTAGAGTACATTCCTTGTTCTGTTTTATATTTCTTTCTTTTTTCTTTTTGCATAGTGGTGTGTTACAGAAGAAAAAGAACGAATTGTATAAAAAAAAAAAAAAAAAAGGCGTTTTCTCTACAAAAGTGTCTAATTTTTCCCCACCAAGGCAAAACGTTTTAATTTTCTTTTTGTATTCTTGAAGAAAGAAAAGTGCGCTAGTTAGTACAGGAACTAATTCCCTGGATGGTGAGACTCCCGCTAGCTGTCTTACTCAGCACTAGTGGATTTAATTAATGAGCTTGCCTTTTGAAAAGCTATTGAAAGTCAGAGCAGAAAAAAATACTTTGAATAAAACATTTAGTGCAGTGGCGTACTCGCGGGGACGGGTAAAGTGTGTGTTTGTGTGTGTGTGTGTGTGTGTGTGTGCGGGGAGGAGATGTGGCAATTTCCCTAGGGTGACAACCAAACTATATATATTTTCTGTGTATTTAACTTTAAAACTTATTTATTTAAGACATGGTCTTTGTGTATGTGTGCCTTCGTGTCAGTGTGTGTGTGTGTATGTGTGTGTGTGTTTGTGTGTGTGTGTGTGTGTGTGTGTGTGTGTGTGTGTGTGTGTGTGTGTGTGTGTACTAAGGGAATGATCCGTCCTGATTGCCAAAGTATCCGGCCCGGATGTCAAATGCTAAAGGTACACCTTTAATTCAGTACAATGCATATACGAATATAATTAAAGTTAAGTGCTTTCTCTCAATATCATTATGTAACTTTGTAGATACGTCACAAAACATGGTATTTATTTTTAATTGAAGCACACCAGCTTTTGCAATTATGACACTGCCTTACAGTAATACTGGCACCAGACTCTTTTGAAATTATGTTAAAGTGTCATTTGAATATCTCAAAGCCATAAATACTTTTTTTCCACCAGTATTTCACAGAATCTTAGAGTAAGATAATTAATAAGTTATTGTGCCATAATACCACACAAGTTCAATGCCATGAATGTTTTCACTTATACCACAAGCCACATAATTACAATTTGTCTCTGCTGCGCTATAAGTGGTAAAATATTACATTGTCATGAGATCATTTTGTATTTAGGAAATGAAAATAAAATTACAATGTCACTAACTTATGTTATAATTAAGTCAAAAGGCCACAAGACAGATTACCATTAACGTATTTTGTAATTATGAAATCTAACAAAGTTATATTGTCAATATTTCCTATTGTAATCATGACCCAACAACATGGAGTGACCCCCAGTTGAAATTAGGTCACTGAGCCACTGTGTCGCTATTTTACATTGTAATTAAGTCACAAATATGTAAGTGACTTATTTGTTCATTTTCTTAAATCATAGAGACTCAATGACGCTATTTTCTTTACTTTTATTTAGCGTACGTCACAAAGCTGTTACAAAAAACAAATCACTTAAAATTACGTCACAAAAATCCGTCATAAATATGCTATGTTGTATTGTAGATATATACTAAAGCTGATAGTTTGTCGGCATATTTCTTACATCTTGTAATAATTACATTATTATGTATGAAAATTCGTAATTATATTGCCACCTTTCAACTGTGTCATGCCACTCAATGAAAATGTCATTATATTCCCTTGTACGTATGTCACAAAAGAGTGTCATCCTATTTCCATCTCTGTTTGCCACAATGTTCATGTTTTCTCTTGCCCTAATAATGAGACGCATTGTCATGACGACACCACATTATCTTCGAGGATTATATCGCAAAAGCATATTACATCGTATAACTTTGCAGTTTGCTATAGAGACAAAGTGACATCGACTTTAATTGCCACGTATTTTATTTCACATCACCACAAAGTCACAATGACTATTTTCTGGCATTTTATGTCATTGAATCTCAGTGCTACTCTATTTAGTCTGAATGTCATGTCAAAAAGCTAGCATTACTTTGCATTCTATTTCACAAAACTAAGATATTCTCTTGTATGTGATGTCAAAATCTTCATAGTTACACAAGCACAAAAATAACAAGTGTGTAATGTGACAAAGCTTAATTTTGTTGTTATGTCTCAAAGTCACATTGACCCAATTCTACTCTGATTATTATGTCACAAAGTCACAATGACCTAATTCTACATTGTTATGTCACAAAGTCGCAATGACATACTTCTAATTGATTGCTACGTCACAAAGTCACGTTGACATACTTCTTCTTTGATTGCTATGCCACAAAGATATAATGACATACTCATACACTGATCGTTATATCACAGTCATAATGACATACTTCTATTTTTATTGTTATGTCACAAAATCATAATGACATAATTCTATTTTATTATTATACCCAAAGCCACACAGTCACAATAGTACCATAATGCATGCCCTGTATTTTATTCCACGAAGCCACAGGGTCACAGTATTGCTGGGAGGTGACGATGGTATCTTCCGCTTTAAAGATTTCAAGCATCATTCCGATGGAAGCAAGTGAAAAGATAAAATCTTGAAATCAATCAAAAGGCTTGGTTTGAAACCAGTCAAAGATTGTATATTCAAATTAATCAAAAGATTGTTATCTCTAAATCTCGAAACCAGTCAAAAGTCTGTATCGGTATATCAGTCCAGATACTTTCTTCAAACGGATTAAGAGACTGCATCTTCTTTATTCTTTCGCTTCAAAGAGGCCGCTACCTATCCAGTAACCTACATCAGTGACTGTAGGTCGGCTCTTAGATCTAGTATGCAATCAGTAACTGTAGTTCGGCTCTTAGATCTAATATGCAACCAAAGAAAGTTATTCTCATAACTAAATGACCGATTGATGGACTAGCCTGGCTGCACAAAGAAATTGACCAATCCACTCTCATGACTAAAAGACCGATAGACGGACTAGCCTGGCTGCATAAAGAAATAAAAAATGCAAAAGCAAAACAAAATAAAGCAAAAAATTGAAACAAGCGCACACACCCTATACGCGCGACAATTCCCCTTTTTTGACTTTCTATACTTCCAGCAGACGTTTCCTATCAGTTTTCTTATAGCCGGCCTGACCTTGTTATATATCAATACTGTCTTATTTGCTTGGAAAATGTTGGGGCGTAGTGGTGAAGTGTGCAGAATGCTTTGTGGGGATTATAATTAAATAAAACTAAAATACAAAAATCAAAACCGTTATCTACCATTTATAGACAATCTAGTACACTTTTGTCAATGTACAAAACCAGAATGTCACCATGACAGCGGGTATTGGAAATACGAAGTAGTGCTAATTGTTCCTTAAAGGTTTTCTAAATCACTGCCTCTACCAGAATCAGTGAATGCCAGTAACAATCCCATTAAAGGCACAATGGCCCACATAAAGCACCGAGTTTAAAAATTAAAACAAAAATTATTAACTTACAGAACAATCTCTAAACTACCTTTAGCTTATGTCCGCACTGTATAATTGTTTGTCATTTATCGAGGTCGTTCCTTGTTGTAAAAGAGCCAAATTCGACAGAGGTGATTGACATCAGTATTCACAATCTGGAGCTTTTGGGCTGCGTAGTGAATGAACGTAAGGGGATAGAAAGAAAGCAAACACTTGTGTGAAAACAACATATAGGATGCTGCCAAGTGCTTGAGTACATCACACAAAATACGATCGAGGCCAAGAATAAAAGTGAAAAAACAGAATATACAAAATTTATACACTGCCCAAGCCATCACCACTACCACCACCACCATCATATTACCTTGCAAGATATGTTATTTTAAAACACAAAGCCACAAGGACAAATTATTACTTTGTTATTATTACAAAACAACTCCAATATTTATAGGATTAATCTGTAAAGGGATGTTTCCTTTATACGTTATTTCGAGTCATCCACCCATTAGGATTTAATAATTTAAAAAAACAGTTATGTAATACAGTAAATAGTAAATAGGTGCGAGCAGTCACGGACTGTCTATATGGCAATTCGAAAGGTGCTGGTGTCAGGTGCTTTGAACTGTGTGGATTAGCAACACAATACATTGTAAAAATACACTTTAAATAATATCCTAAGCTGTGCTCAAGTGTGGGCATGAAGTTTTAATGTGCTTTCTTTGGTCTGGCCCACGATGACCTCTGTAAAAACATACTCACAAGTAAAAACATAGCATAGAGCAATTTATAGACTAAGGTACAACTCAACAAGATTCACACACTATCCAAATCATGCACTAACTGTAAAAAAGATAACACAATTGATCACTTTCTGTTACAATGTAACAATTATAAAGAAGAAAGAAAAATCATCAGTGAAGCAACAAACATACTACACCTGCCATTCACAATGAAATCACTACTGTACCCAACAAAACATCATCAAAATCACATACACCAAGCACTAATCAAGTATCTCATCCAAACAAACACACTTCACCTTCTATAATAAAAATTTTAAAAACAATTAATAAAAAAATATTGCAACTCATTAGCAAATACGGATAGAGTTTCAAATTCATTGGGATATTACTGTAGTACTACTACTTTCATAAAAATTTTAAAAAATAAAATCAAATCACAACTAATTATAGATAATACGAACCACACAACAGAAACAAAGACACCACTTCAGTAATTACAACCACAACCAAACCACACACACATTAAAGTGGCAAGAAAATACAACACTCACACACAAAACACTTATAAGCTAAATTCAAGAAACAACAAACGCTAACTTCCATCAATAAACTAACTTACCCTATCTTCTACTATCCTGCCCACAAAACCCAAACCCAAAAGCAAAAGCAAACCATTACTACGACTAATTAATAATGCTTCTGATCGGGAAATAGACTGTAGCCCTGCCATAAAAAAACAACAAAACACACACACACACACACACACACACACACACACACACACACACACACACAAATGAAACCAACCCTAAATAAAGCATCAGAACAAGCCTCCACCTACCCTCCCGGAATACAAGAAAAGGGAGGAAGGTTCCACGGGAATCATTCAAAAACTGAGAACATCAAGAAGATGAAACGTTTTCACGCAATTCCGGCGGAGCAAAGAAGTTATCGAAACAACAACTACAACAACAACCTGTAATTGGTTTTGGATGATTATTTAATAAATAATAATAATAATAATAATAATATCCATTACCTAAGTGGCTTTGGCATCACGTAATGAAAGTTTAAAGATATCTTTTCATTACAATGTCGCAAATGCTTCCTAATTAATGAAAGGCTAAAGATGCATTCTCATTATAAAGGTGCAAATCCGCACAAACTCATGAAAATTAAATATTTGTTATAAACAAATGCCTGCATATTACTCCAAGTTGAAAAATGTACCTGTTCATTCATTATAAAAGAGCAATTCTTGCATAGTAAAGAAAGTTTGAAGATAACGTTTCATGTTAAAAACGCAATTCATTGTATACTAGTGCATCCTCCCCAACCACAACCCCCAAACATCAACATTCTCCACAACACCACAACCTGCAGTAGGCAACGAATCCACCATCTTCATGCCCTTCTGACTTAGCACCATGGGCGCCACTTTTATCACCATTAATGATACCCGACAATTTCTGCTGCATTTAACATTACCATTCCCGCTACCCCAGACGATTGCCTTCGTCAATTTCATCACGATAATGCCACAGCCATTAGCACCCACACAATTCCCATCACGGCCATCATCCTCGCCGTCAAGGCTGTCAACACCTTCGGGTCAGACCACCACGAAAATTGCGAGAGGAGGTAACGGTCAAGAACCGTTGTAGGTACACATTGTAACAATATCGTGCTTGACTTCTCGTAGACGACAAACGTTCTCCCTAAACCACACTTCAGCCTAGGAATTTGGTAGACAGCAGAGACAGATTTTGCTTGTTGGAAGAACAAGGAAGCACTATATTTTGTGTGTTAACTGAATGTCTATTCTCTTTTGAACGCAGCGCTGATGTAATCGTGTGCTTTACGCGAATGTAAACTATCCGTCAATTCTCTTTTGAACGCAGCATCATCTAAGTGCATTTCTTACTGTCAGTGTCATCTGACGAGTGGGTTTCGTTCCAAAAAACATTTATAACCTGGGATTTTCAAGTGTTCTTCTTTTACAGTTGTTAACAGCTTCAATTTTACGACAACTATTATTCTCCGTGACCCAAAATCATTAAAGTGGCTCCATTGATCCAGCAGTTTTCATTAGCAGCGCGTCTTTTGAAGCGTGAATATCACCTTTGTTTCATCACAGTTATTGTGACCAGGCACATTACCTTTAGGACGCACCATTAAGACACCTCTCTTTATCACCTCCCATCCCAAATGCACTCGTCATCAACATAACCGGAAGTAATTAATGAATTAGATGTCGTTGCTACTTATGCAGTGTGTTTGTTCTGCCTGACAAGAGTTTAAATGTGAGCCTAATGTATTCAGTATGGAATGGAAGCACATAAATACGTCGATGAATAAGAAAAGCCAAAAAAAAAATGTTTAGTGATTTAGAGTTTTTGAATTTCGCGTGTATGTGTGGGAGGTTAGGGAGATTCGACATTTATCGCAAGTCAGTCATGAGATATCTGAAGCAGACACGTACAAAAGAAAACAAAAATGAAACAATGGTAAGCAAAAGTAACTAAGAAACGAAGAAACAGAATATAAAAGTAAATATAAAAGTAATCAAACAAAATGAAACAATGTAACCAAAAGTAAAGTAATTATAAAAGGAAGAAACAGATTACAAAAGAAAAGAACAAAACAAGCACCTAGCAAAAAATAAAAAAAGACAGTAACAATGAAGCAAAACTGCAGAATCCTGGATAGTAAGATTTCTTGTTACCTTACTGTATAGGAAAAAAAGAAATAAACAAAAGAGTACTAAGAATTGTCAACCGCCTGCTGTCGTGACTCGATATTTTCCTTCTTTCAGGTTAGACAACTCATCTTCGCTTAAACAAACGAACAGCCACAGCTTCGTGCAGAGAAGCGTAAAGCTGGGAATCGAGTCACAGGCCTGCGTAGTCCTCGGAGGTGAAAGGTTAACTTTCATTCCAGATAATTCTTGTGACAGGTTAGGAAATGAATGAGGTGTAGGTGATGGTGCAGTGATGTAGGGCTGTGTGTGTTTGGGGGGGGGGGTGTAGCTCTTTTGGAGAGAAGGAAAGAAAAGACAGATATAGAGGAGGGCATTTGGATACGACACTCCCTACGCCAAGTATTTTTATGAACTCTGTGACAACTATCTGGGAACCCTTCGCTCGCTATGGTTATTTATTAATTAACAAAAAATAATTAATTACAAGTGATCGAGAATCATAATTTATAGTTATTAATAATTTTCACACAAGACCACCATGTCTCTCATTGGCGGATTATAAGGGTGTCGTAAAACTCTACCCTTTACACAAGAATAAGATAACGTTTTACTGTCGCATCATGTCTCTGCAGGTGGAAACTTCGTACTAACGGAATAATAAAAATATGACTATTATTTTTATTTAACGAGGCCCCCTCCACCCACTATTACTCCGACATAAGTTTTTATATATGTGCAACAAGGCTAACAAATTGAACAATAAATTTTTTAAATCAACAATCAAAATACAGCATATGAATATAATCAAAATAGCATTGATATTTACATTGCTTAACAACAATGTTTGATTAATGCTAGACACTCATTCAGTTGATCATACAATAGACATCAGCAGTTACATTAACACACACACACACACACACACACACACACACACACACACACACATACACACACACGACCCACATATATCTTGTCTTAAATTAAATGTCCATGAGTCTTAAGAGAATGAATAGGAAACCTTCCATTTAAGCCGTGTGCAAGTGGAAGAAATAGCGAACAAGAACAGACAGTTTGGAACTAATCGGTAGTACGAATTGCATTAGTCAGTCCAATGAGTAGAGAAACTGCAATCATTTTCAATCACTGGGTGGGTGGGTGGGTGGGTGGGAGAGAGAGATAGGATGCACTGAGTCATATCAATGAGTTGAGAGCCAGACACATTCAGTTATTGAAACGAAGAGAGATTTATCACAATGAATCAAAAAGTAGATGAGAGACTGGACACATTCAGTTACTGTAAAGGAGGAGAGATTATTAGACACAATGAATCATAGAGAGACTGGACACATTCAGTTACTGTAACGAGGAGAGATTATTAAACACAATGAATCATAGAGAGACTGGACACATTCAGTTACTGTAACGAGGAGAGATTATATTTATTAGATACAATGTATCATAGAATTTAGATGAGAGACTGGACACATTCAATTACTGTAACGAGGAGAGATTATTAGACACAATGAATCATAGAAGTTAGTGGAGAGACTGGACACATTCAGATACTGTAGCGAAGTGAGACTGAATGCAAACATAGATGTATTTCTTATTACATCAAATCCCCCAAACTGGTATGACTTCTTGAAATCACTTTGTCACTATGCCCACTGAAAATATGTTAATTGTCTGACTTCTTGAAATCACTTTCCTTGTCACTACGCCCACTGAAAATATGTTAATTGTATGACTTTTACGTCTACGTAATCTTTCCCAGTTGCCAGTGAACATAAAATATTACTCTAGGAAATTGGAAAGAGAAAGATAAGAACAATTGATTAAAATATAAATTATTAAATATTTATGAATTACAACAGGAAACCCTATAAATCATCCATGAACGCGCACACAAACGCAAGTCATAGATATAAAAATATACACTAGAACTTGCAAATATACAAATCCTCTAAAATAATAACTAATACTGCTAATGAATAAACAAACATTCACTTAGTATATACAATTTTTTTTCTGCACTTACCAGATGTTAATACACAATCCTATAGCTTCTATACTCTCATGAATTCCAGCTTCTGTTATGCTTTGTTTCTACAGCCATAATACTATTCATACTATCATAGATGGTGAAAGGAATCGTACTAGAATAAAAAAAAATCATTTGTTCGCTCTTTCGTAAACTCATCTAATTTCTGACATGGCACTCGTACAACTCTCATCTCACCTAGTATTATCACAACTCAAACGACACTCTCGCAACTCATATCTCTCATGGCACTCTCACAACTCTTGTCTCACATGACGCTCTCACAACTCTTGTCTCACATGACGCTCTCACAACTCTTGTCTCACATCTTTTGTATCACATGACAGTCTCAGAACCCTCGTCTCACATGACACTCTCTCAACTCTTATCTCACATGGCACTCTCTCAAGTCATATCTCAAATGGCACTCACACAACTCTTGTCTCACATAACACTAGCACGAGTCTTACATGACACTCTCACAACTCTTATCTCACATGACGCTCTCATAACTCCTGTCTCACAACTTTTGTATCACATGACAATCTCAGAACCCTCGTCTCACATGACACCCCCTCAACTCTTATCTCACATGGCACTCTCTCAACTCATATCTCACATGGCACTCTCTTAATTCTTATCTCACATGGCACTGTCTCAAGTCATATCTCACCACTCTTATCTCACATATCACTTTCACAGTTCGCATGGCACTCTCACAATTTAGTACAAACCCTGTGCTGTGACAGGCATCCTCTCTTCAATGCACAGTTTATGCACAGTCAAAATATCTTCCGCTATATGCGGAACACAAGTACTAGTCATGCATTGCCACTCAGGTAATCTCTCACCAGTCACCACTGATGTCACTCAGTTAATCTCTCACCAGTCACTACTGATATCACTCGGGTAATCTCTCATCAGTCACCAAAGCTGGGGAGTAGTTTATGTATCATGCATCCAGGAACTGTGTACACTAATATAAGAGCAAAATCTGAACATCCCTTAAAATGCGAAAAATCATTTATCCATGCCTTTATCCGGGATGTTCTCGTTTTACTATACCATTAAGAAATTCACATAATAAATTTAATTGTTATCAAATCTCTAAATTGTTAAGATAGATATATGAAAACATTTTTATTAGAATAACACGAATGTTCGGGTTTCACCCATAATTGAGTACAAATATACCAACCCAAATACTTTACTCATCCACATTTAGATCAGGAGCTGCCAAAATGACGTCACAGAAATATAGAAAGTTAGTGTGTGTCTGTGACTATTTCTTTTATTTATATCAGTTTTATTATGGCGGGCTATCAAATATCTGGAGCGAGCTGGTACCACTAACCAATTGAAGCGTCACATAAATGATAATATCCCTCATAGCCAGCGGTGATTTCACTATTTTCTAAAGTGATCTGTATCGCGGGTACTTTGAACCATTGGAACCGCAACAATTAATTACCCATCTACTGTACGTGCATGGCCTCAAGCTGTACTGTAAAAATGAAAATGAAATAACTTTCTCTGATTAATACTGCCCACATCTTCAGTGTGGACAGTCAGATGAAATTTAGGAAAGTATGCAAGATGCATCATGCAGAAAGGAAAGATCAGACTCACAGAAGACGCAGAATTTGGCATCAACAGCCCAAGCGATGTATCAATGGAGAAAGGATACATTTGTCTGGGAATACATCAACGACAGGAAAATATTCAGGCTAAATAAATCCAAGGATAACATGGAATATGAAAGTTGAGTCCTCAAATGAAAACTAAAAGCGTTAACAAAATGTAAATCATTGACACAATTGCTATAACTGACAACCAACGATATCATGAAAACTAGATGTTCACATTACATAAAGACTTACAACCTACTATATCATGAAAACTAGATGTTCACATTACATAAAGCCTTACAACCAACGATATCATGAAAACTAGATGTTCACATTACATAAAGCCTTATACCCGAACGCGGATGCATACATACATATCTCGGAAAATGGGAGGTGGGGGTAGAAAACAATCAGGAAAATCAAGGACATTTTCGAAGAAGAGGCCTTGTCAAATATATTTGAAGTGAGATCAAAGATACGCCACTAGCAGAAGCAGTGAAACTCAACGGAGGGTGTCAAATACACACGCAGACAAAGAAGAACGGGAAGAGACAACAAAACGGGGATCAACAAAGTACAGGAGTCAGAAACTACTCCTCCAACAACATGTACGACAAGCTGATGCAACATCAACAAGGCAAGCAGCAGACAGATGACATAGAAAAAGGTTTCAAACAGAAGTGCTCATCACTGCTGCACAAGTTCAAACACTCAAACACACAATCCCTTAATGCAAAACCCATAAAGATCAAACACTCAAACACCCAATCCCTCAAGGCAAAACCCATAAAGATCACATTCCATTTGCCATCTGTGCAAAAGAATTGTATGGGTCAACAGACCACACTCTCTCTGTATGCTAGTTTATTTCTGAAACAGAACTATAAAAAAGACAGTGATGTTTGCCCCCCACCCCCAATCCTTCCTAAATATCTATATGAAAAATTCGGAATCAAAACATCACAAAAACCATGGGATGGTCATTGATAAAGAAGTTAAATACTTCGAGACATCGAAATAAGAACCAGTTGCATAAACCACAAAAGACCTGTCATTGTAGTTGTAAACAAATCCAACAGGGCAACAACTATAGTCGATGCTGCTGTATCAAATGATAGCACATGATGACGTAAACGCAGAAAAAAGTATTGATCTCAAATGAGAAATCCAAACTTGGGAATAATAGCAAAAGATCTGGAAGTAAATAATCTTAGCGTTATCGTCACCTGAATGAATTTCTTAATTGTTACACTGTAAATCCTTCCTTTATAATTATTTTTTCCTCAGTCCATTAAACCAGGTGTAAAATTTGCTTTCACAATATTATTTAGACTTTAAGATCTGTTTCACTTTCTTAATGCATGAGGTAAAAAATTAATTTCTGAGTCTCTCCTAGCGGCCATCATGTCTTCTTTCACACTAGCAATTTGAACAAGATAAATTCTGCCTGTCAAAAGCGCCGTTTAAGCTGGAAATTACACTTCTGTATTGTCCTGTTGGCAATAAAATAAACTTTTAAACTCTCATTATTAAACACACACACACACACACACACACACACACGCATACACACACACGTGTACATGCATTCTTTACTAAATTGCTTTCATACTCAAACAAATAGCAATTTATTTCACTTGAATATAATCCCACGCATAGTTAACATGCAGCAGAAATCCACTCATTCTGACCAACCAAACACTGCCATTTAATTACAACCACAATAATGATACCATGCACGCAATACAAACACTTTTTTATTTTCAATCGTGCATCTCATGAAAATAGAATTTTAGATGATTAATGCAATCTTGTTGCGGATCAGACCCCACACCACTCCCCCTCCACTCCACCCCTCCCTGCCCGCCAAACACACTTTCTTTCTCTCTGCTTGCATGCAACGGCTGAGAGCTGATAGAGAAGTAATCTGTTGTTATTCAATCAAACACGCATTAACAAAGACGATAAAGCCCCACTCCGCTCGGTTAATATATCGTATCACAATGTTCCAGTTCACTGATTCTGGTCGGTCTCACGAACAAGCAGGCGGCCAGACTCTAAAGGTCGGATCTGTCCAAACAATTGTGGCCTGTTCTTTCTACCTGCAAGGTGCGGCGCAGGCCACTTCGGTCGTTTGTAGCAGCAAAACTAAAACACAAAACACACAAGCAAGCAAGCAAATAGACACTGCATTTCTTTCAGTTAATATTATCTTCCTTAGCCGTCAGGTCCAGGCTTGACATTTTAAAGTTATCCTGATGTACAAAACATAATGGACAAAGCACGTGGCCATCATAACTTTATAAATGTGTATATACTCGTGTCTGAGTAAATAATAGTATGCGGTATGTGTGTGCGCATGTGCATGTAACTTTTATATTCCAAAACAAAGCAAAACATTATCATTATCTGCTTAACTAGTGTCATCTAATTTTAGGCTGGTTTTGTTTAAGACTTTTTCTTAAAAATTGTTCAGAATCAACAAATTCTTCTAAAATGGATTTTGTCCATCTTTGAGTAAGGATATACTTTTTATATTTCATATTAGGTGGATTTACTTATGCTGTCTATTTGCTAAATAATTTTCGTGCCATCATAAAATTATGGCTTCAAAAATAGAAAATGATGGCATCGTCAAAGATTACGCCATCAGTGACGTGAGTGTGACGTTAAATCTACGAAAGCTTCTTCAGGTTGCGAGAGCAAATCCACTTGTTCATATTATATTTTCTGTTTTAACTTAATGGGTAAAATTTTCACAAATTTGACAATGATCTTAGTGAGAATACTATTGCGTATTTAATTATCTGAACATAAGTTTTATTTAGTGTACAATAAAATATATAGCTTGAATGCTGATCACTACTAGACTTGTCAAAGGTAATAATAATTGAGCAGCCTTATACATATATGGTATTGAAAATGGTAACATTTTCTTCCAATGGTAAATAAAACATTGGAGATGCACAAGATGAGATACACAGAAGATAAAAGGAAAATCCATAGCATGTAAATAAAAAAAAATAAATACACAGGACAACCAGTTCAATTAGCATAATATTGGGCAACAAAAATTGTTGCTTTGTTTCAGATGGACTTCGCAAATAACTATACAAGTGTTAATTCTCTTAAAATACAAATTCGAATTGCTAAACACTCTTTGCCCACTATACGAAAGGCCTGCAAAACATTTATTTTGCGTCAAAATAAGAAATACAAAGAAAAGGAAGAAATAAATTTTATCAAAATACTAGAACAAGCAGGGTTGCTTTGTGTGCTATTGCCAGCACCACTTTCCTTTTGTAGGGGACGTGCCGAACAGCTTTTCTTTTGGTTTTGTTCTCTGCGAGTGCCGAGAGGTCTTGGAGTTCTGGGTGAAGAATTTTTGAGGAGGATTCGGACAGAGCGAAAGAACATCCACCATTACGTCTGAAGCTGAGTGGCTGTCGTATCAGTGTGGCAGTTGTCAGTTTCACTTCATTACTGACAGGCATCAGGATCGATCTCTTGAAAATAATACGGCACTAAAGCAAAGACCTGAGGAGATATAAAATGTAATATCGGCAATCTCTCTCTCTCTCTCTCTGTCTTCGTCTAACGTTAGATGACATTAACGTTAACAATGGAGGCACACTAAGAGAAATAGAAAGGAGAAGGGACAAAGCAGAGAGACAGAGAAAGTAAGAGACTAAAACATGAAATATGCTTGCAGAAAGAGAGAGAGAGAGAGAGAGAGAGAGAGAGAGAGAGAGAGAGAGAGGGGAGAGAGAGAGAGAATTCGACAGAGATAGTAACAGAGGAAGAGAAAACTTTAGATGAAGACAGAGGGAGAGAGAAAGACAAACTTAAATTAGACAGACCGCGAGAAAGATGGTGGGAACACGAGAAAAATTCAGAAAACTAGTTAACAGGTGACACAGAGAGAAAAATATGGCGAATTATATGAACACACACGTAACCGCAGAGATAATCCCTTAATTTACGACTGTATTACAATTGTAGAAACTAACTAAGAAGTCAGTATCTAGGACGTCATCTTAACGTCCTTAATTCGGGTTTGTAAAACAGCTCAATCGCATACAAATCCGTGACAGAGCAACAGTACGTTTGGCGATTTCGCAAAACACATATATGAACCGTATCTTTATCTGTGGAATTCAAAGCTGCTTCATTTGATATTTACATATGAAACTAAAAGGCCGTTAAGATCACAACAGATAGTGTTTTACGACAAAGTAACAAAGTCGTCTCAGTAAAAGGGATTTCATTGAACAGTAATTTGATCCACTCGATACCAGTATTGTTGGATCATTACCGACAAAGAACACCAACATTCTCATCTCCACAACAATCTTTGTCATTTTTACTACTATTAAGACCCGCTTCAACAGTACCAACATCATCACCCTAAAACTATTATCACCACCTCCATAACGACCATCGTAACACTATCATCATCACCATTATCACACCATCATAAATTCAGTGTGTCATTTTTTCTCTGAAATTACCAGATTTGGAATACCACATTGGCTTTATTTCCACAAAATACGTAATCAGGTGTCTCACTCTCTAAACCGCTGCATGTCGACCAGCCACCGAGCGCCTGCAAAGGCGGAACAAGTGATACATTGATTTTACTCTTAATGCTTTTCCGAAACTAACATAACTGCACGAACATGACATAGCGTATGAATTATTACGACACGGTTGATCACAGCGTGAAAGCGGAGCTGGCAGTAGTCTCGCTGTAATCTCGGGAGAGTGACGTACTGTCGCATTGACTCCATTGGACTTAGCACTTTTGAGATTTTGCTCGTTAGGATTTTGTAGAGTGGTGAACAGTTTTGCTGGCACATAAGAGCTTTCTGACCTGGCGACGACAAGCAGATGACTTTAAAGACCAAGTGAAATGGAATCTAGGTCAGACACAGATAAGAATAAATCAGTATGAAATGAGTAATTCCCATTCTTAGAATCAAGACTGCCCAAAGTAAACTTTCAGAGATTAGTATAAATGCATTTATTTCGGTATTGAAAGTCAATATTTCTGAAAGAAATCAGAGCTCTCCTTCATTTGCTAGACTGACCTCACCATAGCAACGTAACATGTGACGTCACGATATGGGTCTACAATCGCATGCGCTGTCAGACATTGTCTTGCGGTAAACGCATACTTTGAAAAATAAATCATGGTTAAAAACAATGTAGTGCTTATAGCTGCACAAATTTCAAACTAAAAGTATTGAATTTTTACATTTCCCGATGGTCACAGTTTACGAAAAAGTAGACTACAAAGATGAAAAAATTACACTTTCATCCAAAGCACACAGATACTGAGTAGTGATCATTTCCAAGAAGAAGACTATGAAATGGAAAGCAGACAGTCTTTTCTGGACAGTTTAGCAAATGTCTGGCATTAACGATCACATACATATAATAAATATATATTCATTAAACCCTTATCATCTTTTAATCTGCATTTATATGAATGCATTTCATTACGTCAGCAATTGCCTGTGTTAATTGCATCATAATATTTTACTTTATATACTGTAATATTACTTTAAACACTATTCATAACATAAATGCATATGGCACATTTTCTTGAATAAATAATTCTGTTTACTCTAGCCATTACCAGGACAAAAACTAGTTTTTATTTTCTGCTGTTAATTTTAGTTGGTAAATCCATTAGAAGGCATTTGATACTTATTATTATGAATCTGCCATAACTACTTTGTATAAATGAATAGTTGAAGTAATTGATCATAATTAAATATTTTAATTTACGGTATATGGTTTCATAATACTGCATATTAGCAAAGTTAAGGAATTTTGTTGCACTAATTAAACCACAAATTAGTAAGATGGTAAAACTGGGATTTTTCACCTATGATTGAAGCCATTTAAAAAAAGAACTGTATACCAGATATACACAATAAACGAATAATTGTTATATTGTTAATAGCAACTCTCTATACTTAAGCATAATAAGACGATTCACCTATCAAATTAATATAACACTAGCCATTAACTGCTCATTTTAAAACTTTAGATTTACAATACTAAATAAATAAAATAATACGTAATACAAAATATAAACACACACCACACTTAAACAGGCATCCATTCATAAACATGCAAACATAATATATATGACAAAGAAGTACTCTACTAGTAAGTAAATAATTAAAAGTTATATGTATTTAGAATGTGTGAATAATAATCACTCATTTATAAACATGCTGTGACAGAGTACATTTTTCCCTCCCTATTTTTAATTTTCATTGTTATTTAAACTGCTAAATTGTCAGTGACCCGACATTGGACACTCCATGTGGTGTTATTTTGAAGTGTTTGAGTTGAAGTAAACACCGGAAGCTAGTATATTCTAGATTGGCTGACCTAATGGAAAGTGAGTGAGCAGTTTTCTATTATCTAATGATTTTTATTTATGAGAACGAGATCAGCCAATGGCTGAGATTAGAGAATTCGGCTACTGTAGAGAATTCTGCTGTCTATTCAATTTTGAATTTGAAAAGAGAGAAGTCCGGCTTGAAGGCAGTCATTAGCTTGAGTGGTGAGTTTAATTGACTGATTGAGAGAGAATGGACTTAGAGACATTTATGTATTTTACTATATGTTATACTTTCATTTGCTAAAATGCTTGCTTGCGGTTGGTGCAGCCATGATTCATGTGACATTTGGATACTATATTCCACTCCACCCCCAACCCCCCCCGGCAGAGGTTACCACCGTATGATTTGTGAGACATCTTTATTTCTTCTAATATATTATGCTCAGATTTCTATTAACTGACATCTAGACAGACATTTCTGATGTATTCCGTTCTGCCGTGTATTGAATGACATCCGGGCAGTCGGTGGGGATATTTGTGTCATTGTTACTCTTGCAGAGTCGGCGTTGAGATCGCTTTTAGATCTTCATCATGTTAGCCCGTTGGGACTCTGCTGGGTACTTGATCTTGGTTTGCAGAGAAGAGTGTGCCTCGGTTTGAACTTTTAGCTTGTTGTCGACAGTCATCCAATGCAGACTGTCAAAATGATGCTTCATTATTTTTTCACAAATTCTGAACAGGGAGACCCTGGGGCTTTTCAAACATTTGATTTTGTTTGATGACTTTTCTTGCAGTTCTTCTTTCAGGCACTAATTTTGGCTGGTTGCGGTCGTTTGTGTACTCACGAGAGTTTTAGTAGTTGTTGCTGCTTGTACTTTAGTGAGGTTTATTAGTTTTTGTGCTTGTGGTAGATTGTGTACCCTAGTGAGTTTTAGTAGTTTTTGCCGCTTGCGGTAGTTTGTGTTCCCTAGTGAATTGTTTGATTCCAGTCCGCAGTTCATTAAGATATTATCTTTGAGGTCCGCAACTTGTGCAGCATAATGTGATATTTTCTTCTGTACACGACCTCTTTTGACCTTCAGTACACGACCTCTTTCGACCTTCAGTACACGATCTCTTTCTACCTCCAATGCTCGACCTCTTTCGACCTTCAGTACTCGATCTCTTTAGGGAACTTTTCTAAATGCTGAGCCTTTATTACAGTCTATTTTGAATGAAATATCTTTTTTGACAAAGTGAGAATATTTTAGATCTGCGCATTACATATTTATGGAAGCTTAAGTTAGAAATATCTTTGCCGCGTTCTACTGTATCCTCACTTGACACAAGCAATTCTAAATTATCTTTAGAACCCATTCCTCTAGTATTAAATAATCGGCATCTAACCAATGAGAAGGAAAGCTTACAAAACAGTATTTATTCCCACCCCCCTTTCATTTTTAAAATATATTTTCCTTATAATTTAGAAAGGTTATTAAAAACCAAAACATGTAGCCTACTCTTGATGAAAAGATGTAAAATAAAAATAAAAAAATTCAAAATTTGTATCTCCACAACTTCCGTTTCATTTGACAGTTTCTAGGACCTGTCACCATCATTATCTTCATTGTTGTGGCCATCATTGCCACCATAGTTGACGTCATCACCAAGATCGTTATTACCGCCGTCACAAACCCTGCATCGCCATTGTTATTGTCCTCAGAGCAGTAAATTGAAAAATGAAGATACTTTATATACTACATATGGCAGAGTAAATTTGCCTATCCCTATTTCTAAATTTATTTGTTATATAAATTTTTAAATGTCAACGTGTCCCGACTTGGGCCATACCATGTGTTGTCTCCCTTTTACAAATGAAAGTGCTTTGTGAAAATAATAAAGAAAGAGTCTCCAGTCCCCAAACTCCATTTTTTCTTTTGTTTAAAGTTTGCATGACGGCATCGAGAGAATTTCTTTGTTATTCTTTGAAATAGCACTGAATTATTCACTCTCCTCTGTAAGATGTTTGAGTGACCAAAAAAGAAAATGAAACTTCTTAGGGTCTGTTCTCACCTTCGATTTTCTCACCATGGTGCAATGAGGCTTCATGAGCTCAATCTGTAGCCCAGCTTGGAATTTTCTGCTTCAAATGTTTCAGAGAATATGTGTGTGTACATATGCTTGTGTATATGTGTGTGTGTGGAGAGGATGGTGATTGATACACGGATTACACAGATGTTGAGTACTGAGTTAAAAGAATTAACCCTTGTTCTCACGGATCTTTTTGTAGGCATTCGCAGTTGGCTAAAGAAACATATATACATACATGCTGCCTTTTACTTAACAACTTACCCACACATAAATAAAATCACGTATGCATTTTGTCTCTTATCTACCAGTAAACGAAAGATTAACAAAATAGGACATATATATGCACAGCGAGCGCACAATACGAGCTTATGCTAACACACATACACACAGTCGCGTTATCATTTGCTGCAAAGCACAATTATATACACACGCATTATCTTTAATGTAACCACACACTATAACAGAAATATTATATATACATATATAATTACTTTTCGTATCTGTAGGCATATTTGCATAATAGCCAACATATATTGATTTAGACACAAATGACATGATACAGGTATACCCAGTGAATACTGCCTTTACAAGAATAGAAAGTATAATTTTATACAAACGCACATAAAGATTGGGTTAACATTGTCGCCGATATACACCCATCAATTTTTTGTTATTAAAATGTACAATGAAAAACTGTAACAGGAAAAAAAAATCAAGCTCGTTACTTTTATTATATGTATTTGGTGCCCATATTTAATTATTATTGCTGTTTAAATAACTGGTGTCCTAAATTCTTATAAGAATCTTGACACAGTCTGGGAATTGATTGGGGTGCAATGATGAAAGGTATTATACTTTTATTAAGGAGAACTGAGGCAAGGTGAGAAAGTTAGGTTTGAGAGAGCTGGGTCAGGAGGGTATGGGTTTAACGGATTTTCGCGCGAGTTGGAGGGCGCGAGAAGGATTGACGGGTTGAAATAGAACAATTTACTCCCCGTGACCAGTTTTGTCACATTTGAATCTTATGCTGGTATTGTATGCCTAGAATTTTGAAAGTAGTTTGAAAAATATATTTGGTAGCAGGTAATGAAGTAACTTAAATAATATGACAGAGAATAAGTGATGTGTGATATTAATGGTGTGCAAAATATAGAAATTTGTATCTGATGTTTCAGAAATGAGACTCTTTAAAGCAAAATTGGATAAAGACTAATTTATTTGATTATCGTCAGTGAGGTTTAGTGATTGGTGCAAATCAGAAAACTATGTTTGAGATTAACTTGAGAAAAATTGAATTATAATTATATTCGTTATTTTGAAATACTTTTTTTGGGGGGAATTAACCAGCAGATGTCTCCCCACTTAAGAATGTGAAATAATAGAAATATGCCTTGAGGGCCTTATGTCAGCTAGTCAAGTCAATTGTTTTTTCTTTTTGGTTTAAAAACATAAGTTAGTACACACACACACACACACACACACACACACACACACACACACACACACACACACACACACACACACACACACACACACACACACACACACATATATATATATAAATAGTCCAAATTTGTGAAGAGACACTTGTATGAAAATACACATCCTGATGTTGTGGTTTGGATTGGTTAACAGCACATTTGGGTATGTTTGGAATAGTTAATATTTTGTGTACTTAGAAAATTATAGAACTAAAATGTTCATAACTGTGATGCTCTAAGGATCCTGCTGTAATTAAAATGTGTTAAGTTGTATAATTGTATTTTTCATTTTCAGGAAACCCACTAAACTGTTAATTTGGAAAGAAAAACTTCTGTTGACAAAACTGTATATTTAGCGTGCATATGAATTTCTTTTCATGCATTTTATTCCCAACAAAGTAAACAAGATATTGTTCAGTTAATTTAATCAATTTTCACATGATTCTCTCCTCACACTGCCATTCTCTCTAGGCCAACCTAAGTGCGTCTTTCCCTATATTTAGCTCCCTCAAGCAGAACAACACTTGTAGAAATTTCCAGTAACTTCCTTGTACAAGAAATTCTTCGATGTAGGCAGCATACCTTGCCACCATACATTAACGGAGTGTAGTGTATTCTCACAATTCAACATTGTGGTAGTACTTCTTGCCTCTACCATGGTCATAGTGGTTTATAATCAGTAAATCAGGAGATTCAAATTTTACACGGAAAGGCTGCTTTGTCCCTGTAAAAATATAATCAGAGAACAAATGCTAAAGTTTCTAGTTTATTCCTTTACAACTCACTTCTTTTCTGACATTCAAGTCTCAGCTTACAGATTTTTGCAACAGTATTTATTAGCCCAAATACAGCATACAGCATAATACATACAACGTAATAGTTTTATGAGCAGTTTCACTAGAAACAATGTCAAAAGTTTAGCATACTATATACGAGCATCTTAATTCATACATTTGTAGAAATAATAGTCTACTCACATAAATACATCTCTACATAAAACGCAAGCATGAACATCAATAACAAACGGCAAGAAATATTTCTATGTCCATTCTCTCTTTATCAGATAGGTAACTCACCATGAAGCTAACGACCGCCTTTCACGACCAAATTCAAGTTGTCAGACAATATAATTCTCTACAGCAATATAAACATTTGATCTCAGCCCATTTGCTAGTCTCCTTCTCGTAATTCTTAACCATTGAATAATAAAAACTATTCATCCAGTTGGAACTGGTTTGCATTACATCAGCATTTTCTAGCATGTTCTTAGCTCGAGTGTTTACTCCAACTCCGACACTTATAAAAAATACCATCATAAGAAGTGCCCAAGGTCGGGTCACTTCGACAATTTAACAGTTTATATAACAAGTAATTTTAAAAATAAGTATAGGTAAATTTACTTCCACCCATACTATCTATCTATCTATCTATCTATCTATCTATCTATCTATCTATCTATCTATCTATCTATCTATCTATCTATCTATCTATCTATCTATCTGTCTATCTGTATTTCTGTCTATCTATCCATTTATCTATCTGTCTGTCTGTCATTTTTTGTTGATAACAGAATAACATCATCAAACAAATGCAAACGCACTTTGATATTATTTATTTAATTTTCCTATTTTAAAAGTAAAACAGGAAAGAACCACACACTGCAGCTCAAATTCACGCGGAAAGCAAAATCATTGCAGCAGCTACCTATGAGAGGTTTGGGATCCACGCTGACATCTGTCAATACTCTCATCACGTGGAAAGCATTTGTCTAACAGATGGGAACATTTAAAAATTATATTTCCTGGCGAGCAAGAATTAAACTATATATGAAAAGAAATTTGACATCATATTAAGCAATATACAAGAACAAAAACTGGCTAAGATAAATTCAGTTTCTACTTTTCAAGAGCGATGCTGAATATTCTAGTAAAGGTCAGCCAGTCTTTGTGAACAGCAATGTAACTGCACCTATGATTTTTTTTTTATAGCTGTACATTTCTGGGCTCTTGTATTCATCATGCTTGGAGTCGGAGAAAAACCATGGAAAATTAAAATGTTTAGTAATTTGAGAAATGAAGTCATTTGATTTCCTTCTCGTGACTTTAGATTTTCCATTCGCCTTCCGGTGTAGAAAAGATCGCGTTACTGAGGTCTAAGCGTGTAGCTGTGTCTAGCATTTTGTCATTAAATGCATGTTCCCCTTTTTTCTAATTAGATGCAGACAGGATGAGCAGGCAGCAGCAAGTGTCCAAACACGCTGTCTGAAGCCATGAAGCATTGAATGCATTAGTAGTCTTAGGTAGTAAGGTACGATTCAAGAAGGAAATGCAAATTGTTGACTCACTTTTCTGACTTTCATCTATCCTTCCATTCAACCATCTTTCTACCATAATATCATTCCCTCGATATGTCCATCGATTCATCAATATTAACCTTTTCACTTACATGAAAATATTCCATCCAACCATCCATCCATCCGTCCGTCTCCATCCATCCGTCCGTCCATCCATCCACCCGTCCGTCCGTCTCCATCCATCCATCCATCCATCCATCTATCTATCTATCTATCTATCTATCTATCTATCTATCTATCTATCTATCTATCTATCTATCTATCTATCTATCTATCTATCTATCTATCTATCTATCTATGTCTGTCTATCTATCTATTTGTCTATCTATCTATCAATGTAATTCGTCTTCAAGTACCAATGCATATGTGAATGAAAACTTAAGTGATGGTAATAGTATTGTTATTGTGATTGCTACTGGCTTATTGTCGCCCAACAAGATAATCAAAGAGAGAGAATTAAGTTTATTGAAAGATTTTATAGTTATAATTGCTTTGACACTACAATACACTACACTACGCTACACTACACTATACTAACGACACTACACTAAGTTTACACTACACTAAACTACACTACAGGAATTAGGTCATAAATAAAAGCAATATTTGAAACATTAAACATATTTTAAAAGAATACCTTCGAGTCTCGTTTTTGGTCTAACAACGCAGACTAATTTCTTACAAGACTAGTTATCTTTATTTTTCAGACACTTTTATTTCCTCAGTTTGACTCTCATCTCAGGTTTCCACAGTGCAAGATTGCACAACGTTTAAAGAACTGCTCTTTACTGATTGGAAGAAAGTTTGAGAACAAACTATTTCTCAGTTTTATTCCTAACTAGCACAAGGTCGATGCCGGTAATTGAATTCCTTGTCAGGATTGCACCTTGCCGCACTGCAGATTTGCATACTGCTAAGATATCGTGCGTTTTGCAAATGATTTCTCACTGCAGATGCCTATGACCTTCACCTCTTGATGATGCTCTGTCTGCTAAAATCGTTCAAACGCGATCTTATAAGAAAATACATGTGATACACGTATAAGAAAAACGTTAAACGCAGTCATACAATAAAACATATTTGGTACAAAACCGTTAAACGCTATCTTAAATAAATATATTTGATATATTTTATCTTATACAAGGAAATATATTTGATACATGACCAGAAGACCGTTAAACGCTATCTTATAAGCAAACATATTTTATACAGATTAAACGCAATCTTATAAGAAAGCATATTTGATAGAGAACCAGAAAACCATTAAACGCAGTCTTATAAGAAAAACATAGTTGATACATGACCAGTGTCAGTTGCCCATAATTTAATTAAAATCTAGGAAAACAGGACACTCGAGTGACACACCTCCCGGTGACTCAGTAAGCCTCCTAGTTAATATCTCTTGCTAAATATAGAACAAAACAGAAACAATACGTACCTCACAAGAGGAATCTCACATAAAGTGACGATGATAAGAAATGACATGATAAGGAGTGAAAAATTAATAGTAAATTTATATTAAAAAAATAACAAATAAACCAAAAATACATATCAATTATAATTCAAATCATTAATCTAGATATCTCACGGAAATCAAGCCTGCCCTGAACATCCATTTTCCTATCTGCAAATTCTCCCAAAATGTTTATCATTCATCTATAGTGTTTATTTTTCTTTCTCAGAATGCAACAGTTCTCCTGAAGTAACAGTATAAATATAACACACATCCCCTGACACTAATGTTCAGGGTAAAACTTATCTTTTACATCACTCCTCTAAGGTTTTCTTGCCTCATATGCAAAAATACAAGGTCACGAAGATTCTTTTCTCACATTCCAAATTGGAAAGGAACTTTAGATCTGGAGACTGGATCTAGAACGCTGTGGACCGATCCAGAGTCCAGAAACCAAGTTGACGAAAACAATAATGAATCAATATTAAATACCTTAGTAAGATTTAACTAATTGCCTTTGTTTACAAAAATGAAATATATGAAACTCCTATTTCACTAAGTTTTTAAAATTTTATTTCATAATTGTTCAACACGACTTGCGTAATAGTGATTAGTGATTAAGGATGTAACTCACAAATGGTGAAGTATGATGTAACAAACTTTAACATTTCATTTTGTTCAGTTTTAAAGTAACTTGAAGGGCACCTGAGTGTCTCACTAAATTTATTTCAAAATTGGTATATTTAATCAAGGAAAAGAGTTTTCACACGTTTATTTCATAAAGAAATTTGTGCTAGGGATATCAGCTAAGACCTTTGGGACGGCAACTTTGTAAAGAGATTTGTCTTCATGCATTTGGGAGAGTTTGTCATATTACAAAAATTTTGACATGACTACACTGGAAAGAGTTTTTATCTGTTGATCTAGTTACCTCACAAAGAGGTTTCACATGGCAACTTTAAACAAGTTTATATCTGTTGATCTAGTTACCTCACAATGAGTTTTCACATGGCGATTTTATAAATAGGTTTTACCAGTTGACCTAGACAAAGAGGTGTCATATGACTACTTGATAAAGAGCTGTCACATGACTACTTGATAAAGAGCTGTCACATGACTACGTGATACAGATTAATGACATCAATACTTTACAAGAATTTAACCATTCTACTTTACAGAGTTTTAATTTGTCTACTTTATAAAATTTTCATAGGATATATTACAGTGTTTCACGGTGCTACTTTATAAAGTTTGCACATGCTTACTTTACAAAGCGTTCACATTACTACTTTACAGTTTTAACATGTCTTTTTCACAAAGCTTACAAATGAAAATGTTACTGAATTTCACATGGCAAACTTAAATAAAAGCCACCTACAACTTTCTGCATAACAAAGAACGGTAACTATGGTAACTATTGAATTAAAGGAAAATGAAATGAGAAGAAAGCAAATTATATTGTGTTGCTTACAAGAATAGGTTGTTGTGTGCGAGTTTGCAGTTCAAGGCTTCAAGTAAAATCTATTGGCCATTTTCAAAGAACACAAACCATCTTCTGGTTCGATCATCAGCCGCCATTTTCGTTGTTGTAGCAACATTTGCTTGATCGTGTCGCCTTTTACTCAGACCTCACTACATCAAATTTCGATGCCTGCATTTGTGACCCGCATTATTGTCAACCGTAGCTTCGTTTTTCTTTCTCAGCCAATCAAATAATTCTTTATAAAAAGCAAAGGACGATTTCTTTTGGCCGTGTTGTCAGTGCTGCCTTGGTCCATCAAGGACGCAACGGTAACAGCCCAGGATGCCTAAACAAAACAGTCAACGCATCTGTGCGTTATCTCGTGTTCGGTTCTGTTTCCTTAATTGACCCAATTAAATCGTGTTACTTCCTTTTATAAGAGCTAGCCAGGCCCCAAAGAATTGTGTATAATGATTACACTCCTCTTCCGTCCCGCGGGCCTTTGAGCATGTCTGGTCAGGCGGTGTTTGTGCAAATTCTTTCTGACGCTATCACAGCTTGTGGGACATGTAGGACTGGGCGAGTGAACGCCCCTTGAATTTAAACTTTATTTGCCCGCATAAAACAACATCGACTGACGACTGCAACTTCGTTGTAAGTGGATACTCTTTTAGGGTCTTGTTCATAATAATTATGCAGTCACGAGATTATTAAGCTATGAATGACAATAGTTAGATAAACATATCGATAACCGGTCAACTCTGACATTAACAAACCATTTGGTTCATGTATGTGGAAGAACGCATTTAAACCCCACACGGCTCTTAAAAGAATACTATCTTCTACAAAAGCACTTAAAAAAAAATTGTTGACTGAAAAATAAATCATACCTGATGGAGATTTATTTTGAGGGGCCGATTCTTAGGGTAAAGAAAAATTCGTTCTCCTTCTGTACAGCACCGATTCTTCGTGACTGACAGATTTTTGCATAACGTCCACTTCGGGAGTTCGTTGAGTTTGCAGACAACAGTGCCAACATTTGCAGTACGACTGGAAGATTAGAGAGATCAAGTGTGAACTGGGTAGAGAGAATGAATCAGCATGGAAATTCTTAAAGCATGTGGCAGTTTTGAGACCTTGAATGTCAATTGGCAAGGCTTGGGTCTAGATCTTGTGCTCTCACATAAACAAATGAGATTTCCCATCGTGCATGGAAAGCGGATAAACGATTAGAAACTGTGTCGTGGAAACAACTTTCAGAAAACGAAATATGAAAATAGTTACACATATCAATAAATACATAGATGGATGGACGGTTCGGCTGTTAAAATGACTGAGAGATAGGTGGATAGACTTACAGGTTTCCGGATTGACAGACAGACAAATGATAATATATGTGTGTGTGCGTGCTTACATGTGCTTATCTATCTATCTGCAACAGGTATTTTTACACTATTACGAGAGGGCCTATTTAATTATGAGAAAATTATCATCCTTACATCTGTAATAATTCGTACGCTCAGCTTACAGATGACGGACTGGAAGAGTACTCCTTGCATTCACCCCACAGTAATCCCTAGTATTTTAATGAACACTTCAGAAAAAACTCTGACCTGGCGTACGTCTCAAAACACAGAGTAGGGAACACCCTCTAAAAAAGGCCAGAACCCATCTTAATTATTAAGACTTCACATACTCTAACCTTTAAATCCAGTTATAATATAACACAGTTGAAGGGTGTAGACAAATAAAGAAATAATATTTATTAACAAAACAATTAACTACACACTACACAACAATTCAACATTAATCAAATACAAATAATGATATATACAATGAAGACATACACACAAAATGCATTAACAAACATATACTTGTAGACAGTTAGTTATTGCGTCAGGCCTGAAAAGGCTCTTGTTAACCGTTATGATAGTGTTTTTGGAATCCACAACAGTATCTATTAAAAAGTTAGTTCAATTGATTATGTTCAGACACCGGAACATGATACACCATAAGATAGAAAGAACTCAAACAATTTCATGAAGAAGGTCAACATAACCTGTCTGGTGTTCTGTCTCTTTACACTGCGGTAGGTGACGTCATGACTTTACGTGCTGGCTGGCTTCACAAAATTTCAAAACAGAACTGTATCCAGTTTACTGGTGGAAACGGTGTACCAAAGAAACCAATGGAAAGCTTAAAGTACCAAAGGGAGTTTGCCAATGGCTGTAGAAATACAAAAATAAATCTTCTGTAGAATTTCAGATGGACAGGCACTGACTATCTCTTTCCTTAAATATTCTTCAGAATATATTTACAATTACTGAACATAATTACAAGTGAACAATGAATTAGCTACTAGTCCTCTTACAAGTTACATGATTTCCCAAATACACTTATGCAGTATCAGTGAAGTTACGTTTATATTTTCCAGATATAGTTATGCAGTATCAACAATGTCAAGTTACTCTATGGATTTCTTATGGTGAGGACTTTTCACGGTAAATCCCTAATGGTGATAGACAAAGGGATGCAAGACATATCTTACTGCGCGTGGGTTTCTCTGGTCAGTGATTGTGAACAGTTGGATTTTTTTACAACTTAAGTTTCCCCTGTATTTGCCATTGGTCAACTATAACTGGCCACTAGATGATCATTGGTTGACCCTAATTTACTAACTTCTCAGAGACTGTTGCTTCATATAATAAGCCGTTTATCAACAACAACATTTGACATCATCACACTTTTGAATCATCCATCGGAACTCCGGGACGAGAGACATATCTAAGTGCCACACCAGACGAGCCAGCACCAAGCCTCAGCCCTTTTCAGAGCAGGCAAAGACGCCTCTACTGCCCACTCCATCAAGTGACAGTTTAAAATCTTTTTTACCAGAAGAAGAAGAAGTAGATGGCCCCCTCTGTGTCCATCCAGAGCGCATATCCAAACTGAGCCAACTGGAACAAGAGAGGAGAGAAGAAATACTCAAACTACAAGAATTATAAGGAGACAGCTGGACAAAATACGACTGTGAAATCCGCCGGCCAGCTGAAAGAGAAGGGGACACACAAATACACCACTCCCTTCAACCGCACCCTTGAAAATGAAGACATAAATATTTCATTCTCTCATCTGCTGTGGATCCTTTTCAACATCAAGACAGTAGAAGACAACACTACAATCCAGCAAGCCGTCATAAGCGCTATGAATCTCCACCAAGTACTACAAAAACACCTAACAACGAGGCCAAAAACCACAACAAAGAACGGCGAAACACAGACCAGCATTATTTGGAAACTGCCGCCGACAACAAAGACACGCACTACACAGACGGACAAAGAAGAAACAAGACGGGCTTTCACCCAAACCCCGATCACCACCGCGGAAAATAAGAAAACCCAAACTTCACCACAACTTCAGGAAGCAGAGAGACACAAACTACGAACGACGACGACGACGACGACGACAATCCCCCAAAAATTACCAATGGGAAACAACCAAACACGCAAAAAACCCCAGACAAAAAAAAAAAAAGTACTAAATCAACTGACTCTTCTAAAGAAGACAGACAGACAGAACTCACAGTAGCCATCGCTGAACTAACAAACACACGAGTGGCTCTTGCACTCTCACCACTACTCGAGACACCACCAAGGGCTACAACAACCACGCCGACGATGATGACAACAGACCAAAACAACCACACAGAACAAAGCCGCAAAACAGAACAACGGCGCCCACCACCAGGCATTAGACGACAACAACCACAGCCCCATAAGGAACCGCAACAACATCAACGCAAACACAACATCCACCACCGACAACATCAACAAAAATGGCAAAGGCGCAGTGAGCATCAGTACATGCAATGGGGTAATTACAACCACCCCATTGCAGACATGATCCAACTCATACTAGACCATCTATACTGGCCACCTGCACACATCTATATACAACCCTACGGACGCCGGGGACAACAACAACATCAGCGCCGACAACAACAACAGCATCGACAACAGCGCCCAAACCACTAAGAAGGTAAGAAGGAAAGGGGGTTGAACATCTCGGGCGCACAAACACGCTAAGTACAGACTTGGTGTGTTTCTAGTCTGGGCTCTGTAACCCCCCCCTCGCCACAAAAAACAATGGCAACAACTACAACGGCGACTTAGTCAACGGACCAGACACGCCGACATGCAGCACAGCGATCCTCACCAACGACACGCACCGACACACACTACATCTACTCGACACACAACCACTCCCCGCCCTCTCCAGAAACATGTGAGGAGAGGAAGTTTTCTCCAGAGGACCTCCAAAGCTGAGAACATCTCTGATAAAAGGCTTACCGCATCCTCTGGAGAGAGGCAGCGAAAAAAACCGAAACAAAACAAGATTTGAGGGGACTCATACATTCACAGGAATTTACATTATCTGGTTCCACTACAAATGACGACCAATGTCATTTAACCATGGTACTCTGGGCAATGTCCAATAATTAATTTTAGGAGGGATCCGTTATTTTCTATTGGGTGTGTATTCAACGTGCAGTGCACGACATCTACTTAAAACGTCATACGAATGTCGGCAATACGAGAAAGTGCTCCACAATGACCACAAAAAGTATTTCATAAATAAAAGTACAGATATGTATAGCAACAAGAAGAACATGTGACAAATAAAGGAAGACTGGAAATATCTATCTATCTGTCTATCTATCTATCTATCTATCTATCTATCTATCTATCTATCTATCTATCTATCTATCTATCTATCTATCTATCTATCTATCTATCTATCTATCTATCCATCTATCTATCTATCTACCTGTCTGTCTGTCTATCTATCTATCAATTTATCTATCTATCTGCCTGCCCTTCCGCCCGCCCGTCCAATACCCTACCAACCTACCCATCAAAATCCATCCATCCATCCATCCATCTATCTATCTATCTATCTATCTATCTATCTATCTATCTATCTATCTATCTATCTATCTATCTATCTATCTATCTATCTATCTATCTATCTATCTATCTATCTATCTATCTATCTGTTCGTTCATAAGGTTTCCTATGTTATTATTCTACTAATTAAATGACAATCTCCCTCGTCTTTCCTTGAGTGACCACATTAAAGTGTTTCATCTCCCTTATATAATTCCGAATTCTTACATTAATATCACTTGCATCATTCACTGTAATCGACTTTCAAACTTAGCAAAATTGACATCGATACCTCTGACATCCTTGTATACATTTTCCCAAGAAATCATCACGCCCAAAGTCCCTAAGCCTATTTTGTATTTTGCATCATCTATGGAGAGCTAGCTTCTGATTGGCTACTTTCTTTTTCAATTGGGCCCTGGGTCAGTTAGGTTGGAAACCTGCATCTCTAGTACCAAGCAGTATACAGTGAATCACAGAGTAATGTTATCCTTGAAACCACGATTTCTCGTCAACAGCAATACGATACAAGATGCTAATCAGAACTGACACAAATCCGCCCATCTCCACCATGTGCTTGAGAAAGTCAACCCCCATCACAATGATAGAATGTCTTGGGGCGTATTAATTGAAATAGACAAATATGTCAGAGCAAACGCATCAGAGATATTAGAGTGGGAGAGGAAGAGGGTAAAAGGAGAGAGATGGGGGAATCGATAAAAGAGTAGTGAATAGCTTTATTTACATATGTGAACAGATGTATGAGTGTTCAGATATTACGTAATAATACGAGAGACTGAAATAGCAATACAATTCAGATAATAGTATAAATGCTTTCAATAAACCCAATCTATAGCAAACAAACACAAACGCCTCCCACCCCTTCAAAAATGAAAAAAATCCCTCAGTTAAACAATAAGAAAAAAAAAACTACAACTATAACAACAACAAAAATCCCAACTCACTCATCTCCTCCCGTTAAAATCTTTAAAATGTAAGAAGCTTCCATACCCGATCATTCTGTCAATCTGCATAGCTGTTAATCCCTTCATTTGGAATTCGCGCGCAATCATTTCAGATCAAGTTTTTGTCTTCCCTTAAATTGCCAGCGGAGTGATTTTCTTTCACTTGGAGATCGACCAAAAAGCACGTGCCTCACGCGATCTTCTGGCAAAGAGAATGTGTTATGCAGGCGCCCAAAGGTCACGTGTCTGGATCTCATCTTTTGCTGTAAGGACCTAAGCCCACTGGACGTAGACAAATTCGAAGCTGTGAATTCTTTCGACCTTTTCCCCTGGTATGCTCAGTCCCGCAGGGTTTACAAGCCTGAAACAAATCTTCTGTTTAATGCTGTTGATGATGACGAATTTTGGTGTTTGGATCTAACGAGGAGTGGAGTAATATCTTCCTTTCCAAACAAGGGCAGTAAAATCGTTGCAATGTCAGGTCTGATAATTAGCAATGGAGTGGGTTCTAGAATCGGTCCAGACCTATTGTCAGAGCTTTGCCAGATGAGCTCGTAGATATCATCTGCCTGATCAGTGCGATACGTGACTGTCCCGTGTGTGTGTGTGCGTGTGTGTGTGTGCGTGCGTGTGTGTGTGTGTGTGTGTGTGTGTATGTGTGTATTATGGCTGATCAGTGCGATACGTGACTGTCCCGTGTGCATATTGTGGCTGCTCATCGGTTAAAATGATTCCTCGCGAACACGCTGGAAAGTTGTGAAGCTAATGGATCAGTCAGAAATCACTATGTGAATTTCAGAAAGCAAGTCATGCAAAACTTCAGCAGATTTATTCCCAACTTTAAAATAAAGTTTAAATTACATAAATGAAATCTATACTACATATCTTCTACTTAAATTTACCTGAGTTTCCGCTTCGATAAAAGTTCAACCGAACTTCACCAGAGTAATGGCACAATATAAATTTAACCAGTTCTTTTTCTTAAAGAATTAGTTCCAGAAACAAACTTCAGTCCAAAATTTATAAGAGAATTTTTTACATTCTACCTATATATGGTCCAAGTGAAATTCAATAGAGTGCAATCAAAATAACTCACACCAAAAGTCACGTAATTACTGAGTGCAATCAAAATAATACTCACACCAAAAGTCACGTAATTACTGATAGCAATGTTCAATGGCTCTACAGTTTTTCTTAGAGAATTGCATGAAAAAAATATGGACGTTTCATTATTGCATAATTACACGTGACTGATTTACCTCTAGTAATAGTGGAAACGAATTCAAAATTGTTTAACAAATTGTTTGTCTCAGGCTGAATCAAAATTAAACCGACTGTTCATTTCTTTTGTTATTTGATTTATGTGAACAACACTTATGTTTGTTATGATACAGTTAGAAATATTTTATTCTTACAAAGTAATTGCTGTAATCGGAGAGATTAAAACAAGTTTACATTTCGTGTTTGTGCGTAAACATGCGTTTTTGTCTCATCACCCATACAAGCACTGATATGACTTCACGTGGACACTTTTAAGATATGAAATTTTTAATTCATTACCTTATACAGAGACTGTAGAATTTTAGAAGAACCTCGTTAAAATATTTTTAAATTAAGGTTTACCTTTCGAAATAGTTTTTAAATGATATTATTGGGAATATATTTATATTATGATATGAATGCGATAAGCTTCTGTTTCTATAAAAAATTAAAACAGTATGGAAAACAGTGATGGTAATTTTGTTAGAATCAACGAAGAGAGAATACTATATTAGAGAAAACAATTTTCATTTCTAATTAAGAGCTCGATTAAAAGAATATTTCTAAATATAAAATGATGTGTCTAGTTTTGTAAGCACCCGTAAAAAGACCAACTCTAACATATCTCCAAACCCCCAAAGTTAAACAATGAATGTATACAAAACTGAGACATTGCGAATAGAGCCTCATTCCATGAATGTGACTATTCAAAGACTTATTAGGGTAAAAGACCTCTTAGATTTAGTGAGATGTGTTCAGTGAGTTGTGCATATTAATAAATACTGATTAAAGGCGCTGTGTGCACCTCTCTGTAGCAGATAATCTCCCCTTGGTAAAATAACTACAATGGCAGTCAAAGATAATCACAGTAGTGCTTACACCATTTAGTTGTGAAACATCTAAGAAACCCTGTTCTGGCAATTGGACTATATTGCTAGAATTGAGAGATAAATGAATAGTTGAAAAGGTCATACAGTAATAGAAAGTGGGAATACTACTTGGTGTTAAAAGGTTACAAACTATCTCTCGTGTCTACTATTTTTCTTCTGAAAAACTCCAATTCGGATGGCTTATACACTATAGTTAGAATGTCGTATTACTAATTTCTCAACGGCCTACTGGTACATGTTCATGGTACAATAAAGCATTTGATTTCTTTTCTGTTATGCTTCTATGTGTCTGGCTACAATCCTACATTTATGCCTGATCTCATGCATGCATACACTTCAACTAGAAGCAACACATGAGTAGTATTCTGGCAATAAAATTTAAATCGTGCAGTCAATTTGCTTGTCATGGTCCATCCACGTTGAATGAACTAACTTAGAACTGACCAAAAGGGATCCCAGAGACTATGTCCATTGTCAAAATTATTTTTAAGTCCTGTTTTCATCGGAAAAAATAGAAATGACTTCTTCTCTTATTGGTTGGTCAAACTGCCAATTGTAAATCATTTTATCTTGCGGTTTGTCTTGCAGTGCATTTATTTGTTACAAATAAGTTGTACGCGAAGTCACTCTCTCATTTCGTTATATTCTTTCCACTTTCTCAAAAGTATCAAGCAGTTTGAATGAAGAATTCTTGCAGAGTATTTCGAAGCAAATAAAGCTTCTTTATAAGAAGAAATATGAGTTGTCACCACCACCACCACCTTCATTAAAATTATTTTCATTGCTATAAGCATAGCAATAGTGAGGTTATATTCTTGTTAATTGTAAAAATTTAGATTTGTATAAATTAAAGTTGAAATTGACACCATGGTTCAAATTAAACTTGACATCTGTATATTTTTGGAAACGTTTAAATAAATGTTTGAAAGAAGGAGAGGATGACGATAAACATCTTTCTAAAAGAATATGTTCAGAAATTATTCTTTATTATGACCACATGTTCTAGAACACAAATGATGAGAAACGAAGATTTGCGTGTACCCGGTGGAAACAGAGCGACTATAATGGCTAAAATTTGCGTTATTGATCGAATGCGATTTCATTCCGTGTGGAGCCTGCAAAATGACACCAAAAAGGTATGTCTGGAATAATGGCTTGTATGGTGTAGCAGTTATATCACTTTAGAGGTGATTATTTTTCAAGTTCTGTAATTATACATGATTTCCCTTTACACCAACGTGAGGCTTGCCATGATCTGGCGTGTGTAAGATTGGAAGTGTTTCTATTCCAATTCATGTAACTATAACCATGTGTGTAAGATTGGAAGTGTTTCTATTCCAATAATGTAACTATAACCCTGTGTGTAAGATTGGAAGTGTTTCTATTCCAATTCATGTAACTATAACCCTGTGTGTAAGATTGGAAGTGTTTCTATTCCAATTCATGTAACTATAACCCTGTGTGTAAGATTGGAAGTGTTTCTATTCCAATTCATGTAACTATAACCATGTGTGTAAGATTGGAAGTGTTTCTATTCCAACTCATGTAACTATAACCCTGTGTGTAAGATTGGAAGTGTTTCTATTCCAATTCATGTAACTATAGCCCTGTGTGTAAGATTGGAAGTGTTTCTATTCCAATTCATGTAACTATAGCCCTGTGTGTAAGATTGGAAGTGTTTCTATTCCAATTCATGTAACTATAACCCTGTGTGTAAGATTGGAAGTGTTTCTATTCCAATTCATGTAACTATAACCCTGTGTGTAAGATTGGAAGTGTTTCTATTCCAATTCATGTAACTATAGCCCTGTGTGTAAGATTGGAAGTGTTTCTATTCCAATTCATGTAACTATAACCCTGTGTGTAATATCAGCAGGGAAGACGAAGTGTTTCTATTCCAATTCATGTAACTATAGCCCTGTGTGTAATATCAGCAGGAAAGACGAAGTGTTTCTATTCCAATTCATGTAACTATAACCCTGTATAATATCAGCAGGGAAGACGAAGTGTTTCTATTCCAATTCATGTAACTATAACCCTGTGTGTAAGATTGGAAGTGTTTCTATTCCAATTCATGTAACTATAACCCTGTGTGTAATATCAGCAGGGAAGACGAAGTGTTTCTATTCCAATTCATGTAACTATAACCCTGTGTGTAATATCAGCAGGGAAGACGAAGTGTTTCTATTCCAATTCATGTAACTATAACCCTGTGTGTAATATCGTCAGGGAAGACGAAGTGTTTCTATTCCAATTCATGTAACTATAACCCTGTGTGTAATATCAGCAGGGAAGACGAAGTGTTTCTATTCCAATTCATGTAACTATAACCCTGTGTAATATCAGCAGGAAAGACGAAGTGTTTCTATTCCAATTCATGTAACTATAACCCTGTGTGTAATATCAGCAGGAAAGACGAAGCATGTATCCATACACTCTTGAATAATACATAACGGAATGTTTACCTACTGTGACACAACGCCACCCTAGTTATGATATGATTATTTTTATTATTATTAGTATCCGTAAATGATTACAAGTGATGAGAATCTAAATTTGTAGTATTAACAATTTTCCAGAAGACACCACTCAGTTCTTTCACTTGGCGGATATGCAGGTTCTGTAAATGTCTTCTCTCTTCCACAGCATTAAACATTCACTGTCACAATATTTCCGTAGGTGGAAAACTTCTTACCAAAGAAGAAGATAAATCCGTCTTTAATCTATATTCAGCGAGCCCCCATTCACCCACTATCTCTCCAACATATGGGTTTCAATATGTGTAAGAAGGCCAATAAATTTAACAATAAGTTTATTAAATCAACGATCATATATACACATAAATTCAATCTTGACATTTACATTGCTTCACAACCATGTTCAATTAACACTAGAAAATCGTTCAATTTATTCTAGCATAGGCATCAGTAGTCAAATGATCATATATATAATCAAATTCATAGGTATAATTTAACATAGACATGAGAGTAGAGTTTTAGAGAAATAATTATAGTCAATGTACATAATCTTATCAATGATGGCCGCTGTCACTAGCACATGATCCCAATCACGCGGTTTGCAACAATCATTTAGATGACGGCCTCACCTACCCCTTCTAGGCAGGTTAGATAACTTTTCCAGAGTCTTCGATGTACTCTCCAAGTGCACTATGGAGAATTGTCCCGAATTTCCCTTGCACTAACAAGCACTTCAGGAAGAATGTTCCCGAAATTTCGTTTATGCTACACAGCACACCACGAGGAATGTTCAAAATATTCTTCATGAATTCTCGAGACCAATTACAAGCCTCACTTTTCTGCTATATTGGCGCTTGAATGGAATTCACAGAAATCAACTTACAGCAACTCGTTTACTGATAAGTTCGATGATAATGCAATGTGTTCAGGTAGAGTAAAGAAGACATCAGATTACTTTTGTCGTCTGCTGTAGAAACCTTTAAATAATTCTCTGCAGGTTGCTAAAAAAAAAAAGAACCTTTCCATCATTCACTATACTTCTGCTGTAAAATCCTTTACCCATAACCATTTCAGCATATTTCTGTCTTAGCAACCCCATCCATGTTTCACTATATTTCTGCTGTACAAAATGCCTCTGCAGTATTTGCTATACTGCGCTGTATACGCCTTTCCATAATTCACTATACCTCTACTGTAGACAGTTTAAATAATTCACCATAAATCTTCTGTCGTCATCTTTCCATAATTCCCTATACCAGTGGTACTAATGTAATTTCTCAATCCATCTCCTTTATTGCTGTCACATAATATAACTGTAATCCTGCAAAATAATCAACATGAATTCTTTTGTCCTATTACTCAGACTGACCCCAGCAAGGATTATTAAACAACGGCTTTACTTTTTGTGTCACTTCCAATACTGACCCCTGACGGACACAACTCAGGGTGGAAGCGCACTTTAGCCTTGCTAGCTTGGAATCTCCTAACACAACAAGCTAAGTGCCCAACTTCATTCTCAGCTCAACCTCTTAAGAAGGAGTTTTAAAATCACTGATTGAATTATCAGACCAAGTAAAGCTGCGTCTCTCAATACTAGCTGTCTTTAGTTCATCTTAGTAAGACGACTCACGGATGTCGATAGACTCTTGCCCTTCTGCAGCAGGTACGCCTGCCATCTCTTCATGTCATGCAGTTTCACCTAATTGTTCATTGAAACAGTCAACACAACAGAACAATTTATTCATTAAAGTATTTTTTTAAAAAGCTTATTAATCTCTTAAAATTAATAGCACGAAAGTTTACAGCACTTACAAACTTACTCCTATACTATCACGTGACCACATACACGTGTTTCAGTTAAATGTATCATTCACTCCGAATTCACCCATCTTTTACATATAAACTGGACTGGACTGGTGTTCTACACTTTTATATCACGGTTCCAAGTTATGACACTATTGATTTAAGCACATTTTAAACACCACATTTTAATAACTGAAATTGGTCTGCACTCATTTATGCCGCACGGTATCAACAATTGATTGAAACTGGTCTGCACACACATTTATACAGCACATTTTGTAGACGTGATTGAAATTGGTCTGCAAACATTTATACAGCACATTTTATACATTTGATTAAACTGGTCTGCACTATTTATATATCACGGTTTCAAGATGTGACTGATATTGGTCTGCATACATTAAACCCCACGGAGTTTCAGAATGTGATCAAATAAAAATGCTGATGTAAATGACAGAGTTATCTTCCCGTTATCGAGAAGGAAAAAATTGCCTCTTGTATTTATATACTCTCCTTCATTAAGAAACAACGCAATGTTTGTTTACTTAGGATACCTATTTCAGTGTCTATTTTAAAACAAAACAATTTCCGAGTAAATCAAATTTAACTGTAAATTACCCTTTCGTTAATATTAACATGCAAATTCGAAAATTAACGTTTCGAATGATTAAATTCTTGAATATAATTTCCAAACAAATATAGTGTTTGAGACAAATGGTGCAGACTAACGCTGTCAATGATCAGGTCTTTATCATTTTAGACAAATGAATACTTTTTAAAAGAATTTTTTTCTGAAATACTTAATCGATATTATTTCTTATTTTTGCTTAACTTTAAACCAGAGGGATGCCTGGTTGTAGATGATGTAATTCACGTCTTTCAACCCGAACATATTTTTAGGGAGATGGAACATCACCATCCGGCTGTCACAATTTCCCCGAAGAGGGGTGTTACACAAACGCTTATTATTATTACTAGCAAGGTTATAGTAATTAGCCCATACTACTAGTTGTAGCAAGCTACATGTTGATGGCACAATAATCAGAGTGGATCGTGGGCTGCTGTTATGCTTATTAAGTAGCAATTTATATTTTGTCTCTAAATTCATTTGATTAAATAATATAATCAGCAGAGGTAATCCAAGATCCAAAATGGAATTATACCGTAGCAGTTTAGGGGGCATGCAGAATTTGCTATTATTACTCTCAAAGAAAGCACTTCGTGTTATCATGAAGTTATTGTGCATCATAATAACGAAAGTTCGTAATATGCGCAATGAAACAGTGATCAATCATGCGCCACAGATAGGTCGTCAAGTGAATCAAATTAGTTGAAGAATAACAAAGCCATAAAGGAACAAAGCAGCGAGAATTTTTAAATGTCCTGACAAGACCTAGGAAAGTTGCTGTGTTATCGACATGTCAAGATCGTTAAAGCTAATTCAAAACAGAATAGTAATATGTTCACACTTCACACGCTTGTCAAGCGAAAAGAAAGATTATGTACGAGGCATGCAGCAAATCATTTAGAAGTCAAACGTACGTTAGCAAAGCAGGAAACTATCCTGAGTGAGGTCAATGCATTCCCGCAGTGAAATATAGCCCGCCCGTGATGTTCTATCTCAGCTATTAAAATCGAATCAGGATCCTTCTCATAGTGGTTAAACCAGATCACTCTACCCTTTCACAGCAGTAAAACTCTCTAGTTGTCTGAATCTTCTCAGAGCATTGAAACACATCAGCTAGATCTGTGTCAGAGCAGTAAAACCTGTTTAACAGTATCCACCCACAGTGGTAAAGGCTGGTTACCAGTAATCCCTGAGAGAGTATAGCCTTGTCATCGTTTCCTTGTTGCAGCAGTAAATTCTGATTACCAATACCCTTATATATACAGATAACATGATCCCAGTACCCTGCCATAGTGGTAAATTTCGTAGCGTATTTCCAGAGTGGAAAAGACCGGTTACAACCTGCCCTTGCAGTGGTAAAGAATGATCACAACTAGCCTCACACACAGCAGGAAACCTAGTTTAGTCACCAGTTTGCTGACAGAGCGATAAATCTTCGTCACCAATATCCTATGAAAACGGTGAAAACTTGTCACCAATACACTCTGAAATGGCAAAGCCACCTCACCTATCCAGTCTGAAATGGTAAGCCTGATCACCAATACCCTCTGAAAACGGTTAAAATTGGTCATCAGTACACTCTAAAAACGACAAAGCCTTGTCACTAATACCCTATGAAAACGGTAAAGCCTGGTAAAACATCGTCACCAATACACTTTAATAACAGTGAAGCTTTTTCTGCCAATACCCTAGGTAAAAAGTAAAGTCTGATCACCACCAACCCCCCTGAAAATAGTAAAGCCTTATCACCATTAACCTCTGAGAACGGTAAATCACTGTCGCCATACACTCTGAAAAAGTTAAAGCCTTATCGACCATGTCGTCTTGGGCACCCTCCACTCATAATGGTTATTATCTATTAATTAATAATAGATAACTAATTACAAGTCAACCAGGATCTTAATTTAGAGTTATTAATAATTCTCTCACAAGACCAATATGTCTCTCACTTGGCCTATTATAATGGCGTTGTGAAGCGCCACTCCTCACACACTAATAATAATTATAGACGTTTTACTGTTGTATAATGTTTATGTAGAGGGGGGGGGGATTCTTATTAAAGGAGTAATAAAAAATCGTCTTTTATTTATATTTAATAAGCCCCCAAACCACCCGCTAATACTCCAACATAAGTTTTAATATATGTGCAAGAATCAACAATCAAATATACAACATATGAATTTAATCGAAAGAGCATCAACATTTACGCACTTCACAAGAATGTTTGACTAAAGACAGACACTCATTTACTTTATCCTAGCATAGTGATAAGCAGTTAAATTAACACACACACACGCACACACACACACACACACACATACACACATACACACACAATATATATAAAATCAAGTTCATAAATATAATTCATCATAAAAATGAGAGTGGGGTTCTAGAGATTAAAGTCAATGCACATAACTTTTTCAATGATGGCACCTATCACCAGTACCCTTTGAAAATGGCAAAGCCTGGTCACAAATACACTCTGAAAACTGTAAAGCCTCATCACCAGTACCAACTGAAAACCGTAAATACTCATCATAAGCACCCTCTGGATATAGCAAAATATAGTCACCAATATACTCAATAAAGGGTAAAGCCGATTACCAGTACCCTTTGAAAACTGTAAAACCTCGTCACCTGTACTCTTTGAAAATGGCAAAGCCTGGTCACCAATTCTACTATTGCTTCAAAAGGTTGGACGTTTTGGACAAATCGCCTTTACCCTAGAGACTGCTTGACATTAATAGGTCCATTTAGAAACGACAAATGTTCTTGCGTGACCGCAATAATGGTTAGGGTCACGCCAAGGACGTTCAGAGTCATATTTCCGTGTGAGGTATCTCGATGCTGACATTGATAGTCGGTAACTGAAGCACTGTCAACATGTGTCGTTAGGTATCATTTAGGCACGACACGACGCTTGTCTGACTGCTATCATAATAGCGAGCGAGTCATACAGACGACAATTCAGCACAAAGGTACCATTAATTTTGGTCAACTGCAGCATTCTAAAGTGGGTGAGGCCAAATTGGTGGTGGTGGTGATTAAAAGTTGTATTAGATAATGGTGTGAAAAAACATTTAAAAAAAAAAAACTTAAAAGAAAGCTCAATAAGAAGGAATCTCACGATCTCTTCGAGAAGATAACATCTTGAAAGACACAGGACTTCAAGAATAGTAAACAACAACCAAAAGCAACATTCCCGTATTTGTTCCATTTCATTGGCAACAGCTTTGTACAACACTGAGAAGTCACAGGATTTAGGCACGAAAATTCTTCATTCTCGTTAATATCCACATTCTCTTCATCATCTTTTGTCTTTATCACGGTATTCTTCTTCTTCATTATTACCAAATATTGCATTCCTCTTGTTCTTATTTTATAAAAACACACACCCAAATCTTAAGTATGTTTTAATATACTTAAATACTGACCGAATGGAACTGTTTACTAAACGTAAAACAGCCCTTTATTTCGTACGACTTTGAAGACGCTCAGTGGGGTTGGCTTATTTACCACCTGCACTCAGACGCATGCGCATTCGAATCATCCACGCGTGAACAGTATTTATTAATGAAAAAGAACGCGGAGCTGTGGGGTCGGGCATTCTGGAGATACGATCTGCTCGCATTTCATTCTATGGGGAACGCCAAAACATTGTGATCTCATTCCACCTGCTGATGCAGACGACTACACCCGTTAAGAGTATTCGCCCGTAACGTCAGACCCCTTTTTAACGGTCGAGTTCATTTTACGGTGCGCAACGCCATTTCTGCGATTCCTATCCTGGCACCAATTCTTTAAACTGCACAGCAGTTAAAATAGCAGGTGCACTAGCCAGTCATCTTCCTGGTGATCAAACAGTCATCCGGGTCAAATGGCGGCTGAGTTCATGTCTCCAGTAACAGTAATGCTCACATGCAAGGAATTCGTAATACAGAACCAGCGCCATAAACTTCAAGGAGACGAAGGATTGGACAAATAAATAATAACACAAACATAATAAAGAAGTAAACAGAAATATTTATTATTGACAAATGTTCTCTGCCAAGTAATGTGCTGCATAGAATACTCGGAGATACATCACACGAGTCAGTCAAAGACCAAACTCGACTTATGTGAATTTAGCGAGAGTTATGAAGAAAGCGCCCTAACATTAAATCAAAGAATTAGCAAAGACGGGAAGCAACTCAAGGGCCCGTAAGGGCGTCTATAAAAACGCTCACTGTCCAGAAAATGAAACATTTTCTAAAGAGCCACTCAATAATTAACGCAACTGAAAGCTTTAACCTTAGAAATGCTCATTCCCTTTAGGAAAACATAAAATCAAATTATATGCTTAAAATTTACCAAAAGGAAAAAGGAAACAAAAAACCCCAGCACACATGTACAACTGCCAAACAAGGCAGTTGAAAAATGAGAACAACAGAAAGAAGAGCTGCAGAAAACATTAGCGATGAAAACCGCAGCAAAGTTCCGTGTTTGTTTCTCAGAGATTTTAAAATATTAACATTAGAGGAAGAGCATATGCTATGAAATTATACACATGTACGTTAGCATATACAATAATAAAAATGTTCTGTAAATGATGCGTACCCTAACACTCTATGTAGAAGATAATGTAAGAATTACCAAGCAACCAATGTGTACATATTATTATATTTACAACACAACAGTTTGCCATAATTAATTACTCCTGGCAATTTACAAATATGACGCACCACACCGTAAACAAGGAAGATGACAAAGAATAATTATATTTCTAAAAATAGTTTATTTCATAAACCTCTTCTAAAGCTTACTTTAGACATTCGATTTAAGTAAGTCAACAATCAATTAAAAACGATTTACTTCAAAATCCCCCCAAAACAAAAGAAGTGTTATTATTATATCTTACTGTATAACTATGCTTGAAATATTTAGCCCAACGAAAAGTAATGATTATGGTGAACTGAACGAAGGATGTGAAAAGGAAATTGATTGATAACGAACCAGTCATGTCATGTTTCTTGTTCAGTCAGACTTAATGAGTTTAAAGAAATAAACAATACATGTTAAGCACAAGTGTAACGTTACACAATTTGTTGTTGTACTAGGCGAATATGAAACGAAATAGACAAATAATGGGAAGAAAATCAATAGTTTTTCTCTCACTGAAGACTATTTCTGGCACGTCGAAGAATATTTTGTATTCCTTTTATTTATTATTCTTTTGAATGAAGCCATGACCGTGTTTCTGTGCTTGTCTCTCCTTTGGTGAGCTATGAATACATGCACAAAATATTGTCATTTTGTGGATCATTCATGAATGTTGAGCTGAGGACTTGTATTATTTATAAGAAAAAAATTGTGCTGAGACTTGTTTAGTCTACGAGTATCATGCTTAAGCCTTGGTTTCTCTATGAACATGCTCCTGGATCTTATTTGTCTTTTATACAGTATTTACTCCTAAGTCTTGGTTTTCCTAAGTACATTGTAATTAGGACATGGTTTTTCTACTAACATTATGCTCAAGTCTTGGTTTTCCAAATATCTTTGTGTTATGTCTTGGTTTTTCTACTAACATGTTCAGGTCTTGGTTTTCCTAATATCTTTGTGTTCAGGTATTTTGGTTTCCCTAAGTACATATATTGTGCTTATGTCTTGTTTTATGTTTCTCTAAACTTGTTTTTGGGTGTGTACATTGATTTATGTTCCATGACTCACTGTCAAAGAATTGTTTTTAGGGCGCCATTTCCCCCCACTCACCCCCCAAAAAAAAAAGAAGATAAAAATCTGTTACCATTATCACGTTTCTAGGAACATCATTTCCAAATCTTGGTTTTCCTAAATTCGTAGTGTTTGAGCCTTTTCTTTATGTCATGGATTTCTAGGGAACTCGTTCTTTGGGATTATTTGTTGGAAGAAACAATAACTTAATTGTTTGTATTTTATGGTATCATTATGGATCACTTTTCTTGGAAACTAGTTATTAGTGTCTGTAAAGGGAGATAAGCGGCAGGTACTGATATATAGCTAAAGGCTAGTGGATGCCAATGACAGTTTGGATCCAAAGAAACGAGGGGAAACATGCTTAGGCGGTAATAATTAATTAATTAATTAATCATATATTAGTATATAAAGGAGTAGTTTTTCATTTCAGGAACATATCTAATCGGTGTCAGTACTTGAGTGCTGCTAATTTAATTTTTTGAATATTTGTAGACCAGTAATTTGATTAATTTCTTGAGTATATGAATGCAATGACATATAATTGTTGTAGGATTTTTTGGTCAATAACTTGATTGACTTTTTGTAGTATTCTAGTATCAGACGCTTAAATGATTTGTTCTAATACTTCTAGCAGTTTTAGTTGGTTTGTTGAAGAAATCGGTTGTGATCAATTCAGTGATTTACCTTACTACGTGTCATTAAAGAAATGTAATTATATTCCTCTCAGTATTTGACTAGTACTGATTGTACATGACATGTTTCACTACTTGACTTCTTGAGATTTAAGAGCTTTCTCTCAAAACTAGAGTTCAAAGATGTTCTCGTGAATAAAGGATTTTGTTTCAGTCTTTGGGCACTACCAACTCATTGCTGTCTTCAGTACCTGGCTACTAGAGCGTAGCTGTGTTGATTACTTAGTGACTACATGAGACTATATGCAATTTATTTCAGAGCTTGACTTGTTAAAGTATGGTTAAGAAGGTTAGTTCAGTTTATGAATAACTTAAAATGATACGAGTACTTAATGATTAGGTTATTAGTGGCATAATGTTCAACATTCTACAGCCAGGGAATTGCTAAATTGATTTCTTCTGTTCTTGGCAAGATCTTATGAATATGTGGACCACTAATAAATATGCATTACTCTTCAGTAGGCATACGCCGCCCTCATATCTGTTATACATTCTGAATGAAGTTAATACAGTTCCATCTACAGAGTACTAAACAAAACAGAGTAAAATCGCTACGAGGATAATACATGTTTCTTTTCCAGACAACAATTGAATATTTCAGAGGATCTCCTGCTGTTTCAGCCATGCATGAGAAAAACGCCCATTTGGAGATGAGGTATACAATTCAACAAAATAATCAAAGAAGCAAATAAACAAAACAAATAAATAAGCAAGCTAACACAACAAACCAAGATAAAATCTAATTAACCAACAAGCAAATAGAGACGAAAGAAACAAATAAGCGAACACAACAAAACAAACCAGTCAGTCGAATTAACGACAAATACACAAACCAAATTAAAATCAAAAGAAAACGTACAATAAATAATATGTGACAATTTAAAAAAAATTAGACAAATTATTTCACCTAAGTAATTAATCGCAAATTTTGTTCCTTCATGTGGATATGAAATGGTTCGAGGGAATGTTTTCAGTTGCGAAGTTAAAGCATGGCCTATGGTGATAATTGATAGAAAGCCCAACTCTGCTAAGTGTAACTTGTTTCAACGTAGGTGTGTGGTATGTGTGTGCAGGTGCAGTCTGTGTGTTTGTATGTGTGTGCGTGCACTGAATGATTAAGTGTTCCAAGTTTAGCCATGCATTCTAATGACATAAGGTACTTCTTTTGTTTTTTAGACACGACTTGTCATGCATAATCGACCCTGATTTGGCTGTGGATCTTTGACTGCCTACGTCATTTCCTGTGGGTACCATATGTGTCTGTTCGAATACCATGAGCGTAAAAGAAAACTGTTTCTTCATCCGTACCTTAACAATACCATGTTAAGAATCTAACGGCCAATCCTCAACGAACTAGACACGGGCGAAGTTATAATGAAGAATGTAGAGCTCTTGCAAGATCGGCCCCATTCAAAATGTCGCACCTATGGTTAATCCCATCAAAGCTTTTTCTTAAAGAAGCAGAAAATATTTACAGATGTAGTGGAAAACATTTTAATAATGACTGTGTCGTTCCCTCGAAAGACTAAGGGCACTTGTAATGCATTTTGTGTTTAGAAAACGCCACGGGCCAGTGTACAATGTACCAAAGCAATGAAGGAATCTATGCTTTAAGAATAGCTTCAACAGAAAATGCTTAGTCCACCAAGTAAGAAAAGGAGTGGAAGATGACGTCATTAACAACAAAGAAGACATTATTCCAACAGGTTCCAACGAGCATCCAAGTCCCTTTCCTTAGACCCGCCATCTCCCTCCAGCAAAATCGTCTACGTCAAGTACTTTACTTTTGGTCATCATTGTCAATCCTCTCGAGAGGCTCCAAATACACCCCAACTCATATATGCAAAAAAGCAAAATTATCAAACTGATATTATCTCTCATCTCTGTTCTACATCTCCAACACAACCCTGACTGCAGAAATGCTACGACACATTAAATTTCCTCAAGCTCTTCAACTCACACCCCGTCTTCTACTCCAAATTAACTTCATCTCTAGGACATCTAGGAAATAGTCAACTTAGATAATTAGAATAGTGTGAATATGAATGGCTTCGTCTTTCAGCAGTCTCACGCAATATAAGATCCTTAACAACTAACAGTCTTGATCTAGGAAAAAAGATGTAAACATTCACTCCCCATCCGTCTTGTTAATCAAGGAATTAGGAGAAATAAATAAGAAATAAATAAACTCCCCTAATTCCAATGCTGAAGCTATCCTTCCTTCTTTAAAATGAGACAATCCGAAGTCTTAGCCGTCTGCTGTAAGTCAGATTTATATTTTGAGAAATTAGAACTTAAACTGAACATTCTAAAACATTACTCTGAGAGAGAGAGAGAGAGAGAGAGAGAGAGAGAGAGAGAGAGAGAGAGAGAGAGAGAGAGAGAGAGAGAGAGAGAGGGGGGGGGGAGGGGAAGCAGACACCAACGAACACCAAGGCAAGCAGGAACAACATCACTATGGGAGTTGAATATCTCAGGCGTGTGTTTGCACCTAGTACCATACAAACTTGGTGTGACATTAGTGTGCTTCTTTAATATAGACCTCCCACCTTCCGGATCAGAAAGCAAAAGCCACCAGGTTTACTACTAAGGAAAAAACTAAACAACACAACATGCCAGACAGAAAAAACAACAACTGTAGTTCCCCTTTCTCCCTCTTGTTCTCCATCCTATGCAGATAAATTTACTCACCCCCCCCCCCACACCCACACAATCACAATCTAGCTGGAAGCAACACCCCAAATTATGTATAAGCAATCACCACTAGCTATTTTATCTGCATGTGTATATTGAAGGACCTGTCTGTTTAGTTTGTATTTCTTTTTTTTTTTTGATAAACTTGGCGGCAATGAGTGTGAAGTCAGAAAGATCCAGCCAAGTTAATTGTGGAAGCAAGATCCCTAGTTAGTGTTATTAATTTTCTTTCTAAGTAAACTTTGAATATTTTTTTTAAAACATTACTAATAATACTTTTCTATAATTTTCGCGAATATAAATTTAATTATGTCTGAGAGAGGAAACGAAATACTGATCGAGGGAATGACTATCTACATGGTGCAATCCTCACTCTTGCCAAAATGCATCCATGGTCTCTTCCATTTTATCTTTTGCTTGGTCATGCTGGATTCCTCTACATGAAAGTAAGGGTCTAAGATCGCTACACCACTTGTCTGAATAAAAAGCGGACATAGTACCTCATGTAAGTGATACTATTTTTTAATAACGAAACACTAACGCTTAACTGAGATTTTTCGTCCGCAATTTACAAAGTCCTCTCTAAATGGAATTACGGGGATTAATTAGTGAATCTGTTAACCCCATGTATCACACAACCATCAAACAAACAAAATTGAAACCCTCAACAATACTAAACAAACTATCAATCCATGGAATAAACCATCCAACAGACAAGCAATCCTGCAAACAAGCAATCGTACTATCAAATAAATTAGTAATCGGTCTGTCCAACAAACAAGCAAAGCAAACAAACAAAATCTAACCATCCAAAATAAAACTTAAATATTAAATTAAAATAAGAGAAAAGAAAAAGGATAGATATATTATATGTTCATGGAATCGATACTGGAAATATGACCCATAAGCCATGAAATATGGAGTAAAGATTCACATTTATTAAAACTTAAAAAAAAAAATATACACTCTAAATCCCAATAGCAGCAGACACTAGACACACACTAAAAGCAACATAAATCTTTCAGTTGAAACTGTACCCTAAGTAATACAACAAGTAATAAAATTCGTACTCGATATTGCTCATTTACTTTTAATTTTGTTATTTCCCTATTCGAGCCATGGTAAAAACAACATTTAATGTCAATGTTTGAAATTTAGATAGAATTAGAGAAAATGGATGCTGTTTAATGGAGACAGACAGCAATCCTCCTCCGCCACAAATTGTTACCGGGCATAACTCCAGAGGCAAAAGAAATATTTCCAAAGTTAAAGTAAAAAAGAAAACAATAACTAACAGACTATGAAGACGTAGCTTAAGGTGATGTTAAAAAAAACATATGACATTATTTTAAGCCAAGAAATCTGAAATGTATGGCATAATATATATAAGTAGATCTATGCCAAATTTTGTGGGATTCTTGGGAAATTGTTTTATCTATCCAAAAATATTAAATTAGAAATAATTTATAATACCTAATTTTGAGTCAGACATTTATGTAATCCTCACTTTGCGAGAGAATTTTGGTTTCTAAAATTAAGCTAAGAAATTTAAATCATTGAACATTTTTGTTTATATTTTGTTTTACTTCCAATATTTGTCGACTTTGCTAAAGACTGGCGCTAAGGCTTATTAGAGAGAAGAATAAAAAGTTGAATTTTGGTAGACGATGAAAGGACGGAAAAGAATGTTGATAAACGGTTGAACCTTGAACCCGTTGAGTTGAGTGTCGTATTAGGCTTACTTTATTCTTGATTTGGCGTGTAGCAAAGAGACAACATGTTATGATTTAGCGCGTAATAACGAGACAACACGTCATGATTTAGCGCATAACAAAGAGACAACATGTCATTATTTAAAGCGTAGCAAAGAGACAACACGACATGATTTAGCGCGTAACAAAGAGACAACACGTCATGATTTAGCGCATAACAAAGAGACAACATGTCATTATTTAAAGCGTAACAAAGAGACAACACGTCATGATTTAGCGCATAACAAAGAGACAACATGTCATGATTTAAAGCGTAACAAAGAAACAACACGTCATGATTTAGCGCGTAACAAAGAGACAACATGTCATGATTTGAAGCGTAACAAAGAGAGACAACATTTCATGATTTAGTTCATGGAAGTTTGTTATAGTAGGATTCTGTTCCAATGCACGCAAGAGAAAAAATGCATGTATGTACTCGTATGCAATAAAAGGTCACTTCCAGACAAGTGCCAATAGTGTTCAGAGAGAGAGAGAGAGAGAGAGAGTAATTTTTTTTTTAGAATGACTCTAAAGCATGAAGTAAATTATATTTTTGTTAATTTCTTTTTAAATGTACGCATATATAGAAACGTTGCTGTTTTATTTGCTATTTTGTTATTAAATGTACTATACATTTTAAAATTGATGTTTGATGAAATGCACTGATCAATTTCAAACGTTTATATACTATAACTGTTTTCAGAACATTCTCATATAAACATTTCTCTATATGGCGTACAAATAAAAAGCGTAGCAAATGCTTATGCATTTTTAAAAGCATCATAAATCACGAAAAAGCAACTTGTTAAGAAATGGAAAGAGAGCTCAGATTACTGTAGGTGAAAAGTACTCCTTTCGTTTCTAAGATAGAAACATTCTAAAACTTATTACATAATAACTATAAAAAAGTTAATAAGAGCTCCTGAAGAAACAACAAACCGCAATCTACTCTCTTGTCAACAGTTACACTTAAATATCCGGCAATAAAAGGTTAAACATTCATATCACTCTAGAAATCATTCTCTTTGTTCGTGATATGCTTAAGATGTTTCTTGATAATTTAGTGTAGACTTCTGGTACTCAGCTATAGACTCGTCACACCACTATGAATTCACGATGCTTCATTACAGAATGATAATGCTTCCAGTGCAATGTAGACGTAACAGTTCTCCGAAGGTCCAAGTCATTCCACTGCGAACATTACTAAAAGTAACGAGCTTTCTCGGGCACAAGACACGTTCCTAATCAGGTTACAGTAGTGTCAAGTAAGTACATCGATATGCTCTCAATACTTCACACCTTACAAATACTTACTCTCTGACTCTCATTCTTACTCTTTTCTCTCTTTCTTTCTCTTTGTCTCAATTTGCTCCATTTTTGCTTTCTCTTTTCTTTCTTTTTTTGTGTCTTTCTTCTTCTTCTTCTTCTTCTTCTTCTTCTTCTTCTTCTTCTTCTTCTTCTCTCTCTCACAAACATACATAAGCATGCATGCGGACACAGACACACACACACACACACACACACAAAAGAATACAGAGAGAAAAGTTGAGAGTAGTATTTCTAGATTAAACTCTCATTTTATAATTTGGTGAATTGCTGTACGCATTTAGTGAAATGTCAAGTTATAAATATTTAGTGAAATGTCAAATTAGGGAATATTTAGTGAAATGTCATGTGTATTTAGTTATTTGACAAAATTTTAATGAGATGTGTTATGCCTATTTAGTGAATTATAAAGTTAGGGTCTATAATGATTTTGAATGTGAAGTGACGTGAATTTACTGAACTGCGATTTAGAAGCTATAGTGAAGTATCATGAATATTTAGTGAAATGTCAGTTTAGATCCTTTATTTAAGTGTAATGAGTATTCAGTGAACTGTGAAAAGTCTATAGTGAAATATTATTTCTAATTAGTGAAATGGCAGTATTGTCCAGTGAAGTATGATGAGTATTCAGTGAAGTGTAAAAGGTTTATAATGAAAATAACTTCTATTTAGTGAAATGGCAGGAGTGCCCAGTAAAGAATGGTGATTATTTATGGTGATTATTTAGTTAACTGTCAAATTAGAATCTATTTAGAAATAGCATTCATATTTAGTAAGCTGTCAAATTAATATATACATATAAGTTTAATGTGAATACAGTAATCCGTCAAGAGTGTAGTGGTGTCTGGTATGCAGTGAACTGTATGTCCAGTGATGTATGATGTGTATTTAGTGAATTGTGTCCAGTGAGGTATGATGTGTATTTAGTGAATTGTGTCCAGTGAGATATGATGCATATTTATTGAATTGTGTTTAGTGAATTGTGTCCATTGAGGTATGATGTGTATTTATTGAATTGTGTCCAGAGAGATATGATGTGTATTTATTGAATTGTGTCCAGTGAGGTATGATGTGTATTTAGTGAACTGCCAAGTAAGCATCTATATTGAAGTGACATGCATTAAGTATGTACAGTGCAATATCACATGCATTTATGAATACTCAAGAATTCTTTAATGGCAGGAGTGTACAATGAAGTGTCATTTGAATTGTCATCAAACTATAGTGATGTGTCATGTATAATTATGGAAATGTCATGAAACTGTAGTGAAGTATTATGTACACTTTATAGAAGTGCCTTGCTTTTATAGTGGAGTATATTGTGCGTATCGATAGGAGCCAGGTGGTACAGTGACGTACCATGAGTCTTTATTAAAGACTTTAGTAAAGTCATAAGTTATTAGTGAACTATCGATAGGAGCCAGGTGGTACAGTGACGTACCATGAGTCTTTAGTAAAGTCATAAGTTATTAGTGAACTATCGACAGCATCACTAGTAATAAACTATATTATCGAAATCAGCCAATCCTACACTGTCAGTATTGCTAAGCAGCAATGAAATGACCTGTATGTTAGTGACAGTCGATTACAAATCTTGTCAGTTTCAAAACAGCGCAGATCACGTGATGTAAAAATAATGAAAGAATCATTTCAGTTTTTAAAAATAATAATAATACTTTAGTATTTAAATCTTATAATTAGTCAGTACATCACATTGTTTGACACAAAACATGGATAATTATTTATATGTTAACCGAAACATGGATTCCTAATTTGTCGATGTGATCGCGATTAATAGTCGAAACAGGGATTCCTATTTTGTCGATCTCATCGCGATTAATAGTCGAAACAGTTATTCCTAATCTGTCGATTTAATCTCCATGACTGGGTTGAAATGTGGATTCCTAATTTGTCGCTTTGATCTCTCTAAATGATTCTTAATTTGACGATTTGGTCGCGATGAATGGGCCGAAATATAGTTTTATAATTTGTCAAAGTGACCGTAATGGATAGGTCTCGCTCAGTAAAACGTGAATGCTAATGCAACGTGTGGTTAATTTTAAATTTTCGATCGTGTGTTTTATTGAAAGAATTTTATTGCGGATGCCACAGTCTCTTCCCATGACACTACAGTTTATCGGGCACAAGGGAGATCTGCGAGATGAGTACCGTGGATAGAATTTCGGTGTGTTTGAAATTAATTATGGATTTAATTTCACACCAAGCTAAAGTCTCACTTTTCTCTTTGTGCCTAACTATCACACTGTTAAGTCAGGATCTACAATCTGCACGTAGCGGGGCAGACACTGTTAAGTCAGGATCTGCAATCTGCACGTAGCGGGGCAGACACTGTTAAGTCAGGATCTGCATTCTGCACGTAGCGGGGCAGACACTCTTAAGTTTAAAATCAGCAATCTGCACGTAGCGGGGCAGACACTGTTAAGTCAAAATCTGCAATCTGCACGTAGCGGGGCAGACACTGTTAAGTCAAAATCTGCAATTTGCACCTAGCGGGACAAACACTGTAGAAAGAAACATTCGAATGATTTTTCATGATCATCTAGAAAGTTCCTCTTCTATCCTTTAGCTCGTTATCTCAGATTCAAAAGAAAATGATGAATCAACAGCAGTAATATCTAGGGTTCAAGTACTATACAAAAAAAAAAATCGCCATTTTAGTGATGTGTCGAACTTAACTCTGTTTTCTCTTTCGGTGTCACACATTTTTATTTAACTTTCTTTTCAAATATACATATATATATTTTTAATTTTTAAAATGTATGTGTAAAGACTTTAACAGAACAAAGTATTTCTTTCTACTTCACTTGCAGCCCTTACCTAAAAATATATTTTTTCCCCTGCGTGTCCATAGTTACAAAATGTAAACGCTTTTCCCTACATAATATTAATCCAGGATAAGAAAAAAAACTAAATCTAAACTCATATAATTGCTAAACGGACCAAAAATTCCCTCTCCTATTATACTGAGTTTTACATTAAAGTGTGATATTGTATCTCCTCCATATCCAGAGAATCAAGACAGGGCTTCTGATATTATATTCAACCTAAAGATTAATAATCAAAATCTTATCTCCTCTTCAGCTAGAAAATCAAACCAGTTCTCCGTTCATTATTCTCAGCCTAAAGATTAAACAACATTTTCCTCCTCTTGAGCCAGAAGATCAAATCAGCATTTTTTCAATTCGCCCTCGGTATCAGTATTAAAATATTGCTTCTTTCCCGTTTCTATAATACCAGAAGCAATGTCAACCTCACATTTCCGGTTAACTTCTTCCGCCCTACATCTGGATTGGTGTACTGTCAACCTTAAAAACGATCTTCACTCGCACATTTCTCAGAGCACCTGACAGAAACACCGCCATATTTGTATCCTCTTGCTCTGTGCATGAGCTCTCCTCCATTCATTAGTCATTATAGATTTCCTAATGTCAAGGTCAGGTCATAATAGCGCTGTAGCCGCATTTTATGGACAAGGTCATAAAATACAATGCCGTCATTAAAAATAATCTCTCACTTATGAATGTTTAAAAGTGTTTTGTAATATATGAAATATCCTGGCAAGGATGGAATAATTGCATTGTCTACTTTAAATGACATACAATGTTTGAGTAGAAAGATTGGAATCGTGTACTGGAAGTCTCTGTTTACTGTATGGATATTTTTGTAGATTATAAATGATATTTCTAATTAAAAAAAAGAAAATATTTCTTTACAGGACTGACGCAATCCATTCTTGTTTTATTGCTATTTTTGTAGATTATAAATGATATTTCTAATTAAAAAAAGAAAATATTTCTTTACAGGACTGATGCAGTCCATTCTTGTTTTATTGCTATTTTTGTAGATTATAAATGATATTTCTAATTTAAAAAAAGAAAATATTTCTTTACAGGACTGATGCAATCCATTCCTTTTTTACTGCTATTTTGTTGATAACAAATGATACTTAAATGCCACTTACTCGTATTCTTTTTGTTTAGAATGTCGAAGGATAAAAATGTTTGCAAATCAATAATGCCAGACAGGAAAATGGCGTTACTTTTTCACATTTGAGAAAGTTCATTTAATTCTTTTTATTGCTTTACTTTTACGAAATAATGGCTCATAGTGAAATAGGAATGAGATAAAATTGGTCAGGATTGTTCGGAGATATATTTATATACAAGTCAACTTTCATATTATCTTTGAAACTAGAAACAAACTTTCCTAATTTCTACTTAACTGTTAACAAACAAGATCTCTGTAATATGGGATGGAGTAAGGGGGATGTTAGGAACAGGGCCTGTACACTCGGTTTACGTACTTTACCCTGGATAAATCTATAAAATTCAATGAATTATCTTGTAACAGAACACTTATCTTTTCCAAAGACTTATTTTTCTGACCTAAAGCTGAGCACAAACATTTCTAGGTGCCATGCAAAGGATAAACAAATCCTCCTCCTCCCCCTCATCCTCATCGTCGTCATCGTCGCCGCCGTCATCATCATCGTCGTCCTCTACTCATTTTCATTGTAATTATCATTACCATCATCGTCATTGAGTCGGTATATATTAACAGTTACAATAAATATTATTGCCTGATTTATAAAGCGCTATAATTTGCTCTAATGCAGCAATTATTTTATTTTTTAATATTTCTTAAGCTATCTTCCAATTCAAATGAAGAGAGCATTGCAAGACAGCATAAATTACAGTTACAATAAAAGAAATATTTTTTTAAATTTACAACAAAATAAGCAAACGACAAAATGTTGTAAATCGTGTGTGAGTGTGTGTGTGTGTGTATGTGTATGTGTGTGTGTGTGTGTGTGTGTGTGTGTGTGTGTGTGTGTGTGTGTGTGAATTCAGGAAAAATTAATTGCACTGGTAGAAATAGGGGGTAAAAAAGATACAGCAAACACATCAAATCTAAGAACAACCAAAATACCAAAACAAGTTTTAAATGGACAGCTCTGGAAAAAATGCTAAAAACAAAAGAAACCACGAAGAAAATTTAAAGAAGAAATCAAGAAAACAAGAGGGACATCACTTCTAATGGTCTTCGTACAAAATAAAAGCGCATGCTTTTCTTTTCTTTTTTTCTATTTTTACATGTCTTCTGTATCGACACGTTTTAAAAAAAAAGCTTTTACAGATCGTTCGCTGAAACCTGATGGGAAACAGCCCTAAGCCGTGCTGAGCTCGGTATCTGGAGCTAATACGACTTAATACCTTGTCAAATTGTATTTTCCTTGAGAGGGGTGAATACATGGAATCGCCCATGTACTGGTTCTGTTGTCATTGATTAAATTCCGCGCGTCATGATGGGCTGGTATTACTACAACGACGAGAAGCGGTAATGGCAGAGAAATTCTTGATGGAAGGTGATGAAAAGTGACGAACGAGACATGGTGACGTTTTGTTCGTACGAGACAGGTTACAGTTGGGGCAACGGAATATCGATTGATAATATAATGAACCAACCAACCAACCATTCCTTCTCTCTTTCTCTCTCTCTGTTTTACTCTCTCTCTCTCTCTCTCTCTCTCTCTCTCTCTCTCTCTCTCTTAATTTCTCTTCTGGCAAGGGAAACCGAGATGCGCATTAATAATTTTGTATCGAACAATTTCAGGAAAATGTTCCGTGATTTGATTGGAGCACTTTATTTGATTTGCAGAAGTAAACTCTTTTGAAAGAGTTGGGCAATGTATTTGAAACTCGATTTTGTAAATCTAATAAAAATTATTTTCGAAATTATAACGTTAAAAACTAGCGAACATCTGACAAACAATTGCAAACAAAAACAAGTTAAAATGGCAAACGAAATATTAATTAACCAACTGTACAACGGTACATTTAACAAAAAACCCTCAGCCAGACTAATTTACTATCAGATTAACCAACTGTAAAACGGTACATTTAACAACAAACCCTCAGCCAGACTAATTTACTATCAGATTAACCAACTGTACAACGGTACATTTAACAACAAACCCTCAGCCAGACTAATTTACTATCAGATTAACCAACTGTACAACGGTACATTTAACAACAAACCCTCAGCCAGACTAATTTACTATCAGATTAACCAACTGTACAACGGTACATTTAACAACAAACCCTCAGCCAGACTAATTTACTATCAGATTAACCAACTGTACAACGGTACATTTAACAACAAACCCTCAGCCAGACTAATTTACTATCAGATTAACCAACTGTACAACGGTACATTTAACAACAAACCCTCAGCCAGACTAATTTACTATCAGATTAACCAACTGTACAACGGTACATTTAACAACAAACCCTCAGCCAGACTAATTTACTATCAGATTAACCAACTGTACAACGGTACATTTAACAACAAACCCTCAGCCAGACTAATTTACTATCAGATTAACCAACTGTACAACGGTACATTTAACAACAAACCCTCAGCCAGACTAATTTACTATCAGATTAACCAACTGTACAACGGTACATTTAACAACAAACCCTCAGCCAGACTAATTTACTGTCAGATTAACCAACTGTACAACGGTACATTTAACAACAAACCCTCAGCCAGACTAATTTACTGTCAGATTAACCAACTGTACAACGGTACATTTAACAACAAACCCTCAGCCAGACTAATTTACTGTCAGATTAACCAACTGTACAACGGTACATTTAACAACAAACCCTCAGCCAGACTAATTTACTATCAGATTAACCAACTGTACAACGGTACATTTAACAACAAACCCTCAGCCAGACTAATTTACTATCAGATTAACCAACTGTACAACGGTACATTTAACAACAAACCCTCAGCCAGACTAATTTACTATCAGATTAACCAAAAAGAAAAAAATAGTGTAACACGACCTATTAATACAAAAGCGGCTTTTTTTAACTAAGGGATAATTTAAGAAATTGAGTAACTAAATTTGAAGCTAACTAGTTAACAAAATATCTGATTATTGCCCCAAATTAAATTAAAATAATTATCTAATTAAAAATTAAGTAGACAAAATACAATTTCTTTTAAATATGAAACTATAATTAAATAAATACTCAAATAGTTAATTATTTACCTAATAAAGTATATAACTATTACTTAAAAACATATTATGTTCATTCAGAAACATTAAAACTAACAATAAATTGGTCTATTGAAAAAGCTTAGTAATACATTAATTAATTAAGTAGCAATATGTAATTGAAATAAACATTAAGGCCTTTGAATAGAAAAAATATTTCTTAAGTCATTAATCTATATGAAATAATAGAACTATATCGGAACTCTGTACTTTCGAAATGAAGCATAACAATGCTATTCTAAATATCATTTAACATTTAAGCAATCGATAAAATATAGATTCAATGATATCTCTCTCTCTATCTCCCTATCTCTCTCTCTCTCTATCTTTCTGTCTGTCTGTCTGTCTATCTATCTATCTATCTGTCTGTCTGTCTGTCTGTCTACTATCTATCTATCTGTCTGTCTCTCTGTCTGTCTATCTATTTATCGATCTACCTGTCTATCTATCTATCTATCTATCTGAATTCGAAACGACCACTACTACCATCACCATCTTTTACTTTTCTCCTTTTTTCCCCATCTGCATCCGTGTCAGCATCCCCAGCGATGTTTTATACTCAACCTTTTCATTATTAGTTATTATTAATAAATTAATTAATGAGTTATTAATTTCAGTTGATATTTTAATAATCAAAATGACTTCAGAAAATTTTGTTAAGGTTAGGTTCTTATTAACTCATCTATCGTCATCATCATCAAAATCATCGGTATCTCTACATCATTATCTTTGTTTAGATCATGACCATGCTTATTATCATCATCATCATCATCATGAACAACAACAATCACTATTCATAAATAATCTTCACCAGCATCATTATCGGAGACGTCGTCAACATCAACATCTTGTTTGTGCAAAGTAATCATCACCATCGTTATTATCCCATTCATTACTAGTGCATAAATATTATTGCAATAAATATTTCAGGTTTGTCAGGTTTCATTTATTTTACAAAATCATTGATCTGATCTTTGAGGTGTCTAAGAGATTTTACAAGATCCAAAATTTGAACACACTGAGCAACAAGCTGAAATTCTCGACTTTACAAATGCTGATACCATAATAAAGAAATTAAAAGCATCAAGCAAGCAACCAAACAAGGCCTACACCCCCACCCCTGAACTTATATCGTTCGAATGATATTCTAAAAGCTGAAGTCCTTAATGAGTGAATGAAAATGTCATCGCAATGTACACTTTACAGTTTCAAGATTCACAAACTTGGCAGATTAATGAGTATAATGTTTTCTTTGTTGTTTTAATTGTGTGTTATTCGAAGGCTTCTCTGCATGTACACAATGACGTTATTTGGAAAATACGAGCTAACAGAAGTGTCCGACTAAAAGATGTCCGGCTAAAAGATGTGTCCGGCTAAAAGATGTGTCCAGCTAAAAGAAACATGAAGGGAGGCATGTAAGAGACTGCAATAATTACAAATGTCATGATTTCCAGACACCTTTATACGGAAATCATTTGCTCCAAATGGAAAGAAAAAGGAATTGGTTGCCGGCAGAGATGGGTAGATACCTTATAGAGGTCGGGCATACAGATCTTTGGGAGTTTCCATGGAGACAGCTGAGTTGGCAATTTCCCCAGGGCTGCAACGAGACACGCCCAGTTCTCCAGTAATAAAAGACACAACCACTCTTATCTCCCCGAGGATGTTGGTTGCTTGAGGATATCTATTAGGTATGGTCAGATGAAAAAGCAGTCAATAGCTTGACCGCTCATACAGAAACTTGATTTCGATCGCCGAGATCACGCAAATCTTCATTCGGAGTGACCCCTATCTCTCTATATATTACCTAATAGTAATAACGTTTCTTTACTACTATAATACTACCACTACTTCTACAGCTTCTGCAACTGACCAGTCACAGACACCTTCGTTTCATCGCTATTCACTAAATAAAGAGCAAGATGGACATATGTTTATCACAGAAAGTGGGTCATCGTAGTGATGTAATAGTTCAATAATGTTCACGACATAGTTATATTAACACTTTTCAAGCTGTTTACTACAATAACTACACTACAAATTACTACAATTTCAGATACCTCAACAACATCAAATGCTACAGTTTATGCAGTTCCTCATCTGAGCAACTTTAAATGGTGCTACAACGTAGTGTTTTTATTATAGGCAGCATAACATAGTATAACATCATATTATAGAGATAGATGACACATAAATTGTGATACTGAGTGAGATCGCAATATAATAGTATGTCCGACAAGTATAGTTAAACACTCCTTAGTGCGGCATCTTCTTGAAGGTGACCTCAAGGAGTGAACGGGTTTTATCTAGGAACTTCTAGGCAAGGATTTGTGTGCTTGATTCTTAAAAGTGTTTTTTGGGTGAGCAGGCCATAAATGCAATTACAGCTAAAGAATACGAATAAAACTGTGTGTCACCTAAAGGAATGTCTCCCAGAATAACTCTTGTAGATGAGTTCCTAGTGCCTGTGACATGAGATCGGCACCAGAGGCATTCATACTTTCGTAGGCTTCATTTTATTATTGACTGCCATCTTAGATTTATGAGTGTATCACAAGAATACCACAAATGACGTGGTCTGGATTGTGTAATAGCAGTTCTCTAAACGGTGATTGCACGTACGCGTGAGCATGTATGTATGTGTGTGTATGGTGTATGTGTGTGTGTGTGTGTGTGTGTGTGTGTGTGTGTGTGTGTGTGTATGTGTGTGTGTGTGTGTGAGTGTTCACGCATGTATGTGCGCGCCTGTTAGGCAGCAATAGCAGTAGTATTAGTGTTAGAGTAGGCAGGGGCGCTCAAACTTCAAATAGTTTGGTGCTTTTGAAGATCTGTGAAACTCGCTACTTATTGCCGCGTTAATAATAAAGCATACTGTAAGACCTGAGAAAGTCCATTCCACTGACCACTTAATGACTTGCTCTAAGGTTGTTCTTAGATTAAAAGAAGAATGCAACTGTTTTAACACTCGTGGGGAATATAGAGCACAGACTAAGACAGTTTTTGAAATCATGCAATCGGACAGTAACTGTCCTTAAAACGATAAAGAAAATTATGAATATTGAAAGTGATTGTTAAAAGTAAATAAATCAGCAAGTCTATGCGTGCGTGTTTTTGTGTGTGTGTGTGTGTGTGTGTGTGTGTGTGTGTGTGTGTGTGTGTGTGTGTGTGTGTGTGTGTGCATGAGAAGAAGAGAGAGAGATAGATAAAATGGCAGTAAGACATGGACTGAGAGAGGCAGACAGAGAGACAGATGGAAAACGTTAGAGAGAGTTACAGAGAAGGTAACAGAGAGAGGCACAAATAGAGAGAGAAATTTATTTAGATTCACTGAAAAACGGACAATTAAAATTAGACAGAAAAAATACAAAAATAGAACATCATTACATCAATTTATTAAAATTAGACATAGAAAAACATCCTTAATTCCAGATATGACCATCCACATTTAAAAGAAAACACTCACGTAAAACAGAACATGGTTCTAGAAACAGAATGTAATACTCATAAAATGGTCCATGGTCTTTGAACAGAACGTAACGCTCGTAGAAAAATAATGTAGGTCTCGTAAAACAGTCCTTGGTCTTAGAAAAAGAATGTAACGCTCATAAAGCATACATGGTTCTAGAAAAATAGCCTATCGCCCTTGATAAGCAATCTTTCGCAATAGGAAAGACAGTTTCATATTCGTAGGCAAGCACTTTGTCTATCTGGGTCAACGATCTCTCGTTTAATTAAAATAGTCCATTAGTTTGGACTATTTCTAAGTCCATTCTCCCTCAATCAGTCAGTTAATTCACCATTCAGCTAATGGCTGCCTTCCCGGACTTCTAATCAAACCAAATTCAAGTGATTAAACAATGGAATTCTCTACAGGATGTAAACGTTTGATCTCAATGCATAGGCTAGTCTCGTTCTCATAAATTTTAACCACTGGCTAATAAAACTACTCATCCAATTGGAACTGATTTGCATTATATTGCATCAGCAATTTCTAGCATATTCTCAACTCGAGTGTTTACTCCAAATCTGACACAAAAATTCCATCCTAAGGAGCGCCCAAGGTTGGGTCATTTCCACAATTTATATAGCAATTAAGTTCAGAAATAGAGATAGGCAAATTTACTCCTCCATACAATTTATATCTGCCAGTGCACAGAAATAACTATTGCAAGACAGAGAGCAAAATTGCTTTTTGTGCAAATTAAGACCCCAAAGTAGGCTTTCTAATTAAATAATCTTAACATTAATTAAATATTCTAAATACTCGTCCATGGCATTACACTGTTATTTTCAAAGGTATTTGTGAAACGTCTTGTTTAATAGTAAGGTAATTTATCGATCTAATATAACAGCTGTTCTTTCTGATACAAACATTGATAGATCGATCTAAGGAATCATTCACTCACACAAATAAATTAGCTCCTCTCTCAAGACTAAACAATTGAATGCTCTATTACAACTAATATATCAATTCGACATTCCATTTAATTTTATTGTTCTAGTGAAACAGTTAATTTATTCCTATGACACTATAGTTTTCTAGTGAAATATTTTTTTTGCAAGCAAATCTATCATTCTAGGAAGCCCAATCCCCAGCCCCGAATAATTCTGTAGAACAAGACAATTCCTTGTTCCAACTAAACATAATCAACCGCTCTTACAAATCAACCATCTTTTAGGTACAAGGGTATTCATTTTATTAAAACACTACATTGCTCCTGTAAACAAACTAAAGTCATAATATTTCATCATTCTAATTAAACGGAATATTATTCCAGTAAAATAGCATATCAGTCTAGTAACTACTTATTTTCCGGTAAAAATGGAAAACATTTCTACATTGCAATTAAAAAAAAGAACAGTTAGTTGTTCTTGCAAAAATTATGTTTCGTTTAAGAAAAAGTAATCGAACATTCTTGGCAAACATTCAATTGTTCAAAAGATCATTCCATTCTTACAGTTTAATTAACCATATACTTTTTGTAAAACAGTCATCATTCTAACATAAAAATTGTCTTTCGAAATAAAGTATATTGATTTGTAAAATAATCCAACGATGTAGTGAAGCATTTCTCATTCTTTTGAAAACAAAATTTTTAATTCTTGGAAAACATCAGTAAAATCTTTCTTGAAACAATCTGTCGTTTAGATAAACCAGTTGCTGATTCTAGAAATAATAAATCATTCTAGTAAACCAAATCACAGGTAAATCATTCACTCACAGTAGAGAAAAGTTAATCTTTCAAGTACAACAGTACATAGCACTAGTGCAACAGTTATCTTTCTAGCCAAACAATCTACTCTTCTAGTGAAACTATTCTAATAGCTGTATGTAACAGTTACCTTTCTAGCCAAATAGCTCTAGATTTCTAGTGAAACTAATTTTATAGCGTAGGTAATAGTTATCATTCTAGCCACATAGCCTTACATATCGAGTGAAACTAATCTATAACTGTAGGCAATAGCTGTCTTTCTAGCCAAATATTCTACACGTCTAGAATAAAACTAATATAATTACTCTAGGAAGCAGTTATCTTTCTAACCAAACATTCTACACTTCTAGAAAACCTAATCTAATAACTCTAGGCAACAATTATCTTTCCAGCTAAACAGGCCTATATTTCTAGAAAATAACTAATCTAATAACTGTAGGCAACATTTGTCTTTCAGCCAAAGTATCATTTTAGCCACACTTTCTACACTTCTAGAAAAAATACTAATCTATAACTATAGTCAACAACTATTTTTGTAGCCAAACATTCTACACTTTTTGAAAAACTATTTTGTATCTCTAGGCGACAACTATCTCTCACCCAAAAAAGCACTACACTTCAAGAAAAATTAATCGAAAACCTAATTATAACGATAGACAGCCGCTATCTTTCTAACCAAATATTCTACCCTGCTAGGAAAACCACAGTTGGAGGCAACAGTTATCTTTGTAGCCAAACATTCTACACTTCTAGCAAAACTATCGTTGTATTGTTGTAAACAACAGTTATCTTTCAAATCATACATTCTACACTTCTAGTAAAACTAGTGTATTGTTGGAGGCAACAGATTATTGTTTTGGTAAGGCCACGGGAGCAACTACTAATCTTTAATGTACCAATTGCTTAATTTTAAAAATGTTCATGTGTAATTGCCTCACACACACACACACACACACACACACACACACACACACACACACACACACACACACACACACACCAACCACACACCTCTCTCCCATGATTGCTGTAAACATTAAAAATCAAATACAAAACTATTTATTAAAACATTTTATCCACAGAGATAAGCGCTAGGTGTATATAAGTATTAGAAATGATGGTATGACTTTGAGTATTTAAAAGTACTCAGTTTCTAGTCTTCTACACTACAATAGAAATGATGGTATGACTTTGAATCTGAGTATTTAAAAGTACTCAATTTGTAGTCTTGTACACTACAATAGAAATGCTATGTCGATTGACAATCAGAGATGAAGAAATTGATGGAGACAATTTTCCAGTTATTAGAACACAATAATTAAAATTTCGGTCATTCAGACCATCTTTGTCAGTGTCTCTTTAAGATTTCAGAGGATCGAATCGCTTTGAAATAAAGTTAGGCGCCCACCAAATAGGGAGGTAACTCTATCGTTCCGGACCGGTGAGCACGGTTGCACATAATCTGAAATGAATTGGTATCGATAGAAAGGCGGGCAGAATATTGGACCTAGTTTCTGTAGAGTTTGTATTTTCTTTCCGTTATATCTTCATTTATTTGTATTTTGTTTCTAAATGTTTTGAGTTTCGTGTGCGTTTCTCTCGTCTCACTTTTTTTCTATGACCAGGTTTAATGTCAGTGCTTTCATTTTCTTTGTTGTTGTCCGCAAATTAGTTTTCGAGTTTGCATTTTTTTATCCTGTCGTTGTCTTTTGTTTTCATGTCTGCTTTATTACATATAGAGAGTATATGTATATAATATATAAATATACATATGTTTGTATGTGTGTGTGCGTGTGTAAATATGTGCATATATTTGATTATCTGTGTGCATACGCATAGTTGGTTAAGGTGATCTCCCTTATATATATGTGTGTGTGTGTATGTGTGTGTGTGTGTGTGTGTGTGTGTGTGTGTGTGTGTGTGTGTGTGTGTGTGTGTGTGGTGTGTGTGTGTGTGTGTGTGTGTGTGTGTGTGTGTGTGTGTGTGTGTGTGTGTGTGTGTGTGTGTGTGTATAAATTTAGCTTGAAAAGTAAAGCGATACTGTGAAGTTTACGATACATGAGGAAACGCATATATGTAGATTGAGCCGAAGGGGCACATCTGCTCAGACAAGTATAGCGGTGATATGCAAGATTGATTATCTCAAAGTTGTCACCGAAGACCTGGTAGCCACTATTTACTTCCAAGTCGAAAAGTTAAATGCAATCGACAGCCATGCAGAGTGTCAATCTTCTGTAACATATCCAAGGACAATGTCTGAGAGAAAACAGTACTGGGAAAATGAAGAAATGTTTGCACCACCTTCTAAGATCTGAGTTCAGTCAAATAGAAAGTTAAAGTAATAGATAATTGTTATGTTTCTGACTGTGGTTTAGAAAGTTAAAGTAATAGATAATTGTATGTTTCTGACTGTGGTTTAGAAAGTTATAGTAATAGATAATTGTATGTTTCTGACTGTGGTTTAGACAGTTACTGGTGAAGGAAATTTTCAGGAATGGAACAATGTCTGTTGAGTCTGTAGAGTAGTGAAGGTTATCACATTCCTCTATCAAGAGACAAATTGGCACGAAGAAGACTCCCCCCCCCCCAAAGATAAAAGAGAAATAATAATAATAATAATAATAATAATAATAATAATAATAAACCCACATCCTCCGTAAAACCTTGGATCTCCCAGAATCTTGGTAAGATTCCGAGACCTTGGATCACAACCGACAGGCAAACAGAAGTCGTGGAAAGAGGCATAATAATAATAATAATAAATAATAATAATAAATTGTTTGGCACCATACAGTGATTCCACGAGGAAGAGTGTAGATTTTATAAGAAGACAAAGGTGAACACAACAATTCTAATGCAATAACATTTCATGTTATCCGTAGAAAACGTAGTGAGGTATGCTGAATTTACAGCCATGTGAAACTATGCACCAACCCTCAGTACCAAGAGTACATCCTGTCGCCTAACAAGAAATCTATATCCAACCATTAAAGCACTTAACGGTCAAGCAGCCCTGTTATCTGCAATAAACACCAAACTATCTATCTGCCTATTTATTTATCAACCTATCCGTCCAATCAACCATGCAACCATTCTTTTGTCCACCTATATATTCAACCAAAATTCGACCAGCAATCACATCATCTAATCATTCCTTCATCCAACCTGTTTTCTCAATCATTTTAATAACCAAATATAAATTAACACTTATAATAATGAACCATTCATTCATAACACTACATATACAACTAACAAATCAACCAGCTGAACCATCCACTATTTCTAAATCCACCCAACTGGCCGCACAACCGTTCATCTCTGCAATCCAGACTAAAAGGTACTTTGAAACTAAAATACATTAATTAACCACCACCACCAAATAATAATAAGAAAACAGACATTAAAAGCATTTAACTAGTACTCCTCCCCAAATTACTGAATAAAGTAACTGTGAAAATAAAATTCCAGCCAACTAACTAATTTTCCAATTAAATATCCACCCGGCACAACGACCTGCAGGAAACGTGCTGATTATATGGCAAGATAAAGATTATCAGCCAACTAACACAGCACTGCACCCACTGTTGTGGAAAGAATTTCGAAGATCAAAGACAGCGAATTCCTGTCTCCTGGTGGTGTTGCCGTTGGAGGGCATTCAGTTATGAATTTCAGATCTTCTAAAGTTATTCTTCCCTTGCAGTCAGGTGACCTAGTGCTTCACGCTGGTTTTCTAAGAAGGTCAGGACCTAGAAAAATTCAGATGAAACTAAAAACGTGGGATTTGCTGTTGTCTAATCCCATTTTTGTAACCAGTGGCGTACAGTTCCAGCAATTAATTGGAAATGAAAATCGAAAAGAATGAATGCGAAGTATACTCTTTCTTTTGCAATGAAATGATGTAGAACTTAGAGGCACAAATCATCCAATGAAGAGAAAAAGAGAAATATGAAAAAAGAAATTAAAAATAATAGAAATAAGAAAACTACAAGACATCTTTCACAAAACATAAAGTATTGAAGTAAGTCTCACAAAACATAAAGTATTGAAGTAAGTCTCACAAAACATAAAGTATTGAAGTAAGTCTCACAAAACATAAAGTATTGAAGTAAGTCTCACAAAACATAAAGTATTGAAGTAAGTCTCACAAAACATAAAGTATTGAAGTAAGTCTCACAAAACATAAAGTATTGAAGTAAGTCTCACAAAACATAAAGTATTGAAGTAAGTCTCACAAAACATAAAGTATTGAAGTAAGTCTCACAAAACATAAAGTATTGAAGTAAGTCTCACAAATTCCGAGCAGTTGTATGCATTCGAAATATAAAGTACAAAATTAAACTCTGAAAGACTAAAGACTGAAACATGAATCAGCATAATGACTACAAGAAAGCTATCCATCCTCTATTTTTAAATATGGGCTAAACTAAGACCTTGTAATGACGCAAAAAAAACCCAGACAAACGCGACTGATAATTAAGAACCGAAAACCCGACATGACACTCTGAAGGCCAAGCAAATACGAAGTCGGTAAATTAGATCAATACTGAAAAACATAGTGTTTAAAAGAAAAGGTTTATATCCATTTCAGTAAAAACTAATATTAAAGTTAAAATCTTGACGTTAATGAACATATAATAAAAGGCGAATATTTAAAGTATTTGCAAAAAGTGATTCTGCTATGTGTAAAATATATTGAAGGCTGTGTTACCGAAAACGTGCAAGTATGTCCGCCTGCAATATTTCGTTCTCAGAACCGCTTATTGATTTCTTTCATCATTATTATACCACCTTGCAATTATTGCAATTTATATGATAAATTACAATCAGCACCTCATGAACTATGTTGGTACCCCGTAAAGATAGACACTTCGAATTACACAGCAATTGAGCTCAGCTGCTCCGGTGGCTCGTTCGCCCCAGAGGATCAGGATCCTCACATATATAGACAGACAATAGACAGATACAATGACTACTATTGATGAATTTTACACGAAATGACGATACGAAATGATACAAAACAGTTGAAAATTAAAGAAATATTTATATAAAAGAAAAATAAACAATAAAAGAAAATAAAACAACAATCAATAACAAAATCCACAATTTACAGCATCGTAATATCTATCAGAGAAAGGTTAGCCTCCCCTAGCTATTTAGATTTCCCTGAATGAAGTTTAACAAGTTCAAAGATTCTTTTCAGTTCACAGCTTCAAAATGTTTTCTCAGATATTTTCAGTTCTGATTACTAAAAATGTTTCACACCATTTCTGACATTTCTCTATTAATAAAATGTTTTACACAGTTATCAAACCATTCCCACACTCCTGGCCATATACTGTTACAATGCACATAGAAGAAAACCGATAAACAGACACCCCCCTTACCCCCTCCACACACACTCATTTTCATATATAGAGGAAAAATAAGAGTCAACATTGAAACAGATATAGTCATTCGTACAGATCAACAGACAAGCAGGAAGACAAGAGGTGAGTTGTGTAAAATGAATACACAATGCTCATGGATAGACACAGATGAATAAATAGATAGAAGGAAATACAGACAAACAGATAAATATATAGATGGACGTACATACAGATAGACAGACAGAAGTTAGACAGATGTGCACATATACATATAGACCGACAGAGAGATATAGCTAGAAAGATAGCTAGAGAGAGAGAGAGAGAGAGAGAGAGAGAGAGAGAGAGAGAGAGAGAGAGAGAGAGAGAGAGAGAGAGAGAGAGTCATAGAGTGATGGGGCAATAGACAGAAAGAATATAGCGCATATTCTACACTGTTTCAACTCAGTAATAAGATAAATCAATCCACAAACCATGTGCAATGCAAATATTACTGCCCATAAACCTTCCCACTCACGACACCACGTGTATTTCACTATGCACAACTGCTACTACACTAGCATTAAATGTCTCGTGACCAGAATGTATTACTTTTGCCACCACCACGACTCGTGCCGTCCAGTCCAGCGGCGTTCTGCGCTGAAAGAAATTTCTAAACACCAAAGACAGCGGCTCACGAAAACAAACTAGCTGTGTCGTAACAACCTGTCACTGTTCATCTGCCCACCTCTTCATCTTTTCGGATTTTGTGCACATTTCAATCGAAGACCATTGTGAGAAGCACTGAAAACACTTATATGGAAACTCAGCTGTTGTGCCCCATGAGTGATAGTAAAACAGAGCACAGCAAAAAGAAAATTAGAACAACAATTACCAAATTCAATCGATACACACATTCAGAAGCTCGATAGGTATAATACAGCCATAATAATTGTTGAAATTATTTTTAGATGAATGATTGACTCTTTGTGACGAAATACGATTACTGATAAAGTTATAATATCTGATATATCAATATATATATCAGACTGAGAAATATGGTAAGATTAGCAGAGAACAGAATGGAATGGAGGAAACTGGTTGTCAGGTCATCAGTGGTGCTCCAACGGTCGACAAGACTAAGAGATAAAAAGATAGAGAGAGAGATATGGCAATACCAAACCAAACAAAACAATCGCTGTCGTCGAGGCATTTGCTAATAATGATTCAACAAGTTAATTCGTACTTAGAATTAAGGGTCATTGGTTCCTTCGTCATAGTCAGTCTGTCCTAGATCACTCCTCCCCCTCCATCCCCTCATCTCATATCGTGGTCTGAATGTCCAATATGTGCAGGGTGTGGTTGCGTAAGACAGGTTTTACGGTAAAGTTTTAGCATCGATTACACGAGATGTGATAATTCTTCGAAGCTCAGCGAGCTATATTTTTTCTCTCCTTTGTTTTCTTACAAAATATACCGGCAAAAGCAGCATATTTTTACAGGGCACAATTTAGTTAGATGCATTAGAATTTTTTCTCTCCAACACTTGAATAATCAGTAGTGCGTGTGTGTTGTTATTTTTATCGATTGGATTTGGCGGTGTCATGTTTAACTGTTGCTGCTGCAGTCCTGTTACAATCTTTTGCAGCAGTAGTAAATTCGATTTTAGGAACAACGGGCGAGCCTTTGTGCAGAAAACCTTTGTTTATGCCTGTCAATGACTCAGGTTGTGGTGGTAGTGGTCATAGTTGTGATGGTGTGGTGGCAGTGGTGGTGATGTGTCGTTGGACTGAAGATTAAGTTTGACTAGCTCGTGTGAAGTAAATTTGCAAATGTTTCCGAAATCAACTTAAACGACCAGAGTCTAGTAAGCAAGACAAATACAACTACCTTCAGCAAAAACCACCACCACCAAACCTCTACTATATCAATACGAAAACCACCACATGAACAAAAACAACACTATTATCATCCGGAACCTCACTGCCAACCAGCTCAACCACACTACCATCCACCAAAAAAGTATTACAATAAAAATGTACTACCACCAACAACCCAACTACCCTCGACACGAACATGGCTACCAGTAACAAAACACCAATATTGTCAATATAATCACCACCAGCAAAAAGGAAAACCACTAAAACCAACAAAAGATACAACCATAATCAGTTAGAAGGCCACTATCGTCACCAGAAATACCACTTAATCAATCAAGCACCACGACCATCAACAAAAGCACCATCACCACAAATATCAACAACATCAACAAAATAATATCCTCCCCAACATGGAAAACACACTCATATCATAAACGCATTGCCATCCCGCGGCCAGTTTTATATCGAAAATAATTTTTTGAAGAAAGGACATGTATTATTCATCAAAATACAACTAAAGTTTTGGAATATTAATATTCGTCAAAATACAACTAAATTCTTAGCAAATACTTTCTGGGGACTTCTAGAGACGGCCTGCGCGATAAAAGTGCAGAAAAGGAATTATAAGACATGGCCTGCTACTCAGGGACGCACTACAAGGGATCTCTGTCAATCCGTTGTTATTTTATCCCAGTCGCTGATTTGACATTATTGCAACAAGACAGCAAATGTACCGCCTCTTAGCTTGAAGACGGAAGTCTGGAGTGCATTAAACATGCATTTAGCGCCTTGCAGCCTTAAGATGTGTCAGGGGTCTATGATAACAGAATGGTCCAAAATATCAGAGTACTCCAAGTTTAAAAATATACTATTCGCACTTCGTCCCTGTGTCAAATATTTTAAAATTCAACTGCTTCTTGAGACGCAGATATAAATAATTGAGTTTATTTCGTTTGAAGATACATTGTTCTAAGAGGTTAGTTAGATTGATATTGAACTGATATAGCCTACTATGAGCAAACACTTCATTTTCAAGGAATGCTTTGGTGCCACGAGCAGAGACAGCAAGGGGAAACAATCTATTAGAACACTCTTGCAAGTATTGATTAAGTGTCGTTTGTTTCTCAATTAAATATCATGAGTGGTTTCATTGTTCACCCAGCCAACAGTGCTTCTGAAGAAACGCAAAACTAATTCTAAATCAACACAAAACCTCTCCACAATGACCATTTCTTAACGAACAAATTCAAATCTCTCTGTCTTAGAAATACACTATTGCTGCTCTATCAAATGCCTGCTCTGCCCACAAACTCATCATCCGCCTAAAATTATCGCCCTTTGTTTGACACTAGCAGTCACTCTCTAGGCGCAATTTCTCCATCGCATTCGATATGTCTTGAAAGCCATTGCAGTAGGAAAACACAATTCCCAAAGGGAGGGAATGAGTGTATGAAATCAACCACCACAGCTCACGCGTAATCAAAGCAAACTAATGCATTAACCTTTGCCTGTATGGCGGGATATCGAGTAGTGGCGAACATGTCTTGGAACAGCAGAGAGCAATCATGACGTCATCTATAGCAAGCGTTTGATCACGTGAGCTATTACGACTTCCTTAACGCGGCAAAAAGTTGTCTAAACACACCCACTTAAATGTCGCCAACGCATCCATTTGCTACACCGGGGCTCTAAGTCTCCGAGTGAATCACTTTCAAAGATGGTCGCATGACGACGGACGCGAGTTCTTTCCCTTTCCTTTGCTGTACACTAGTACTGGTTCCAATAAGCGATTGCATGTTTTACTTAGATTTGGATTTATTTAGAAATCTCCAGTAAATAAATATTCAGATTAATTTGTTTGGAACTTTACCTGCCCACTTCTCGAGGTTTGCTTCGGTGTCGCCTTTGACCTTTTCACTTTGACTTTGTCTAAGGCCTCTATACACTTTTATTACGCGCTTGAAGATATTTGTTGTCTCGGTTAAAGAAGACATTGACCAAGATCCAGAATATTGAGACATGCAATAAGATTTTTTGTCTATTTCCATATGCACACATAAACTTATCAGTTCACACATATTTCCATTACTAGACAAATAAAGAAACAAACACTTGTTCTTACACTTTCACAGACTCACATGTACACACTCACTAACACGCACAAACAAACACACACACACACACACACACATGCACACACACACACACACATACACACACACACACACACATTTTAATTTGCAAATCAAAAATTAATACGAGTCTTTCGAACTCATTATCTCTTACTTTCTCCAAAGACATCGCCATTTCTCTCTATCGTCAGCTACCAGTTCCTATCATGCTTCATGCCAGAATGGCTACAACAAAACACAAATCTCAAACAAGTGACTGATAATTAACCCAGGAAACGCTACAACTTGCGCAGCTGTTTTCAACTATTTAACGTTTATCGCCTGTCAGTATTAACACATACACACAGCTGGTTAGTTGCACTATGTTCATTAATCGATGTGACTGAGCAGAAAACGTAACAGGTATATGTTCCTGGGGAAATAAAGATTTCTTTCAGGAGTGATTGTTTATGGAACCATACTTTGTTTCGGATGCTTAAGAAAGTGTAATAACTCGAGTTTATTAAATTTAAATATACCACATTGCGTAGACCAAGCACTGATGTGATGTATGGTTAGATATAAGAATATGTCCTTCTTCCTTGTTTGTAAAATCTCTCTCTCTCTCTCTCTCTCTCTCTCTCTCTAACTATCTATCTATCTATATATCTATCTATCCGTATATCTATCTATCTATCAATCTATCAGTCTATCTATCTATCTATAACTAAGGCAATCGCCGTTCAATCTTAATAATATTTTTGTGCTTTTTCTTTGCACTTTGATGCTTCCGGACAGGTGAAAAATAGATTTATTTGAATTATTGCAAAGCAGTATGATATGACTAACTAGGAGAATGTTTACGTTAAATTAAACTATTACTTCCAGCTCATTAACTTGATAGATATTAGTAATCACTTTGCACACATTTAAATATTTGTAAAAATGCATACTAATGGTACTATATTAACCTTTTAATAACAAATATACTCTGATAGAACCTTGTAATACCAGATGCACCTAGGGAGTCTAAGAAAGAAAATAAAAGTGCAGGTAAATGATAGCAATCAAAGCTCACTCAAACGTTAACGAACGCTGAGAAATTTCTTTGTTTGTCGTATGATGATATAGAGAACCATTATGTCTGCTGTATGTCCAATGCCAATTTGGATCGCTGATAGCCAAATGTGCACGCCAATACTTTAGATGTATTTAATCGATATTTGACATTGCTTTGCTAGGAAGTCACTGATTTTCTTTCAATTACAGCACTGTAGCGATTGCATGCCCTCCCTTCATTATAGTCTCGTACCACTGCCGTGATGTAGGGTCATTAGTATGCCTCAGATGAGGTGCTCAGTTTGTTATCGTCACGTCTATTAGCTTGAAGTCCTCACTGGCCCTTCTTTCAGCGCGTGTTCATAACTGCATACTAATCAACAGGCTTTAAAAGTCGTTAAAATATTCTCCGGTTTATGTCGGTGAATCATTTAAGGGAAAGCAATAAATTTGCCGCTATGCATTAAGTGCAAGTACAACACGCTGGACATAAAAATTTCCAAACCAGATATGAATATTTTGTAAAGAATACTTTTGAAAAACTACATTTAACTGAGTAATTTGGAGTGTGCATATTTAATCGACTAAACTAGTTGAGGCTGGTATGGGAGACATAATATTTAAACTAATTGTTTAGTTAATGTGTTTAAGGATAATAATAGCCATCTGAAACATACAGAAAGGTATGGAGGCGAAGATGAAATATTTAACTGTCAAGTTTACATCGTGAATTAGTTTAAAGTCAATGGTTTAAATGCTTTCTATAATGTCTGTAAATATTTAATGCAAGCGATTGAAGACAGTGAAAATTGTTAAGTAAATAAATAGTGACAGGTTTGTTATACAGCAAATATAAGTGACAAACAATACAGAATGGAGTGTGCGGCGTATTTTGAGCTTGTTACGGCTATGTATACTCTCTCATTGTTTTCTCCTAGCAAAGGTTATGAGCAAGATGCTCAGGGTGAGTGAATTAATTAAGTTCAAATTAACTAATTATTTAAGGAACTTGATTTGAGTGTATTAGAGGTAATTAAGTGCATATAGAGTATAAATGGATAACTGAATAGCTATACATATGTAATGCATTTAAATCGAGAAATATGCCTGTGTATGTGAATGCAACTATAGATGTTTGTTTCGTGTGCTAAGTTAACACAGTCGCACTACATCGACTTGGTTGATCTCTCACAAATGAATGAAGGGCGTAGGCTTGCCCACAATCACACTCAGTGACGCTAGAACAGATTAAGAGAGTTGATCATAAAGTGTCTGATGAATGAACTGGTGACTGTTAAAATGTCAGAAAAATGTAAACGAAACCAAATGGCTGCTTGAAAATGTTAAAACTAAGACAATGGTATAGTTGGTACAATAGTTATGCAAAGCCTACATAGCTAATGCTCTTGGAATTAAGAGTTTACTTTATTAAGTGATTACACGTTGACGATGGTCAACACATTTTTGCTCTTCAAATATAATTTCGTGCTTTATCATCACTGGAGAGAATGGCTGATGACCAAGGATAGGCAATTGATAGTTAGGTATAGGATGAGGTATTCTGGTAGCCGATAGTAAGAGGTTTGGAATGTAGCACGTAACCTTTCAATAGAAGTGAGCCAAGCACGAGTCAAACAATGGGACAATCTATTTCATTTAACCTCATGATGCTGTAAAAATGACTCAGGCAATTAATGGCTTGAAGCATAGTCATATAAATGTTCTATACAATTTTTATAACCTGCCTAAATTGTTACATCACCTAGGCCAGTCTTCAAGTAAACAAGTTACGCATGTCAATTATTTGATGGTAAAGGTAGGATGTATAATATCTCTCATCCATCCATCCATCCATCCATCCATCCATCCATCCATCCATCCATCCATCCATCCACCACCCACCCATCTATCCAACCATGCAACATCCATCCATCCATCACCCAACCATATATCCATCCATCCATCCATCCACCATCCACCACGCACCCATCTATCCAACCATGCAACATCCATCCATCCATCCACCCACCCACCCATCCATCCATCCATCCACAATCTATCCATCCATACATCCTATCTATCTATCTATCTACCTACCTACCTATCTATCTATCTATCCATCTATCTATTACAGTAGGCTCTATTTAATTCTGATATATATGCTTAGGCATGAACGTGTACTTTTTATCAAAGCGAACAACCGATGCTCTATGCAGATGAACAGGGTCGTGTCTTCGTGGTAAAAGTAGCAAATGAAACACAATGGTTCCGTCTGAAAGTGTTTCCGACACGGTAGTGCATGGAGAATGGTAGCCTTGGCAAGTAGATCTGTAATGATCTGACGGATTAGAAAGTGTGAAACACCTCACCAAACGATGTGATTGACATTTCATACTACCTGTATGCGGCAATATGTATGGCATAGGGTAGGCAGACAGATACGCATTCGTATTGGACTCCTGAATAGGATTATATAAGTTAAAAAAAATCAAATTAAAGGAAAAGAAGAAAGGATTTACTCCAATGACGACGTAAGTTGGGTCGAAGTAGTTCCGTCGCCTTTCGAAAGACTAAAGCAGAAAGTCTCATTCTATCGTGGCCAGCATCTCGCCGGTCTTATTAGAAGACAGAAATGGTACCCATCGTCTTCCTATTGGATTGGGAGCAGACGTTTCGATTTTATGGCGCATTGCAGACAGATCCCTGGGTTTCACGCAGGATTTCCAGACACATAGTTTGTTGCCAGGATTCATTAACACCGCCGCAAATCCGCCCAAAAATTGCAAGGGAAAGGATCGACAAATTCTGGATCTCTATTCTGCACGACATTTTCTCGCCTGCGAGCTGTCTCTGTTTCGCAATGGCGTCTGCAAGTGAAACTTCTTGGTCTACCAAATTAATTTCTTTATTGGCATTTGTCAGTTCACATAGCGTTAGTCATTCGAGGGAGTGTGCACTCTGTAATTAATTATAGCACTGCCTAGTGTATCTACACTCATCCACGTGTAATGGGTTGAAAAATGGTCCGTTAAGAACAGACTAAAAAGAGAATTAATCTGGTTAAGAGCTCATTGTTTTGCACGATGTTAATGGTTGCAAGATGGATGGGAGAGACTTATGTAGCCGCCTCGCGTACACTTCTAAAGAATTAGTTCCGATTCTGTTACCCATGCGCAATTCTTTGGTAGATCCACGACTCTAAGCAGAAAAGTGTGTTTTACCGGGGGTTGCATCGTCGGATCAATTTCCTAATGAAAAGGCCTGATATTCATGACTGTACTATATCTTAAACCAAATGCCTTCTTTCGTGACTGTACTATTTCCTGCTCAAAATGACTTTCTATTTGTGACTCTACTATTTCCTGCTCAAAATGACTTTCTATTTGTGACTGTACTATTTCCTGCTCAAAATGACTTTCTATTTGTGACTCTACTATTTCCTGCTCAAAATGACTTTCTATTTGTGACTGTACTATTTCCTGCTCAAAATGACTTTCTGTTTGTGACTGTACTATTTCCTGCTCAAAATGACTTTCTATTTGTGACTGTACTATTTCCTGCTCAAAATGACTTTCTATTTGTGGCTGTAATATTTCCTGCTCAAAATGACTGGCTATTTGTGGCTGTACTATTTCCTGCTCAAAATGACTGGCTATTTGTGACTGTACTATTTCCTGCTCAAAATGACTGGCTATTTGTGACTGTACTATTTCCTAAATAAAAGGCCCGGTATTCGTGATTGTTCTATTTACTAAGTAAAAGGTATTGTTTTTGTGATTGTACTATTGCTAAACAAAAGGCCTTGTATTTGTGACTGCTATTTCAAAGGGGTATTTGTGATTTTCCTAATTTACTAAAAATACCTGACATTTGTTATTATTATTTTCTAAACAAAATGCCTGTCGTTTCTGACTGTACTATTTCCTAATCAAATGGCCTGGTATTTTTGACTGTACTATTTGTGTAATGTTACTACTGGGTTAAAAGTTAACATTTTGTGTAAGACACAATTCATTCAGAAACAAAGTAAAAAAAATAGTCATTAAGAAATTAATTTATTAAATAAAAAGACCACTTCGTTCATTCCTGAAATTAACTCAGTTTTATTTACTTTGTCCTAACTTACTTAATGTTATATTTAGTCCGTCATAAACCTATTCACTTTCATTGTATTTAGAAGCGAAAAATGGAAGGGGGGGGGGGAGAGCACTAGTCATTAGTACTAGTTTCAGGAAATAAGATATTAACATTCAGAAGAATATAAACATACATAATACTGCGGATACTGAAACATCAATTAAATTGAACACAATGTCTTGCATTTTAGATTAACTATTGAACACTACATACAAATCATATGCATGCCTCTACGTAATTTATGCATTCAGTCATCTGTGCCACCATCCTTCCTACTCTCCTTTCCTTGTTTGTAAACCCATCCATCTTAGTAACCAGACCATGGGCAATCCTTATGATGGTATTTTTGAGTGTCTGAGTCGAGGTAAACGCTCGAGGCAAGAATATGCTAGAAATGCTGATGATTTGCAAACCAGTGAGAAGATTTTATTATTCAATGGTTATGATTTAGGAGAACGAGACTAGTCAATGGGCTGAGATTAAGAAGTTTACATGCTCTAGAAAATTCTATTCTCTTTGAAGTGGCAAGAAGAAGTCTGGTTTTGAAAGGTGGCCATTAGCGTGATGGTGAGTTAGTTGACTGGTTGAGTTAGAATGGACTTCGAAATATTTCACGTACTTTTGCTATTAATAATTTACTTGTGTTTTATGTAGAGATGTACAATGTGAGTTGACTTTTATTTCTACAAATAAGCTGCTCACATTTAGTGTGCTAACACTTGACATTATTATGATATGCTGTATTTAGTATTCCTTGTCCATGCATCAGGCTAATGAATACCATTGCAGGATACTTAAGTTGAGACTGGAATATAAGAAAAAATGGAGTTATAAAGCAATATACTGGAAGCGTAGTGTTTGCTCCTTAATTATATTTTGCACTGAGTAAGCAGCCTTTCCAGTTGCCTATTTTCATTTGGTGTTTGAGTCTACTGGTTCCACTGGCTGTGGGCCACTGTGACCGGGGAGATGTAGGAATCATGTCACAGTGTGTATAAGTGTATGGAGGATAAACTTCACTCTGTTTGATGTATGGTGGCAAAGTAAGCTCACTAGATTGAGAACGTTTGTGGTACAGGGGTGTATTAGAAATTACTACAATTGCTGTTCTGCTTGAATGAACTGATAAGGCTGAGAAAGGCCGAGGTTGACTTTGGGAGAATGAGCGGTGAATTATGTTGAAAGGTAATAACAGAAACACTTGGAAACTGAACTGAACTATAATTTGTGACACTGTGGCAAAGTGCAAAAAAGACTGTTAAGACCACGATGATTCATATTATGTAAATCTATAATTGCTTATCTCTAATAACTCCATTTTTGTTCTCTGATAAGTCTATCCTGTGATTTGTAAAGATTCTATTGCTGAATTTATATTTTAAGCATAGGACTGTGAATTATAGAAATTATCCAAATCTTGGTTCTTGGAAATATTGTTGTTAAGTAATCTATTTCATTGTATTTGTCATATATGTATATTTGTTTGTTGATTTAATAAATTTATTGTTAAATTGATTGATCTTCTTATGCACAATGATAAGCATATATTGGAGAAGAAAGTGGGTGGATGGGGGCTCGCTAAATATAGATTCTAGTCGGATTTGTCTTTTCTGTTAGAAGTTTTCCACCTATTGAACAGTCTATCTATCTATCTCTTAGTCTTGTCGACCGTTTGGGCACCACATATGACCTGACAACCAGTTTCCTCCATTCCATTATGCTCTCTGCTAATCTTACTATATTGCTCAGTTTTATGGAACAGTGTGTAACAGTAAACATTTATCTTTAATGCTGTGGAAAAGAGAAAACATTTACAGTGCCCGTATATCCACCAAGTGAGAGAGACAAGTGGTTTCTGCTGGAGGATCATTAATAAAATAAATTAAAATTCTCAGTATTTCAAGAAATTCAAGCAAAATACAGACAAACGAAGCAAGCAAACAAACGTAGACCAGTCAGTCACCATGCCACTTCCTACAAAGTAAATCATTCATTGACAAAGTCAGAAAGAAGCGTCAAGAAAGCGTGTAATATCATATGTAATGTTGTGAAACAATCAAACAAACACAAGACAAAGGTCAAATTCACGACAAACAAACAAACACAAGACAAACAATCAAACAAACACAAGACAAACAAGCAAGCAAACACAACAACCACAAAGCAAATAATTAAGCAAACACAAGGCAAACAATCAAGGAAAGACAAACAATTTAACCAACAGAAGTTAAGCGAACACAATCAAACAAACACAAGACAAAAAAATCAAACACGAGACAGACAATCAAACGAACAGAAATCAAATAAACATAAGGGAAACAATCAAACAAAGGCAAGAAAAAAACATGAGAAATAATTAAACAAACAGAAGTCAAGCAAACACAAGACAAACAATCAAACACAAGACAATCAATCGTACATCTGACAAACAATCATACGCAAGAATAACAAACACAAAACAAACAATCAAGCACTAGTCAATCAATCAAACAAACACAAGTAAAACAATCCAACACAAGACAAACAGATAACACACTGAAGCCTTGAGAAGTCCTCGTTAATATTCGACAAGCAAATAAAAATATATAGCACAATTGCAAAGGATTTGACAAACAAAAGGATATAAAATCCAAATCCAGAAAGTATAATACTGATCCAGGAAACAAGTTATTAAAACCATAAACACATAAACATAAAACACATAAACATTAGGTGTGAGCGATTAGTACAACCACAACACGACTACAATGAGACACTCGTCATAATATTACACATCAATGACAACAACAATAAATCAATAGTCAATCAAACAAACAACGAAATATCAGACAAACAAAAATTGAATCAAACAAATAAGAAATCAGACAAACAAATAAACATAATAAAAATACAATTGCAAAGCGTTATCAATCGAAATAACAAGCAAAATAAATTGCAAAAACGCTATACAACAAACACACGAAATAACAAGAATACAAGTTGTAAAATGCTATCAAACAAATAAAAAGAAAAAGATACACATAAAATCACCAAAGAAATATATAAATAAACTGAACAAAGTAACTTGCAAAAAAGTGAGGTTTAAGACAACACACAAGTAATAAAATATTATTAAATAAAAAAAAAAACAAAGTGAAGGCAAACAAATAAATACATTTTAAGAAAAGAGAATTGCAACATAAAAGCGAACGCACTGATATATGAATGAACAATTATACAAACACGAGCAACTGTCCACGAGAAGTATGCCATCTTTATTACAAAAGCAGTGAAAACAAATCGAATAAAGAAACAAACAATCAAACAAACGAGTAAAACAAATATTAAAAGACAAAGCCAAACAAGAAAGCGAACCTAAAAGAAAACAGTTGTATACGACAGAGTGTAAAATCGTATAGAAAACTCAAGTTAACGACAACATTCACAAGTACTGAGAGTTCAGTCAGCTGTATTAATTGACACTACGGGCGGCTTTTCTCTGGTAAAGAAAGGATTCCAAAATAAAAGCATACAGTCAGACCCGGGAGTAAAGGGCCATTACTGTTGTCTAGTGTCATCGTTAATGAATGGTGACTCGCTTCGTCTTTATTAAAATCCTCGACTGATGCGAATGACCAGTCGTATTATTCTGACTTGTCTGGCTTCATTTGACCTGAGGTCATTGTTACTGGTCGTTGTGGGAACCCCCCCAAAAAAATAAAAAAAAATTGTTGGATCAGGTGCAGGCTGTTTGACTCACATATCTATCAAAAGACTTTGTCCCTACGGTTGTGCTGTTGTATTATTTGAAATAATTGCAGCGACATTTAAAACTTTATGACTTATTTATTTTTAATTGTACTGTTTTTTTGCTTTCCTTATTTTATATTTTATCGACCCTTGCCACTAAAACAGAAATTAGTTTTGCTGAAATGTAGGCAAGATTATTTCACAAACGCCTGCAACAAGATTACAACTCTAACATTAAAGATGACGAAAATGCAAGGTGAATTTGTAGGTATATTGCTAGATTTACATAATATCTATAAGGAAGACCATCCATAAATCTATCTTGAATTCAGATACATATAGCAGACATGGAGAAACTCCGAGGTGCCAGCCTAAATTAAGACACTTTCTCGATGCACAATGCCACACTGATCTGTGATATACTGCAAAGATTTACAGTAGATACTGTTGATAGTGTTGATACTGTTGATAGTGTTGATACTGTTGGTAGTGTTGATACTGTTGGTTCGCTAATGAAGGAAGCGTATCTCGCTTATGGGGATAAAACCGAGGTTTGAAACTTTTAAAGGATTATTTAGAAATAACATATTTTGCTTTGCTTTGTTGTTATAGACAAAACACTTTTCTCTCTCTATATAATTCTTTTGGTATCACGAAAGTAGTAGAGGATATGAATTAAAGGAAACAACACTAATACTAATACACTAATACTTTCAACACCAGTCGAATATTTTTTTTAAATATAACAAAACAAACACTTAAGTCCTGCTGTCCTTTTTATGTGTTCGAGGCAGTTTAATAACTAGAGCAGAACCTTAAAAAAATACACTACCATCTACAAGTCGCCTGTCTAAACGCTAACGGTACTGACTAATGGCCCTAATCTAAGGATAGATATCTAGGTACCCACAAACTGCCTAATGTGTTTTAGTGCAGAAGATTCACTATGGACACTCAGCGTGTTTTCATCCAGGTTTTGCCAGCCAGCAAAGTCTGATCTGTGACACTGCCCTGTCTCGGTTTTGTCAGCCAGCAGCAATCTTGATCTGTGACCGCCACCATGTCTCGTGTCTCGTGCTTGTCAGCCAACAACACTTGTCACCTGTGACGCTATCCGTGTCCTGAATTACTGGACACGTGTTTCACGAATCAGAGTTGGCCTCCTAACCACATCTTGCATGAGATTCCAATGCCTCGATATCTCGACCTCCCAGAGCACCACCCACTGTAATCATAGCTCGATGCCTTTCCTATTTAAATATGTTTGTTAGAAAAATGGGTGCTTGACCCGGATAGAAAGAAAATTAATCAGATTATATTCCATTTCGCTCTTGTAAATAATGCTGGAAATCTCGATATTATAGCATGGACGATAACATCTGCCAGGCTTTATACAAAGGTCGCAGCTTAATTAAGACGTCCTTAGAAAATGAAACTACTGCACTACGGTTTCTGCAAATATTAATGAAATAAGTTTGTGTAAATATCAGGGGTAAGCTTAGAAGTTTGAAAAGTCTAAAAGTTTCAATATGAAAATGTTTTTGGTTTTAATAAGTTTCAGCATTTGTATGATGAGAAACCTTGTGAATTATGATGAATTTCATAAAGGGCTGAAACAAATTACATTCCTTATAACGTAGGAAGAAAGATGATCAGTGCAATTTAGTTTTAAATCCTATTTTCAATTTAACATTTTCGTTTTAGAATTTTTGTGCAGTGCTACTGAAACGAATTTGTTGATTTGTTTCATTTGCTGAACAAATTACAAGTGAAGAACTATACTTGATTATACCGATAGTAAGAACTTTGATTATTTGCGTCTAACATTACTCAACAAGTATGTACTTGATGTTCAGAAACATTAAATTTACGCAAACGATACTGACTTATTTCGCCTGCAAGTGTGTGTTTCGCCATTTATTTATAAAAGATTGGATTGATTATGCTGATAAGGAAAACCATCCCAATTCACGTCTGGTCTTAGGAAAACATCATAGCTTGATAACCGGCAAAATATAAAATAGCAGAAGGCTATCAAAGTATATATTTATAATTTTAAAAGAATATTTTCCGTATTTTGTTTATTGAACTAACAAAATGAAGATATTTACCCGACGCAATGGATAGCTAATTCCTTTGGTATTACCAACAAAAGACCTATTTATAAGTGATAGCATTCAAACCATAGTATTAAACAAATATGTATGCCTAAAAGTACCTTTAGTTTTTAATTTCAAATTAAAGAACTTACAATTAAATCATCAATTAACTACGTGTATAAAGTCAATCTTTGACTGGGCATCAAACCTTACTACAATGATGCAGATTAGGAAATTACTCAAAACTGTGGTCGCCATATTTATTTGAAAGCATTTTGTTGTACTGCACGAAAATGTTTTCATAAAAAGCGTGGTGATAGAAAAAATTAAAACTCTTACAAATCATTGATTTGCGAACACCCCACCAGATATTAACACCATCCGAAAAATGATGCGGGGAGGGGGGGGGAGAATCCAGTCAGTGTATCCGATAATGAAATAGGTGTGTGAATATTTCATGGAGATAAGGCAGGGTGGTCGGCTCGAGCTTATTAATGCTTAATGCAACATTGTTCTCTTTCACCACACAGAGTGCAAAAAAAAGCCCAACAACCCAACAAAACACGAAAGCAGAAACGGAATTAATTTTTGCCGTCTACGTGTTACGCTTTAAACGCGGGACTCACGGAAGCCTCTGCAGTTTGCAACAATTTTCAACTCCTCTTCTTAAAGAACCACTCTGCGGACATCCCGCGTCGATAATGTGCGTGCATAACAAGGCATTCACGAACTGAATTCTGGTTAAGGTTTCATTGGGAATCTCGGTACCTCGAGTGTTCTTTAACTGGAGTTGATGCCAGTGAACGAGAATTACAATACCCGAATGCTACTGATATGCTTTAACATTTCTTGCGGGTGGGTGAGGAGTCTGTTATTGAACACTTTCATGCGGTCACTGTCTTTATTACTTAACGTAAAGCAGAAACAAGACGGACAAATAAAAGAATGCCCCAAAAGCAATAACAACAGTAAGAAGCTCACCACAAGACAAACCTCAAAGCATTCCTTCCCGAAATTTAAACAAGTAATGCCTTCCACGAACCAGAAGGAAAAACAGACGCGTAGATTAGTTTTTATTTAGTTTTATTTGTTGTCGCATAATTATACCGTGCATCATCTCTCCACAGCATTTGAGACGACAGACATGGCTTATTCCACAATTAAGGAGACGACAGACATGGCCTATTCCACAATTAAGGAGACGACAGACATGGCCTATTCCATAATTAAGGAGACGACAGACATGGCCTATTCCACAATTAAGGAGACGACAGACATGGCCTATTCCAAAGCTAAGCATATGGCTTTTGTGTTATAGAGAAATCATAGTTAAAATCATAGCAAACGACGACATTTCTGTCGTCAATTACAAGAATTCCAATCCCAACTCACCTTGGTGTTAGTGTTCTTAGACATTTCAATTACGTAACCTCCTTAATCTTGTTGTCATCTACTGTCACATGGAGGTTGGGGGCTGTACGTGTTCCGACACTCATAGGAAATTGCTATCACCTAGTGAAATGACGAGTGCTTTCCTGATGATAGGTCATGAATGAAATGTTTCAAGCTTTGACATGACATGACACTGACCACTTTAAAATGAATGTCATCATCAATGTCAGCATCAGTGGCATTCTAATCAAATATTGCCACAGATTCAGATATCACAGTGCCAGCGTGACAAATTACATGCCATGTATAGGTCAGCATACAACAAGCTGATGTGAATCACCTCTGCCCGCAACCCTCTCTCTTTCGGAGCAACATAACCCTTATGTGCTTATTTATTCTTACAAGATTTGATTATATTTACTGCTATCTGTTCACCACATTGTATACTGCAGAAAAGTCAGAAAGTTCATAACACTGCTGTTCAGATCACACTCAGACCTAATACATTACTCCACTCCACTTCTCCAATCCACTTCTGCACTCCACTTCTGTACTTCTTCTTAGCATACAATTTTCGCCTTTTAACCACGTAGTCAAGCGTAAGTCTTCTACCTATGCTGTTTTCTCGACTGGTCCAAGCTCCACAATATCAGAATGAATGTATGTACTCCATCTCAGCATTTGTAGTATATTTCTGGCACTTAAATTCTTTGGTACTCCTTCATGAATACCGACAGTTATTTTCTTCAGGGCTTAAAACTTGAAGTGACGTACCTTTAAAAGTACATAAAATAGGTACCACATAACATCATTCAGAAAAAATATCCCTCTTAAAATATAGTTTTCGTTTATAACACCAGTCACTATTTTCACAATTTTTCTGTCGGTTTTGATTTATTTCATTTTAGAATCACCTCTGAGTTCATTGCTACAGCTGCAAATGTCACTGCTGCGTTACATGTTTACTGTTGTTTATTACTGTACCTATTTATTAAATGCTGTTATGAATACTTTATTATTATGCTTTTATGTACATTTTTAAATAGAAGATGACACACTCTTTCAAGTAATCTTTATTAATACAATCAAATGTGTTAAAAATGCACGCTATAAAGCTATAATAATAAGCTACAACATAAGCAAGAGCTTTGGTTATATAAAATATTTATAAGCTATTTATCAGTTATAAAAATTAAAAATAATTTGCACTGTTCAGTTTCTTTTTCTACACATCTTTCGCTGTATATTAGTTTAATTAATTAATTAATTATTTAAAATTTGTCTTTTATTTATTTTTCCTTTCCTTTCGTTTGTGTGTTTGTGTTTCTTAGTTTGTTTCTGTGTTTCTTTGTTTTCTTTCTTTCTTTCTTTCTTTCTTTCTTTCTTTCTTTCTTTCTTTCTTTCTTTCTTTCTTTCTTTCTTTCTTTCTTTCTTTCTTTCTTTCTTTCTTTCTTTCTTTCTTTCTTTCTTTCTTTCTTTCTTTCTTTCTTTCTTTCTTTCTTTCTTTCAGGCCAAGTTCAAGCTCAGGTGCTATTGGAGAAGAGAGTGCACTGTCTAGTTTCTGGACGTGATGCGGGTTCGATCCACTGCACAAAGAAATTATGTAAAATTATGTGTACGTTTATATCGTTCCTTGTCCAAAGGTGGCGGTCCTGACTGTAGACAGTGAAGATCCGTAAAAACTTGAATATAAGAAAAAGTGGGTCGTATCCTCTGTGTGGACAAAATTGCAACTAAACAACAAACTGCATTCTCCTCATCCACACTCTTTTATATTTCCCTTCACTCTTGGACATGTATCTCTCCTTTGGCGTTTATGCCTGCCCGCCAAAGCAGCGAAAGATGTCAGCGGTCGTGAAAACCAAATCAACCTGGAGGCGATCATACAAACCGCAGCACTGTTTCTCACCTTTAATGTTCTCACCTTCCTTTTTCTATCTTTCATCGTGTAGAAATCTAAATACCCATCTTTGACACCTTTAACGATCTCATTTTTCTTATCTTTCAACCATTGACAACCTCTCTACACCCAGATTCAAAACCATGGCAACAACATGCAATTCATGCATAATTGCTTCGGTCTGTGATGATAATGGAGAGTGATTCAGGGCCTGATGACATACTAGCGCTTTTTTTCATTTCCATAACCTGTAGCTCAGCAAATACATTATTAATGGTTTTTAACTAAAATCTTTCCCCAACATGTCTCATCCTTTCTTTCATCCGTTAAGGGACAAATATTATTTTTTCTCACGCTCATTTCCCCCTCGTCTTGTACGAGGAATGCAGACATTTGTTGAGCTAATCGTGATGTTGATGACAGAAATGAGAGGAATGTTAAGAACCATGTTGATGATGATGATGATGATGATGATGATTGTAGTCTAATGATCACAAGAGTGATTTTGATGTTGATAAGGATAGTTATGTAGATGAGAAAATAAATAAAAAATGAATACAACGACACTATATAGATGACGGTGAAGACAGTAACGATAATGAAGGTAGTGAAGATAGAAATCCTGAGAGGATATTAAGGGAGTGAGGATTGTTGCGATAATTGAGGATAGCGAAGAATGTGAAGCTGTCAAAGATTAGGGACGGAGTGATGACATAGGTTGTACTGCGTCTGATAAAGATTGTGAGGGCGACAAGAAATGGGATCATAATGAAGATAATGAAGAATGTGAGGACGACACAAAATGTAATCATAATGAAGATAATGAAGAATGTGAGGGCGACAAAAAATGTAATCATAATGAAGATAATGAAGATTATGAGGGAAACAAATAACGAGAACATAATGAAGATAATGAAGATTGTGAGGGGAACAAATAATGTGATCATAATGAAGATAATGAAGATTGTGGAGATATTTCTCGACTGTAAGGAGGTTGAGTTGAATGATGATGATGAAGGTTGTGACGCTGCTGGAGCCATTGAACATCACTGGAATTTGGTGAGACTTGAAAGAAAGCAGAGATAACGAGGAAGGCTAAACGAGATGGAGTCACACGGAGGACAACAGGTTCCACGTGGCTAAGTTTCAAGTCCCAGCAGCACATTACAATTAGCTATCTGAACGATAAACGAAGACACAAAAGAACGAACCCCATGTCTTTTGTCTTTGCAAAACTGTATTAGACAGCGTTCCTAAGCGTGTTCGCGCCTAGCTCTCAAACATCATTTCATTCATCTGTAATCGATGACGTAACACGATCTAATGAAGATGGAGGACCGGTTTTAATCGCACGGAGAAAACAGGTCTCGATAGCATATTTCAGAGCGCTTATTTTACCATAAATTCATGAGTGAAGAGAATAGACTGGAAGTGATGAACTCGCTGCAATTAAAGTGAAATGTTTTTCACCTCGCATGTGTGTAAATGGGTGCGGTGCTGCGGCATTGGCATTGATGTAGTTGTACATGTTTTTTCCTTTGAGGTCATTATATCTTTCTTGTCTTAAAACGAACATATAGAGAAGATTATAATTTTATGAATCGGCAAAGAAACGAAGAAGAAAAAAAACAAGAAAGAGATTTCTTGTATTCGAAATTTTAACAGTTCAATTTGAATACGTTGCATATTTTATAGAATGGCTTCTCATTTCACCTAAAAGAATTCCCTCCTCCAGTGTCTGCAGAATTTAGAATTGCACATTGCAATGCATGGAATATTTCAACTACTAGCCACTGAAAACATTGCTGCATTTTCTCGTGTGATGAAATTATGATAGGAGAAAAGGCCGAACGGTCAGATAAGGCTCATCATTCCTTCACAGTGATCAGTAGTTTACTCACGCTCAATAGGTTTCCTCGAGATTTTGATATCTACCTGTGTATTATTTTGTATAAATAATTTTTAACAGCTTGCCTCCGATCCAGAAAATGTCATGACTAGAGATGAGAAAGATATCTCAGAACATTGCATAATTTACATCAGGCACTGAACAGCATATCTGCGAACATTGAATTTTTCACACAAATCACAGAGCAATCTCTCTGAGAGCAATGAAATATTTACATTAGTCATTGAAAAACATGTATGAGGGTAATAATTTTTTTTAAAGAAACGTTGTAAAAACTCGCTGAGAATAATGGCATATCCATATAAATAAATATAGGATGAGTGAATACATATTTGGTTTGGTTCCTAGGTATTTCTTTTATATTATTAATTATTACTATTGCTACTACTACTAAAATTAATATTGCTATGTATGCAGCCGACTCCTATGACACCAATATTACTTCTACCTCACAATCTACTCTTTCAAACCGCTCTTCTGATCCTAATGCAGCATGGGCCTCTGCCGTGGCTCTTCTTTGAAAGAGTTTTTACTAATGCCTGCTCACATTTGACTACTGTTCCTTCGATACAACTAATATTGCCCCGGCTTATATTTTTTTTTGACAGTATTATCTTTAGTGCTTCTACTAATGTTCCTTCGATACAACTAATATTGCCCCGGCTTATATTTTTCTTGGACAGTATTATCTCTAGAACTTCTACTAATGTTCCTTCAATACAACTAATATTGCCCCGGCTTATATTTTTCTTGGACAGTATTATCTCTAGAACTTCTACTAATGTTCCTTCAATACAACTAATATTGCCCCGGCTTATATTTTTCTTTGACAGTATTATCTCTAGAGCTTCTACTAATGTTCCTTCGATACAACTAATATTGCCCCGGCTTATATTTTTCTTTGACAGTATTATCTCTAGAGCTTCTACTAATGTTCCTTCGATATAACTACTATTCAAGTTCCTACTTTACTTTGACAGTATTATCTCCATTGCTACTACTGTTCCTGCAGTTCAACTGCTATTGTTCTGATTACTCATAGTGCTCATGCTACTAACTTTACTGCTAGTACTACTAACTTTACTGCTAGCACTACTAACTTTACTGCTAGTACTATTAACTTTACTGCTAGCACTACTAACTTTACTGCTAACACTACTAACTTTACTGCTAGCACTATTATTTCTGCAATTCTACTGTTATCGTACTGATATTTTCATTTCTACTGCTGTCCCTGCAGCTAGTGTAAGAACTATTGTATATTAGTTTCATTATTAATTGCTGCTAATAAAACGTTTATTGTTTATTCCTGATGCCGCTGTCACTGCTGATGACAATGATATTATATTTGTTACTGCTACTTTTTAAATTACTATTGTTGCTACTATTATTTTGCTGCAGATATTTCTATTACATTTACTACAATTTACTATTGCTATTACCAATTGCTTTTCCTATTGCTGCAACTAAGTTTACAAATAGTTACTATTTGTTTTAACTTCTATTATTGCTTACTGCTGATTACGTATTCGTTCCTTCTGGTACAACCACACTAGCTGTTAAATAGGTTTACCATATTTTACTACTCTTAAAACCAATACTATTTACCACTTACTACAAAAATATTATTTATTACTTAGTACAACCTATATTGTTTATTTCTTCTACAACCAATACTATTTACTACTTACTACAATCAGCTAATACTATTTACTATTTCTACAACCAATATTATTTATTACTTACTACAACCAATACTATGTACTACTTTTACAAAGAATACTATTTACTTCATACTTCAACCAATTCTATTTACTACTTCTACAAATAATACTATTTACTACTTACTACAATCAGCTAATACTATTTACTACTTACTACAATCAGCTAATACTATTTTCTATTTCTACAACCAATACTATTTATTTCTTACTGCAACCAATTCTTTTTACTACTTCCTACTACTGCTGCATATTTGATCACTTCTAGTGCGCCTACTATTGTTTTAATAATGATGTTTAGCTTGTGCCACTGCTGCTACTAACACTACTACTACTGTGAATGATATTTGTACTACTTCTCCATAGTACAATACATTGCTTTCGTGGCTGCTACTTTTCGATACTACTATTAATGGAAGTGTTGCTGATATTTCCTACTGTTAATAATCACACACACACACACACACACACACACACACACACACACACACACACACACACACACACACACACACACACACACACACACACACACACACAGATCATTGTTTACAAGTAGTGACACGTCTTCAATGAAACACATGAACAAATCTGAAAGAGAAATAAATATTAAAAGGTACATGATGGTAGGTCCATATGCTCACATACGAAAGTAGAAAGTGAAGCAATATTATCTAAACAGGAACACCAAGAAAAAAAAGGAATTGTCTGAAAAATCTAATATGGAATCGTAAACCAAACCTATTTATGAAAATATCTTTCTTCGATTCTTCCCACACACTTATCCAGAATCCTGGGAAGAATTCGACGCCCGAAGACTAGAATTATCTGTTTAAGTTTATGGAAAATAAAATCATTGCAAAAATAATAGCATGAACAGGATATTGATAAATGATAACTTTGAAGACAGACAGATCAATAAGCATTCTAATCACTTTGTACGATTGGCCATTGCACAAGTACCTACAACTGAATGGATTAACACATTCAAACATCTGTCTATCTATCTATCTATCTATCTATCTATCTATCTATCTATCTATCTATCTATCTATCTATCTATCTATCTATCTATCTATCTATCTATCTATCTATCTATCTATCTATCTGTCTGTCTATCTATCTATCTACTCAGATGCACACACACACACACACACACACACACGCACACACACACACGAGCGCGCACACACACAAAGAAAATGTGAAATAAATATTCATCCTCTTCTAAGTATCAACCACCCCAGTTATTGTTACATGATTTGAACAGAAAGTAATAAAACAATCAATCGTACCTTGGCTCAGTCAGTCATTCGTGGGGTGAACTATTCTGAATCATGCTCCCAGTTTAGCGTTAGGTACACAAAAGAAACAATTACATTGTCTGAGAAGTTTCTAAGATCATATAATCAAGTTTTAATACATGACGTGCTAAATGAAACATTACGATTTATTATGTTTTGACCTTGAATTCCTTCTTTACATTTGACCATACGTCTTAAAATCAAGAATCTATGTGTACTGTACATGCACGAGCCCTTTAATACAGTGGTCCCCAACCTTTTCATCGCCGCGGACCGGTCAACGCTTGATAATTTTGCCGCGGACCGGTCAACGCTTGATAATTTTACCGCGGCCCGATGATGTGGGGGGACGTTGATTGTTTATATTTTAGATTGTTTTGATTTAATAATTTTAATTTAATTGTATTTAAACGTGCCTTCAAATTAAAATACATTTACATCAAAAATGAATATAAAGTGATTTAACATTTTAACTCACTAGAACGCTAAATCAGAGAGAACCCTGAGCTTGTTTCTTTGCAACGAGACGGTTCCATCTGGGGGTAATAGGAGACAATTACACCCGAAGTGAGTTGCTTATGTCCATCCGTTGTTTTGTTTTGGTTGCTGTCACTGCAGAAAACCCCGCTTCACACAAATAGGATTCGGAAATGGCAAAACGGATTTAAGTGCTGTGGTGGCCGTTGTTGTATTGGCAGGTGAGGGGGTTTACAGAGCCCAGGATAATACCACATCGTCTGTTCTTAGTGTGTATGTGCGCCCAGGATGTTCACTCCCTACCCTGTAATGTTCACCAGTGGTGTTGTTGTTGTCGTTGGCACTGTTGTTGTTGATGTCCCCGGTAGCCGTTGGACTGTATGTAGGTGGGTGTTGGCGGCAAGCATTCGTTGAATTAGATCCGCAATGGGGTGGTTATAATATCCCCACTGCATGTGATGTTGCTCCCTGTGCTGCCACCGTTGTTGTTGTTGTTGTCGGCGGTGGTTGTTGTCGCAGCGCTGCCGTTGTTGTTGTGGATTCTGTTGTTGTGGCTGTAGTAGAGGATACTGTTGTTGTCGTCTGATGTGTTGTGGCGGGCGCCTTCTTTTTGATTTGGGGCTCCGTTCTGTAGTGTTTCCTCGTGTGTCTGTTGTGGTTGTCTTTGTTGCAGTTCCTGGTGGTGACTCTGGCTGTGGATTGGGGGCAGTTGGTTTAGTCGTTGTTGTTGTTTCTTATGGTGTAGTTGGAGCGTTGTCGACTTCTGTTTCGGTCTTTGCGTCAGTTGTCTTCACTTCTTTTTCTGTTTGTATTTTTCTTTCTTGCATCTTGATATGTACCGTTTGTGTGCTGGAGATTTTTTGGCGTTTCTTCTTATTTTCGGTGGTAGTTGTTTTAATTTCTTTTTCTTTGCTGATAGAGCTTGTAGTCTGAGTTTCCTTATTATCTGTTGTGGGTTTTTCGAGTTTGCGAGAATGCCTGGCTGATTTCTTGTTTTGCTGTTTCAGTTGAATTCACTTTGGCCGTAGGTGGAATTTTCCAGATGATGTTGGTGTTTATTCCACTTTCTCTTGTAGTGGCTTGTAGAGTTTAGGTGGAAACGTGGCTTTTTCCTTTGACTGTTTGAGTTGTGCCGTCTTCCTGTGTGGGTTTTCGCGTTGTTTCCTCCTTTTCCGTTTGTGAAGAGCGTGTTTTTGTTGTCGGCGTTATTTTCCAGAAGATGTCTGTGTTTCACAGTCTGTTGATGTAGTTTTTTCTTCGTGTTGCCTTGTCAGGTGCTTGTTTAAAATCTTATGGAGACCAATTGCGGTTAAGATGGCTTGTTGTCTAGTGTAAGTTCATCTTCTGTTTTTGTGTGGAAGAGGGTCAACAGCAAATTAGTGAACGCATTTTTTAGTTCAACGTTTTTAGTTTCTAGTGTGAAGGTGAAGGGGGTAGCTTTTCGTATGCCCCCATTTTCGGTTGGTTTGCTGATTTCACAGCTGTATTTTGTCCAGTCTTCTCCTTTGTACTTCTTAATGTTTGCACCTCTTCAAGCCTCTTTTGCCGTATCTGTCTCAGCTGGGCTATGCGCTCGTTTGTGAAACAGAAAGGGCCGTCCGCATCTTCTGTGACTGACTCAGAATCGCATAAAATGTCAATTGGTGGAGTGGGCAGTAGTGGCATTTTTGCCAGCCCTGAAAAGGGGGGAGGCTTGGTGCTGGCTTGTCTGGTGTGGCGCTTTGACATGACTCTCCTCCCGGCGGTCCAATGGATGGAGTGCGTTCGTCGGTGGTCCGAAGCGAAGTGTGTTGGTGTGGTTGGGAAGTAGAGCTCGAATTCTTTAAAAGCAGAGACAGATGATCGTGCACCAACTGGGAGAATGAATGCTCAGACTCAATCTCGTCCATGGAAAGTCGCACAAACCCGAAAGAAATATACTAGAGTAAAAATAAAATTGGGGGGCCCTGTACCATTTGGTCCGCGGACCGGTACCATATGGTCCACGGACCGGTACCGGTCCGCGGACCGGGGGTTGGGGACCACTGCTTTAATACACACAATTTGTTTTTCAAGTTACGAAAATAATGTCTACAATGTATTCATAAGCTTTGAATAATTAAGATGTGTCGCTTCTGCCTGTTACAAAAAAAAAACAAAAACGCACGTTGATGACGCACAGCGTGGTCACAGTTGTACAACTCACTAGAGTGACTCAGTGTTTTTAGTTCAGGAAGTGTGATTCGATCGCGAGTGTATTTAAGTGTGACACACTCATTTGTGCTCAGTACGAGGCAAATGCAAGCTGCGCGTCATTAATTGCTCTTTGTCAGTCCGTATTTGTGGAAAGACTAAACCAAAGATTACTGGTTCTCTGAAGAGAGTGCGCGCGCAAGCACCCACGTGCACACACACACACACACACACACACACACACACACACACACACACACACACACACACACACACACACACACTCACGCTTCAGTCATTTCCTGTCAATGTTATTGAAATAATGCCGTATATTTTTCAGGCTGAGAAGATGTTTGAAGTGTTATGATACGTACGACACATTACGTGTTCATCACGAAGCCATCGTTGTTCTGACATGATGAAAACTTAGCTTGCTTCTTTAATTAGTTGTGTCTTCACTTTCTTGCTGATTTTATTAATGTAATTTCCTGTTGTATATAATTCTGTTAGTTTTAATTTGGTATCTAGAGAGATAATCTTGTCTTTATTTCAATGAGCATTTATGAAAAGGTTGTGTTTCGATATAAATGCAGTTTCTGTAAATTCAGGTCACGATTTGACGTCAATGTACAGAAGCAAACATTCGGGTCACGAATGAATTACAATGTACAGAGGCACTAAGCAGCGTAGTGTTGTAAGTGTTGTAAGACAAAGAAGTATGTCCTTATCAGAGTCTTATCAGTATAGGTATAAGGATGTATGTCCGTATAAAAGTCATTAAGGTTAGATATGAGGAAGTATGACCGCATAAAAACTCCTTCTTGATAGGTATTAGGAATTATGATTAATATGAGGATGTGTGTACGTCCAAGGTTCTTGTACATTACAGGAACTGTCAGGAAAGCAAGACATTAAGTGGAATGTAGAGATAGTTAATTGTTTTCTAAAACAGTAGACTAATATTATCTCCCGCATCTACAATCATTGTCAAACTTCTGTCATCATCCCTGTTATATTGTAGCTACTGTAGAACAGACCCCCCTCCCCCACCGGTCTTAATACATTAGGCAGAATCGAACGCTTCCAGACAATGAAGATAAGGGCAAATAACTCCTTCATGATCCATTCCACTGGAGTTAACGTTATGCGCTAGCTATATAGCTGATGCTAGAATTAAACAACTATATCCGTAAGCATTTATTTATTTTTATAGTGAAAGCTTAGACTTTTTTTTTAGTGACTTTTAATTTTACCTGAGTAAAACCTCTTGATGTTTGTTCTTGTTGTAATATTAGATCTGACACCCTGATTATTTTTTGTTTATCATTCCATTCCTCTTACAATTTACCTATTTTCTATTATCTATGTTTCTACAGTCAATGCTTGTAACTGGATGTGACGACCTAAAGTGCAATTGCTTGTTTCTAATATTACCAGGGAATGTAAAGTAAAGAGGGGCGTGGCTTTGGTCTGTCTAGCTGCGAGAGGAGAGTGGCGGGGCATGTACACAGAAACGTATGTCCAGGTATCCACACCATTCAATTTTAGAAGTGTGTTAAAAAAGCTAATTAGATAATACCAGGTAAACGTCGCCGGTCACGTATTTCAGAACACGCCCACAGACTCAAAGACGCCCACTAGGACTGAAACATTATGACGGTGTCAGATGGCGAAGGGGCCACTACTCTCGAACATCCCTTCCTTTAGTGACACTCGAGACTAACGAAGTAATACAAAGAGAAGAAGACAAGGATCTAATTGCCACTTTACCGCCAAGAGAAGATAACCGCACTGGCTCTACGAACAAGAGCTTCATATTGCGACTTTCTGAAATCTTACAATATGGAAATGTAACACGTTTTGCGAGAAAATAATACAAGATAAATGGAAAAAATCAGGTTTGTACAGGGGGTGGACAAATTCACAAAGACACTAATTCTGAAAGCTGGATTACTCTAGTTTCTATCAAACTAATTAATTATGATGTCTGTAAAGAGGCAACACAAACGTGAATAAATTCTCCTTTAGAAAAGTATAACATTTAGTTTCTAGTATAAATGTGGACACAAAAGATATTGTGTTTCTTACAAGAAAATGTCAGAAAGACAATCTTTTTCCTAAGCATGCAAACAAGTGTTGTGATATCCTTAAGAGAAAGCAACGAAAATCTGAGTATCTTAGGAAAACATTTACTTTATTTTATAGCGAATGAACGTAAGAAAGCAGTCAGTTTGTTGCGTACGGTATACATGTCTGAAAATATTTTAAAAGTGAAAAGGAATGGAAAAACATCCACTTCCAGTATCACCACACTTCATACACACCTAAAGATAGACAAAATACAGAAATATCCACTTTCAGTATCACCACACTTTAAAATTCTCCTAAAGATAGGCAAAATACAGAAAAAAGAAGGCAGCAAAAATATACAACATGATGAGATTTGTAAAAAAAAAATAGAAAAAGCGAAGAAAACTATGTGGCAATTAGAAAAGATAAGATAACATTCAAAGAATCAAGGATGCTACTCAGCCAGCAAAGAAACAAATAAGCAAATATGAAATCGAACAACGCATAACCAAGGAGAAAGGAAAGACACAACAATATGTGAATTAAGATTCACTGGACTCCTACACGCTCCAAATGTATACAAACGTACGCTAAGAAAGGGTCAATGGGTGAAAGGGTGAAAAGCCTGAAAACGGCTAAAACGTGATTGATACTAAAAATAAACACTCGTTATCCAGTACTGTGCTCTTGATTAGTGACATCAGACAAATGAGACTCTAAAACATACACACAAACACACACGCGCGCATTGCACATACACATGTACATACACACCCACCCACCCACACACACATACACACACGCATACACACACACACACACACACACACATAAACGAGGTACATTTTAATCTTTGAATCTTTCTAATAGATCTGAATCGAGATAATGAAATGGTATCAAATAGTATGCATTTCTAGGTCACGGGTCATAGAGTCAGTAATAAGCATTGCCAATTTAGTTGTGTGTAAATACAAAAAGAGGTGAAAAGTTGCAAAATGTATTTCAATGTTCAATAACGGCAAACACAATGCTATGATGATCAAACACCTGGACCGAACAGTCTGTATCACTTTGTGCATAGTCTGGTGGTTCCGAAAAATAAAAAAGAAATATCTATGGTAGGAAATTCCGCTGGGAAATCAATTTATTCTCTTTGAAGGCAATAGCTAGGAACAACTGAAGATATAATGAAATGTGTCATTTAAAGCAATTTGTATTTACTAAACTAAGAGTTATCTAACTTCTGAGGAGTGGTCCTCTTTGCCCAGATGGGTCATAAATTATAGACACACGAAATCTCAAAGCACTAACGTTTCCAACAGTTGATAAATTATTGAATTATCTGTCTGTTTGTATTCCTTTATTTTGCTCTTTACCGTGTTCCTTTTTCAACAAAATCTTAAGAAGCATAAACCTATCAATCAATCAATCAATCAATCTATCTATCTATCTATCTATCTATCTATCTATCTATCTATCTATCTATCTATCTATCTATCTATCTATCTATCTATCTATCTATCTATCTATCTATCTATCTATCTATCTGTCCATCTATCTGTCCATCTACCTACCTATCTACCTATCTATCTATCTATCTATCTATCTATCTATCTATCTATCTATCTATCTATCTATCTATCTATCTATCTATCTATCTGGCAATCCTAATTTTATTGCAAACATTGTTAGCATTAAACTCCCTTACTCAATGGCGCTCTTATTTGATGGAGACTGCACATCGGACACAGGGACAGCGTTTCAAGATTAAGAAAACCTTTAATGCGAAGTACACTAAGTACAAGGGTTCACTGTGAAATCATAACGGATGGACAGGCACGCGTGTTGGGCTGACAAAACATAAATCGCCGTTTCTTGGTGAAATTGCAAACTAACAAACTCGCGGCAATTGTGATCGGTGTATTACGTTGTGATCGGTGTATTACGTCGTTATAAGTGACCTATTAGTTGTTACCATTGTTACCATTGACCCCAAAGCTGGGGTTGTGCTCTCGAGACCAGATCTATGTGTTTAGGTTTATATCACTGAGTTAGCTGGACCACTGCTTGAAGACGGTATGTAAATGATCACGTGATAGCATTCAGCACCTTTGTGATATAGCATCCATGAATTGCTGTCCTTTCATTTGGTGCGTAGGTCATGGAAAGAAAAGATGGACAATGTTCAGCAGATGGACAATGTTCAGCAGATGGACAATGTGCAAGAAAATGACGTAAGTATTAAAAGTGGAGCTTTCCCGCAAAATAACGAAACGTTTTAGTGACATCTTTTGAATATAGATGATGTATCATTGGTAACGATGCAGTAGATAATTGACGACCCGAGACAGCTGCAGGATGGTTTAGCTTGTGGTAGGCTGGTTTGCTTGTTACGATGTATTCGTAAGAGTTATCTTTCATGGCATCTACGGTGTAATAATACTCTCTTGTAAATTAAGTTCTGCAGTCCCCGGGAGTCATTGCAAATCAGTCATCTCTCACAAAGCACTTTTTTATATAATTATACGCATTGTCCAATCACAGAGTACTGTATTGAGCTCCCCAGTGACCGCACAGTTTAATTTTTCTAGCACAATGCTGTTCATGTTCAAAGTTTACAATAGTTGTTGGCATGATGAGAATATAATACTGTCAGAATCTTTTATTATGTTCTGAAAAAGAAAATTGCAGAAGACACTGCCATCATCGTGAAAATTTCAATGACAGAGTAAAGAATGATAGACCCCAACTATAACTGTTTTCGCGAAACCAATGCTTGACAACAATGCTTGACAACAACTTTTACAACAAAATACATGAGTAGGTACCACCAGCACACGCATACCCTATCATGTAATACGAATGTCAAAAATCTTGAAACGCAATAAATTATGAAAAAGAGAAAAAGAAAAGGTGTTTTACGGCGATCTGGGCGGCGAAGTGAATAACGATGTGTTCCCAGAACAAAGTAATTCGCACATAGTAATTACTCTATTCTCAGCGTGTCGTATTACAGTCTATATTTATCAAAAAAAACCCACTGTTCTTTAATTATATATTATTTCAGTACATGTTCATGGAATAGTTGTAGTAGTAAACCCAGTTGTTCAATTTAAACTCTATTACTACGAACGACATATTCTTTTGTCTTTTGTCACAATTCTTCTTTTTCATTCCCCCCACCCCTTCCCCGACTTAAATTTTTTTTTGCTTTCTCCCTGTCGACCACATGAAAGCATGCAGAGAAAGCCTTTGTGGCTCGCCATTATTTCTCCAAAGCTGCCAAAATGCAAATAAGGTCGATAAATGTAGTCTTGGAAGCTACTCTCTAGACGATGGCATGGCCTCCTTTCCATTCCTGACAATATTGGGTGTTGGGGGGTTGGGGGGTGAACCACACAAGTGTTCTACTTACACGGAGCTCTATCTTTTCTCATGTTGTCAACTTGTTTTTTGGATGATGATTCTAGATGGCAGTGGCGTGTGAGGATGTTTGCTAAATGTCTGATGGAATTGCTGCAAACTTACAATATGGAATGTATAGCACTATGCCCTTTTGTAAACAAATATTATTTGCACAATTTACAGATTAGAAAAATGGTAATTTGACTGTAGAAGAAAAATCTGCTTGATTGTTCGATCTATCTATCTATCTATCTATCTATCTATCTATCTATCTATCTATCTATCTATCTATCTATCTATCTATCTATCTATCTATCTATCTATCTATCTATCTATCTATCTATCTATCTATCTATCTATCTATCTATCCATCTATCTATCTATCTATCTATCTATCTATCTATCTATCTATCAGTCTGTCTATCACTTTTTTATTTTAATTTTCTAGATAATAAAAATGAAATTTGAGCTGGAATGCATTAAGCTAACTTTAGTAATCCTAGTGTTAGTGCAAAAATTCAGTATAATATGCTGACGCACTGGAAAAAAATAAACTATACAAATAACAGCCGTCCCTCCTCCCCCCATTCACACATACAAACATGACACGACTGAAGCAAACGACATTCAGATTGTTTTTCGAGATTTCGTGTGTGCACAAATATCTTCATGAACCTATCATTTTCAGCTCGATTGAGTTGCAGAATTATGGTGAGCGTAAATTTGAAATTCTGATCAGACAGATGTGAGGGGCAGACCAGGAGCAGAACGCAGGAAGAGCGGAGGAATCCACTGGAGTCTCGACACGGTCTCTCGAGATTCGCACGTGCACTATGGGAAGAATTTGAAGTGTCGTGGTATATTGCACGTGCATGCATGCGGCTCGCACGACGATGGCGCACAGGGAGTTTGACGTTCCGCTGTTGTGAAAGCGTAGATTAAAGTCGAAGCAGAAAACCTTACAAGCAGTAGCACGTATGAACGGGTGGTAAGCCCGGAGGACATTTGCACGAACGCATTTAGGCGCAGATAAGCACGCGGACAGACTTCACAGGGAATGAGTGGAAAGTAGAATGGTACTGAAATACCAGATTGGCACTGTTCTTCTTTACTTTCTTTTTATTCATATAGTATGATCGTGATTAGGAACGCTGACACTTCTTGATGTTTCTTAACGATTGATACCTCATGGCGATCGCTAATAATGTCATTCCCGGATGACACATATTGATGACTTTCACGATAGAATTTCATGAGACCATTAATCGTTTATCTTCACGATGGCACTGATGATGACGCTTGATGATGATTACACTTCAAGGCAATAATGCTCGACGATAACCCCTATGATGATAATATGATCACTAATATTTACTTCGTTACAACCATTTCAATAATACTCAATGTCAATGATAACTAGCGATGATGACATTTTATGATGACTACTGAGGATGACGTATCATGATGGCAATTGAGATTGCGGTTCATTGTGCATAATGATTAATAAATTCATAATGAATATTTACAAATATAACTTATAATGATAACTGACGATGACATTTCATAACGACTCTTGAATATGATATCTCATAATTTGTTAGTGATGATTATGCGTCATAACGAGTCCTGATTAGAAATGATAATAACTATGGCGACCATGGATATCATGTCTTGATGACTACATTGACTACGTCACTTCATAAAGAGACAAGTGACACTTCAATGTGTTGCTGACATTTGCAACTCACGATGGCTACTAAAGACACCACTTAATAAAGAGACAAGTGACACTTCAATGTGATTGCTGGCAATTTCAACTCACGATGGCTACTGATGACACCACTTAATAAAGAGACAAGTGACACTTCACGGTGATTGTTGATAATTACAACTCACGATGACTACTGACGACGTCACTTCATGAAGAGATACGTGGCACATTATGGTGATTGTTGATAATCACAACTCATGATGACTACTGACGATAAACCCCGGAAATTACTGTTGACTCTGATCACGTTTGATGACTCCTGATGATATCACCTTACCCAGGGAGACAGATTATACTATTTCTCAAAATACTTAATTCTTTAGTTAAAATAGTTGAATGCTCACAAATACGTGTAATAAAGATTGCTAATGAAGACACCTCATGACAACACACCATTTCTGATGATGACACATTTTTGGCAACTATTGTGAATGAAATGTAATGTCTTAATTTGAGGACTCCTCACGATGTCTACAGCCAATGACACTTTGGTAATGACTGCATATAATTGCACCTTATGACGGACCTAATACATCTCGATGATTACTGATAATGACGCAGGACAGTGACCACTGCCAATTATATCTCATTACGACGACTAATGGTGATAAATCACTATGACGTCTGACGATGACACCGTATGATGATTACTTATTATGACTATGTATAGTGAATTCTGCGACGACTGCTGACAGTGACACACTTTGATGAACATTAGTAGAGATGATCTTGTTAATACTTTAAATCAGTTACGGCAGCATTATTTTATCATAGTTTTACACTAAATGTATTCATGTCTATCAATGGAACTATACAACATCAAATCTGTTCGCATATTCAAAAAGAAAAGCCCGGGAAAAATAAGAGAAAGAATAAAAACACCAAATAATATGTCCGTTTATATTTCACTGCACTTGAAGGTAGATACACATTGTATAGTTCGACTTCCATGAAATGAATTTGTGCGTTAACATTTAAGGCAAACGACCGTTGACTAGAGAAAAGGAGAGATTAAAGTTCTTTTCGGAGTATTTTCGAGTCAGAGTAATCGCCCTCTTAGACCAAAGACTGTGTCACCACATGGCACAAGCTGAGAGAGCAATCAATCTTAAGATACAACTGACACCAGACCGAAACGTGGGGGAGAGTAATGGAGACTGTTTCAATTTTTGGACAACAGAAGAAGGCATGGTACGAATCTCCCTCTGAAATCAATGCAGCTGCGATTGTGTGGAAAATACAATTTCGACATTTAATGAACGAAATATCATGTTTGGAATTGTATGATTTTTGTTCTAAACCACTGTACTAGCACAGCCGAATGGTCTGACAAGGAATAATTAGTAGACACAAACTTAAAGTTCAATGCATTTATTAATCCGCAGCAGTGACCAATTTTATAACATCCCTCAACATCTCCAAAGCTAGCAACTACTGCATTCCTTTTTCCAATGCCCTCGCACTGTTATCTGTATGAATAAAATATGAAGGACATTTTCACTGAAAAGTAAAGGAGAAACCTGCGTAAGAGATATTTATATCCAGTATAACGAAATATATTTTGCTATGTCTGAGTAATAGAATTAATTTGATTCTGCTTACGTCAGTCTTCCAGTAGGCGTGACATATGCAGCACAAGCGCTGTTTTGACCACCGATATACAAGACGCGGTCTGGACAAAGGGTGAACACAAATTACTTTTATTTATCAGTCTACCAATGGCTTGTTTTAAGCTCTCAGAATTTGAACAATGGTACTGGATATATACCTGTATACATGCATGTGTGTGCGCACTTGCGTATTTGCATACATGTGCCCACTAAAGTGTATATCTACACGAATGTGCACAGCAATGATAGACGATAATCTACTGTATCTATGAATGCAAAGTACTTTAATTTTACTCGTACAATAGTTAGAGAATAGGAAGTAAAAGTAAACTATTTACATTATGAAAGTTTGAAACAGAAATGTTTGAATGAATGCTCTAAATAGAGCTGCTGACAATTAGTGTGAGACTTACACTATTATATTGTTTTATTCAGTTAAGAGTGTTTTCGCCAATAATAATTACGGTTGTACTGTAACGTGTTGCCTAATGGTAGCGTGGTCTGATTGGTTGTGTGTGCACAAGGGATTTGTGTTTATTGCATATTTCTAATTATATTTCACTATTCGTCTTCAGCAAAATTACTGGTAACATTTGTCCTTTAAGACATCCAACATTTGTCTATTTAATCTGTGGGAAATAGTCCAAGGCTTCTTCAGAGGATTACCATTACACAAATGACCTAGAGTGAGTGCATGAGACCACACTGGGGAAAAATTGAAGATGTTATGAAAGCAAAATGAAGAATGTATATCATTAACAACAGCAACAATAACAATTATTATTAATATTAATAGTGCTTATTTCATCAACATAATAAAATGCTACTTCTACTATTATTACTATTTCCAAACATGCAGTACTGCTTCCAAGCACCTCTAATAATGGTATGGATTGGTTAGCAGAAGGTTTTTGACTATGTCCCAAATACATGGATTTTTAAGACAATAATATTGTTTTCATAGGATCGCACGAAACAGCATAATCAGATTCAAATATCTAAGGTCAATTAGTAAAAAAGAAACATAAAGGAATTAATATTTCCACCAAAATATATTGCATAATTTTTCGATGCATGTCATTCGTATTGACCTAATTTCTCTCAATCACGTGATCAAGAGCACTAGATAAGAGTTCAAACATGCATAGCTGTGATTGAATGATCTCAAGTTGAACATTAAAACTGAAAATATCAGTTCTTTTTATGAATGTTGTCAGAAGTTTAAGCAAAGGACATTCAGATAAAATGCGGAGTTGAAAAATTGTACAGAAGACATAGTTTGAAAGAAAAGGTCAAACTCTCAGAAGACTTACAGCTTGACATTGACTAAGGAATGCCTTCCACTAGAGAATGGGTACACATACACGTAGTGTTTTAGGCACAATAAAACTTGATTTATGAATTTTCTTCAAAGAATAATAACCACAAACTTCCAGGTGGCTCATGAATGAAACACTAGCACCATCACTCCATTTGTCTTGGTTATGACAATATATTCAGGATTCGAGAACTAGAAGAAGAACACAGATATAGAAATGGACAGTGTACATGGATGAAGTCAGACAATACTTTTATCCATAGCTTACTAAAATAGGATAAGACAATTTCCTTAAGCATGAGTTATTCTCTTAGGTCAAATTTGCAAGGACGAGATAAGATAATTCTCTGGACAGGATTTAGTCTCTTAGGTCAAATTTACATGGATGAGGTCAGACAATTCTCTGGGTAGAAATTAGTCTGCTACGTCAAATTTATATTGATTTCAGACAATTCCCTGGGCAGGAGTTGGTCTCTTACGTCAAATATATATGGATGGGGTCAGACAATTCTCTGGGCAGGAATTAGTCTGTTACGTCAAATTTATATTGATTTCAGACAATTCCCTGGACAGGAGTTGGTCTCTTACGTCAAATATATATGGATGGGGTCAGATAATTCTCTGGGCATGAGTTAGTCTGTTTATCAATTTACATGGATGCGGTCAGACAATTCTCTGTGCAGGCGATAGTCTGTTGCATCAAATTTACATGAATACGGTCAGACAATTCTCTGTGCAGGCGATAGTCTGTTGCATCAAATTTACATGAATACGGTCAGACAATTCTCTGTGCCGGCGATAGTCTGTTGCATCAAATTTACATGAATACGGTCAGACAATTCTCTGTGCCGGCGATAGTCTGTTGCATCAAATTTACATGAATACTGTCAGACAAGGTGATCTGTTAGTTCACGTTTACATGGATGAAGTCAGACAGTTCTTTCTGGGCAGACGTTGGTCGGTTTCGTCACGCATACTAGCCAGCTTGACATCATTTCGGAGGAGAGTTTTTGCGCCATCACAGTACAGTGACATTAATGACCAAACTTCATGATTTGAATCCAATGAGGTGGAGGAAGGGGTGTGGGTGTGGATCGGACCGCAATGTTATACATGATTTAGCACGAAACTAACGCAAAAAACCCAGTCCAGATACAGATAAGCGTAAACATTCAGAGAACATCATACGATTCCTCTTGATTTATATTTTAAGTTTTATTTCCCAACTCATTCGGTGTTTGTAGAGTTTGCAACTTGGAAATTGGTGGTTGGATACATTTACTTCTGAAGTGGACAACTCTGAAATCTACAGATTAGAACACTCTTGTTGTACATCCGAGACCAGGTACTATATATATGCAAATGTTAGTAAGGACCCGATGAATACAACATAGCACAAAAAAAGAGTGACATCACAAATCACATCTGTTCCTGCTATTGGCTAGTAATGCCCCGAGTGGAAATAACAAGGGGCCCCGTGTTCCTACAGACGCATTTCTAGACATTACAATGCGGGCCCAAGAACGAGAGACAAATACTTCAAGGGCTACCAAAGTCTTGAAGGAAACTCTATCAAAGTAGGGATTACACAACGCGATTGCCTGCCACAATCGCTTTTCTAATTTATGCGAAACTTTGGGAACAGCTGATTGTATCATTTACTGGGAAAAAGGAGTTTGAAATGAACTATTGCTTAAACAGTGTCAAGTCTCTTTTTTATAAAATGAGTGTGTTGTGGTAGCGGAGGGGTGGGGTGGGGGGGCAAACCGTGTTTCCTAACGTGTCAGTAAAGTACAATAAAATTATTTTATCACAAGAACTATCCACCTTGCATTAATTTTATTCATCATATCACTTGAGAGTCAACGGAAGACAACACATTACAACTACAAGAGGCCAAAGTAAGCTAACGTGTCTCTTTTTCATTCTGACACACGTAACATCCATTAAAATGTTGGATGTAATCCAGGGAGTTACTGGCTGCTTATGCAGTGCGGTGTAGAATATTTTTAGAATTATTTTCCCCTTCAAAAATATATTACAGTAGATTGATTGAAGGAAACGAAGAAATATAATTTTTTTAAGTAACATGAAATAAGATTTAAAACATAAGTTAAAGTAATACCAATTTGTGACATCAATATGGGTTGTGTGGTATTTTTATTACAAAATAATATGCTAGCGTGTATAATGCAAGAGAATAAATTATATTAGTGTACTGTATTTTTTTAACTGTAAGATTGATTTTTGTTTTTTTTTGAAGCGCAAAAGATTTTCACTTCCTGCTTTTTTTTATTCGATAAGATTATGATTAATTTTACATGAATGATTTTGCTATTCCAATAATACTTTCTATCTTTAATCCACCTACCTGACCGCCAATCCAGTTTTACGAAATTCAATAAAAGTATGAATTTATAATCTTTCCATTAATTCACGTCATGTTTAATTCTTTTTAACTTAAGTTATTTTAATCCTGTCTTCTCTTTCTCTCTTGTGGGAGAGAACAGAATGACAGCAATATACATGAACAAGGAATCAAAATCTGAATGCTAACAGTTTATCATCATCATTGTCACGTAATGGCTTATGTAGCATACACCCACCCCTTCTCTAAAAACAGACTACACATATACCTACCTTTAAATGCTGACCATTATCCCCAGGCTGAAAACATACCTGAGTGTTCCAGACAACTTACTAAGCTAACAAATCAAAGTGCTGCTCATCCACGTGAACCAATGTACCTGAAACTCACCTGTAAATCATTAGTACAAAGCAGCTGACCATTGAGGCAACACATATTTTGGCTCCTGGTTTTAACAAAGTATAATCATACTACTAACCTTATGCTGGTTATTAATACAGAAGGAAATCATCCTCTGTATATATTATGCCAAAGATATGTGGATGTGCTTGCCTCACTAATATATTAATGTTTATCCAGAACTATCACTCTATAGTATCTATCATTCATCTTTCTAACACACGTGGCCAGCCAGAAGGTGTGTTTGGGGGATTAGCCTAAGGTTTTGGGTGGTGCAGGGTGGTGGAGAATTAACATCTTGCCCAACTCCCAGAAAAGCGTCACAATCACCATCATCATCATCATCATCATCATCATCATCATCATCATCATCATCATCATCATCATCATCATCATCATCATCATCATCATCATCATCATCATCATCATCATCATCATCATCATCATCATCATCATCATCATCATCATCATCATCATCACCACCTGTACCATCATTGTCGTCTTTGTCATCATTTTATTTATTTAGTAACACACCTAAACAAACAGACTGAAGAGTTTTCTACTGTTCTCGTGTCGCCAGTGTATTTACATCACCCTATTCTCCGTCATGCAGTCTGTCTGCTATTATTTACTTTATTTTATTTTCCATAAACGTCTCTCTTATATACACATTTGTTTTACTTCCATTCATCAGTCTCTTTCATCCATCCCTCCATCTATCTACACACTGACAGATCCACCCTTTCTTCCATACTCTTTCTTCTAATTACCAATTTCTTTGTTCTTCCATTATCACTATTTTACTTCTTTCTCCTTCTCTTCATGTATTTATATATCTCTTCAATAACAGTCGCCAACCAGGATATAGTGTTAACCGTTTGTCCACATTTCTTCCTCCTTCTATCCCTCCATCTGTCCACGCATACACACATTCCTTGAAACGCACCAGTTCACATTGACCCTACCTCCATTTGTCAATTTCTTTTATCCATTCATCCATCTACCAACTAATAGATCGATCCATCCATCTACCAACTAATAGATCGATCCATCCACATTTCCATCGATCCGGATCCCTTCACCTTGGTATTGCAAGAAACTGCATCTTTTAAAAAATAGTAAAAATACTTTCCAGAAAATAACTATTCATGCGTTGCGTTTCTTTTGTTTTTGTTTGCAATACTGTCCTGATGCTCTCCGAGACAAAGACTCGGAGGAGAAGACCCACTGCATCGTTGTCCCACGGCTAAAGCTCGTCACAGTGGTAATGATTTTGTCATTAGCGTACTGCCTTGTCGAGTGCTCGTCTGACGAATGGAGAGTCGCTGTGAAATCAAACAGGGCGTTAAGTGATGGGTACGGTTATGCACTAGGGACGTATCTGCCTTTTCTGAAAGTGAAAAAAAATGTAATGAAGATGGGGAGGGCGGCCATTTGGGTTTTATTTTTTATATCGTGTTTCCCCCTTACTTTGTTTTCTCTGCGGTGCAAGTCTTTATTTCTATTTATTACTATTTCCCTAAAGAACAGATAAACGTACAACACTGCCGAAGTGTTTGATAGGTGTGTGTGGTTAGATGATTGATATTCGAACCATCTTGCAATGTGGCGTGATGAGAACGCTCGGCGCGTGGGAGGAATTTTCAGGCTGCTTATTATTGTGTTTGTTGGACTGAAACACTGACGGCAGAAAAAGGATGCGTTAGGATGTCGATGGCGTCTATTTAATTTCTTTCTGTCTCTGCAATTTCTTCCTTCAATTTTCCTTTCGAAGTCTCTTCTGTTTTCAGCGGAAGTGAAATGCGTCCGGTTTTGTTTAACCGCGCGACCTTATGCAAGTCCAGGCATGCTGGTAACAAGATGTTATCCAGAGCGTCAATAAAGGTCACTACTGTTGAGGTGACGTAGATCAAATCATTATTAGCAATGTCTGTAGAGAATACACACGTCACTGGCTGTGTGATGTGTGTTACCGCCTGGGAGGCTGATGGGTAGTGGAGAATACACACGTCACTGGCTGTGTGATGTGTGTTACCGGCTGGGAGGCTGATGGGTAGTGGTGAATACACACGTCACTGGCTGTGTGATGTGTGTTACCGCCTGGGAGGCTGATGGGTAGTGGAGAAGACATACGGCACTAGCTATAGAGTCTAGTGGTTGAATAAAGATGCACGACCCTGCTTGTAGAGTAGATGTATGCCACTGATTGTGTAGAACGCGTACATTGTTTATTAAATGGCGACTTGTTGACGGTTGTGTATAATGCGTGTATTGCGTGTTTAATGGTGACTTGTTAATGGTTGTGTAGCTTGCGTGTATTGTGTGTTAAATGACGACTTGTTAATGATTGTGTAGCTTGCGTGTATTGTGTGTTAAATGGCGACTTGCAAAGAGAGGTTCATCTTTCATTTGGAATTTCTATCTTTTATTATTTGTGAATTTAATCAAAGACTGAGAGACACACTCTCATATTTCAGAGTCAGATTTATGTTCTTCAGAGTTAAGTGTTTAATTGAAATATTTGATGCTATTATAAAGTGCACTTCCCCTTCTACAAATAGAGTGTCATTAGCTCAGCGACAGCAGAAACAGCAGCAAAGGGGTTGTTAATGCATCCTATAAAATAAAGCTCTCCGGTCGTTGACTAATATATATAAAATATCAAGCTTGAGTAAGAAAGGAAATAAAAATAACATAAACAAAATCAGAATCTTCAAATTTATTTCCTTTCTGCCGTCGATAAAAAGAAACACACAAAAACCTCCACGTCCCAATTTTAAAGGATTTTGTTGCTGCAATTTTCTCAGGAAGCGGGCACGTAGGCATGAAAAATTTTCAGGCTGTGGAGAGTCTGAATGACATCCTTCTTGCCTCTCGCTTCCTCTCTCTCTCTCTTTCTTCTTCTCCTTTTCTCTTCCTTGTCATCCCTTTCTCTTCCTTCCTCTCCTTTTGCATAGCACGTTCGCTCTTTCGCAATCGTCGAAGACACCGACCACACACTTCTGCAGGCGTGATATTTGAAGCGACATCTCAGGACACACTAGGTAGCTGGCCGCGGCAGTAGGGTAATCGGGTGGTAATCGATGATTACTCTGAGAAAATGCAAGAAGAGAGAAAGGAAAAAAACCCACAGCAAACCCGTTTTCTTGTTTGTTTCTAGTGACTTCTTCTGTTTCTCCAGCTCTCATGCAGAATGCATGGTGATTGCATAGTTGATTGGAGATGGGGAGAGAACTCGTCACGGCTGCGGCACGCGCGGATCTGTGAATGTTTGCATGTCCTCAACGCGCATGGTGATACACAGTACTTGTGTCGGCACTGGAAAGCACGAAAGCAAAATCATAAACTTTTGTGTGATTTCATTTTGAAAAGTTTATGGGTTGGAGGGAATTGAAGTGATAAATCAATAAAAAAAAAAAAAGATGAATGAAATAAAATATATTCTAGTTATACCGAAATGCGTTGGAATAAAATTATTTTGAAAAAAAGTCTTGCAATTGCAAACATTTTATTTATATATCAATAGTGTATGTTATACTGTCCCTCCATTATTTCCCTTTGTTAGACCTGGGCAAGAGAAAACCTTTTAAGATTAATCATCTCTCATTTAATTCAATCAAAATTCCAAGTTCAGTTATATGTATCTCATCAGTTCAAAAAACGATATGCCGTATAATTTCGAAGGCTTTTACTTGACATTACTGCATCGTCAGAAAATGTTTCTGTCAACAGTTAAATGCGTCTGTTAGTGACACATATTTACAGTAAATGATTTACAATTCATCGAAAGGAGGCAGGCATTATGCTTTCACTGCAAAAAGGTAAAGTTTAATTACCACATAATGATAACAATATTAAATATCTAAGCGTTTTACAACTTATGCATTAAAGCAATAAAATACAAATTCTCACACAGCTATAAAATAACACAGGAGATAATACGTTATCCGTGGACACAATTAAGAGATAATGGCTTCTTTTTCACTCTGAAGGGAACACCCTTTCTTAACACAGCACACGTACGCACGCACACACACACACACACACGCACGCACGCACGCACGCGCACACACACGCACAAACACACACACACACGCACACACACACACACACGCACATACACACACACACGCACATACACACACACGCACACACGCACAGACACTCACACACGCAACCTAACTAATCACGCGAAAAACAAGTTTATTAAGTAATACAGAAACAGTAGGTAAATACGAAGATATGAAGGAAATTATTCGAGACACGAATAGCGCAAAGCGGTAGAAAAATGTGAAAGAAATGACTCTTTAAGTGCACGATCAGACAATTCTGAAACTCCACTCACTTCGCCTTAGTGCATGATCGGACACTTTTAAACTCCACTCACTTCGCCTTAGTGCATGATCGGACACTTTTAAACTCCACTCACTTCGCCTTAGTGCATGATCGGACACTTTTAAACTCCACTCACTTCGCCTTAGTGCATGATCGGACACTTTTAAACTCCACTCACTTCGCCTTAGTGCATGATCGGACACTTTTAAACTCCACTCACTTCGCCTTAGTGCATGATCGGACACTTTTAAACTCCACTCTGGCGTATTGAAAACTTGAGCAAGATAAATAAAGTTAAAGAAGCCTCTCCGTACACACTGCTGCCTACCTACTATCTGTAAAAAAAGTACAGTGTAAATTTATGTGACGTTGTTAGATGACCATAAGTCTAGTGCAACATTCTGCAGATAGAATAAGATATATAAAGAAACAATGGAAACACAAATGAATTTATATAAAATATGTAAGCAATACTTGAATTTTATTTAAAAAAAGAAAATTAAAATGTAACAATAAGACAACAAACAAAATGAATTATAAAATTATTTATAGTTGTTGAATAAAGAAATAAGGACATGTATACATTATAATAGAACTGCTAATGGAGTGAATAAACCAACTTAAAGATTAATAAAATCTAATAAAACGGGATTAGATGTAAGTGTCGAAAATAGCTCATTGCCATTGAACGGACCAGACGAAAAGTTTACCAGCCAATCAATGAGCTAGAGGTAAGACCAACTAATCAATGAACCAGAAGTTAGTCTTTCTGTTACAGTGCATGTAAATAAAATAACTAGCCGTTTAGAGGAAAATTTACTGGAAATGTTATGATCGATAATTTGGAAAAATAAATTGTTTCCATATAATAAAAGAGTTTAGCTAAAAACAGGGTCTCATTATGTAATATGATAGAATATTACAAGAAAAGGGCTGACAACTACAGACATGTATCACAGTTATATTAGACTTTATATTAGAATTCTGTGTATTTTTCCAAAGGAAAGGGCTGACAACTACAGACATGTATCACAGTTATATTAGACTTTATATTAGAATTCTGTGTATTTTTCCAAAGGAAATCCAGACACAATGGATGGATAAAAACGAAAGAGGTCTGGAATCAGGCAGGATTTTTATAACAGTATATTTCACTTTATATTTACTCTCAGGGCAGTTAAAGGAAAATATTTAAGCAAAAGGTAGTAAACTTAATGTTGCTGTCATCGATCTGAAAGGGGATTTTCACGGAGTCAGTCGGTAACTACTAATATGATATTTAATGGGATCTGCAGTTGACGGCACTTTCATAGGAGCTGTAACAAGCACGCATCGATCAGTAATATAATGTGCAAAAGTTATCGAGGGTGGGGGTGGGGAAGAAATGAAATTGTATAAATTGACCGTGCAGAGTTTGACAAGCTTGTGTATTAAGTCCTGCCATCTTTGCTCTGTTTATGAATGAAATTGCTTGTCAAATGGAAATATTGGGAAAACATGGCGTGCAGGATTACAGGAGCCACTCACATTAATATTTGCCGACGATATAATTCTGTTGTCGGAGCTTGGCAGTTGCTCTGCAAAATCAGTTAAATCACTTTCCCAGTCTCTACAGGAAGGTAGCTCTAGAAATAAAATGTGAAAAATCCTATCTTTATTCTTTAGAAAAGGTAATTTTCCTGACAGAAAAGAGACATAGTTTACGGGTAACCGATGTCTCAAGTGGAAAACAGAAACATATACTTGGGTTACACGAAACCACCAATAAACTCGAGTGCACCTGAAATGAACTGTATAAAGAGCTGCTAAGGGGAAGTAATCAAAGTTAGCTGGCATAACATGTCTTTTATTTCTTCAATATTTTTGGTGCCCACATACAGCCGACTCTTTGATGCCTTGGAAGTGTGGAGGTTTACTGCCAAGAGTACGTATCGAAAAGGGACACCCTTTTACATGTAAGAGATTTTGAAAGCACCCATTGGAAATATCGAACAAATGTGTCACTGGGGAGTTAAATCGAGTTCCTTTGTACATTAGCGTTTACGTAAGATTTAATTATTGACAATACGATTAAAATTGGATGACATGGGGCTTACTACAGACGGCCACGAGATATGATTTACATGGGACGAAATGGACAATAGGTAATGAAAATATAAAAAAAAAGAAAAATAATGTTTGACTATCTTTGATAAGATCATTGAGTTGGCAATATATATAATTTTATTTTATTTTAATTTTTTATAATTTTATAATCAATATCGAAGCAAATAATTTAGGATAACTATCACCACGAATGAACACATGCTATAAATGAAAATGAGACACACACGACATAAAACCTTTCTAACGGTTTCAATTATTTTTTAATCTTTATTGTTTTTTTTGTTTTTTTTTTTGTAGGAACGAAGATTTGTTTTGTTATATTTGTATAAAATGCTTTCATAATGATTTGATTAAATTAATTTTACATGTGCTTCTCTTTACTCAGTGCGTTTTGCTTCTGTTCAAACGAGGGAATTGTATGGATGAGTTCTTTAAATCTTCTCTAATGCATGTACATAATTTCATTTGCATTCTGTTCAATGTTGGTTAATTGAGATAAACGCTTATTGGCAAACATAGTCAATAGTAAACGTGACCATGTGTAAACGTGACGTTTACTTGCAAACGTAATCAATAGCAAACGTGATCATTGGTAAACGTGACATTCACTGGCAAACCTAATCGATAGTAAACCTGAACATTTATACACATAACGTTTATTGGCAAACGCAATCAATTGTAAACGTGACCATTTATAAACATAACATTAATTAGCAAAAGTAATCAATTGCAAACGTAACCATTAATAAACATGTTTACTGGCAAACGTAATTATTTGTAAACATGATCATTTGTCAACATATATTTGAAGCCGTTTGTGTTGTCATTTCAAATCCTGTTGAGAGACCTCATTAAGTAAGATTTTAAGTTTTCAAATAAGTTTATATATATACAATATTTTATTTACTTTGAAAGGACCCTGCATATTCATTTATAATTAAAAAGTATAAATCTTATCATTATTTATGTACTATTATTCGGTATAGGTCAGTTTTAGATGAAAATAATTAATAGTATTAAAATTAATATTTTGGTGCATTCTTTTATATCTTTTATTTGTCCGTAAGCATTATCAGCACGGCCAAATTGCAGCATAAATATGAAATAATAATAGCAAAATTAATTAACATGAAGTAATAGACATTAAAATTCGTGTTAGTTGTGCATTTCCATCAGTCTGGCAAAAGACAAAAGAGCAACACTACTTAAATCTTTCTCTTAGTTGTCTCTCTTTACCACTTCTATATATTGCTGTCTGTCAATCCTTCCACGAGAACACATCCATCTATCTATCTATCTATCTATCTATCTATCTATCTATCTATCTATCTATCTATCTATCTATCTATCTATCTATCTATCTATCTATCTATCTATCTATCTATCTATCTATCTATCTATCTATCTATCTATCAATCCATCCATCCATATTTTCTATCTACCTACCTACCTACCTACCTACCTATATATCTGTATGTCTATCTATCTATCTGTATGTCTATCTATCTATCTATCTATCTATCTATCTATCTATCTATCTATCTATCTATCTATCTATCTATCTATCTATCTATCTATCTATCTATCTATCTATCTATCTATCTATCTATCTATCTCGAAATCTTTTATAGCAAATTACTTTGAGTGTTTCTTTTTTAGTTTTTTAACTTCTCGTTGCAACTTCCAAACTATTTTTCGCTCTTGTTACAGTTGTGTGAGCTCCTGTGATGAATTGCCCCTTCGTCAACTATTAACTTCCTTCACCGCTAAAAGCAGAAAAGGGGAGACAATTATCTGTGTTTTACCAAGGTGGTGAAAGAAACGATCTTGCACTTGCTGGCCAAAAACCAGGTGCAAAAAAAAGTAAATTAAATTTAAAAATAGAGAGAGAGAAAGAGAGAAGTCAGCATGCTTGAGACGTTTGCAAAGCATTCAAAACTGTGGGAATCTTTTTTATTTTTTTTTTAAATGAGCGTCTCTGAGTTATGGTAACCATAGTTCACGGAAGCGAGATTTCGACTGACATGGAATGTAACAATGAGTTCCATTTACGAGATAATGTTTCATGACGCCGTATACTGTTACTGTAGTAAAGCACTAGTAGTTTTCTGAGTATCGTGTTTCATGACGCCGTATACTGTTACTGTAGTAAAGCACTAGTAGTTTTCTGAGTATCGTGTTTCATGACGCCGTATACTGTTACTGTAGTAAAGCACTAGTAGTTTTCTGAGTATCGTGGCGTAGCGTTTTAAACGGCCTCCAACGCTCAGAGAAGTCACTGACCCGGTTGTCTGAGTTTGTATACCCGTGCAGCCTTGATGATGCTTCTGGCCATAATTTTCCATTCTGGTGCCAAGGCCTGTGACTTTAATGTTAAATGTGCCCAGCACTTCCTCTCAACCTCCATACAATCTTCTCGCCACGTTCCTCAATGACTGAAGAGAAAAATGTTAACAGCTCGAAATGAGCGCACCCCACATCCGTCACGCGAACGTAAAAGTAGACCTACACGTCTAAAGCTGAAACACACGAACATAAAGTAGGCCTACAGGCCTAAAACTAAAACACAATAACGTAAAAATAGGCCTACACGTCTAAAACTAAAGCACACAAACGTAGAATTAGGCCTACAGGCCTAAAACTAAAGCATACATAGCCCACTTCTCACTGAGCATTCGGGTTGAACTTACTACTGACGTCACTCTAGTTAGCTACTGCCACAGGTTCAAACCTTCCCCGCTTCCCTTCGTTCCACGTGCTCCATATCTCACGCCCTGGTCAGTGATGATGAGGACCCATCCACACCCCCACACACATTTCTAACATATTTCGTGTAATCAAGACTTATCTCCTCACTGCACTCCGTGTACTGTTTTTCTCCCTTTAGTTCATTATCGGGTATTTGTGATAGCTTTCTTCATGCAATAAACACGAGACCAAAGTCATGAACACGGATTCGTGGTAATAGAATCGAACATGAGAATTAAATACAGAGGAACCAGACATCTACGAGTGACAATGCACGTATGAATCGTGTTGACTGACGTAACGATCCCCAGTACGAAATGTCATCCATACCTTTCGGACCCCCCATCCTAAACAATTATATATATATAAATTACTACTTCTGATGATATTATTTCGCGAAAGCGGCGGAAGCCGGAAGCGCCCCCTACACTCCATCCATCCATGATGATATTAATAACTGTAACTATAATGATAATGGTTCTGATTATGTTGACAAATTGATGAAGATAATTATAATAATTTTGATGTAAATAACAATAGAAATGTTGCCAACAGTTGCAGCCGAAAAGTTTGACAGGAAAGTTATTTGGACGAGAAAATGTCACTTTCTTTTAAAGTCAAAACAAGCCAGGTACCTATATAGCAAAGGGACAAAACAAGAGCTGCATAAATGAACGGAAGCATAAAATTAAAAACTTACAAAGGAAACGAGCGCACGAATACAAGAATATGTGGGATAAAAAGAAGGTTTTATATCAGCAATAAATTTCAGACATCAGAGCAGTCTAAAATATTTACGGTTCCAGTGACAATCTAGCTTTCCTCAGCGCCACGTCATGCTAACACAAATCTACGTCTTAATATTAACAATAGAACACGACCCTTACAGTGTTGCCCCGTATTGCAGACGTGTATAGTGGAGTTCGAGTGGTGGTGGGTGGGGGAACAATAAGATCTCAGTGCTTTCAGGCAGTTTAATTGTTAATCGCAGACACTAACATCCATGTAAATTGTCTTGCAACAAATGTCAGCTGCTAAGCGGGAGTGCTCTCCACCAGTACAATATGATTGCTATGAAACCAACGTGCTGGCTTTGAAGTCCTTTGGGTCTGCTTTAAAGATATATGTGACACGCGTGTTTTTGTATGTGTGAGGTTGTGCGTGCGCATGTATGTACATAAGTGTGTCTGTGTATCTGAGTGCATTTGACACTACATGATCACAAACGAACATGATTACACACTTACACACACACACACACGCACGCGCGCGCAAAAATCAATTAAAGAAAGTATCCACTTAACAGAAAGCATGATAATTACGCTTAACAATAATTATGAATTACCCCCATATAATCCTAAGAATTCTAGTAAATAAATAGTTGATAAAAGTAAATAATTAAATATGAAATTATTTTAATAATTTGCATTTCAGTAAATGATGTAAATAGAAATCAAAGTTTGTAAGAAAACTGAAATGTAATAATATCAGTGATTCCTTACATGATCTATCTCTGTTAGCCCTTTCTAAAAATGTGCAAAATTACGCACTCGTTACGTCACTATCACAGTATTGAGCTTTCAATGGAGAGTATGTGGGGATTGACTGATGTGGGTAGTCAAGCGTCGACGAGTCATTGGTTCGATTGGATTTTTCGATTTGACACAGCGACTTGCTAAGGGCTTAAAGATAATGAGGAAATGAAGGGGTGATAAACTCTGCATTGGGTAATATCTAAATAGTAGTAAAAAGCAAAATTTTATTAGTTGTACATCACCGATCGAATGATTTTTCATCATCATCATCACCACCACCACTGTCATCATCACCACCACCACTGTCATCATCACCAGTACCACTATAAACAACATCATCATTATTATTATCTTTTTACTACCCCCAATAACTGTCGGCTGGCTGGCTGGCTGAGAAACGTAGCCTCGGAATCTCACCAGCATTCTGAGAGACATTTTCGTTTTATCCTGGCTGTGGACAACTTCACTGTTACCGGATACGATCTCTGAATTCCACAGGAAGGCTAGTAGAAGGTTACGACCTTGGAAATCTTTGAAATCTTCATCTGATTTGGAACTGCGTGTTTCGCGTGTGCGCAACATAAATCTTGTTACGAAAGAAATGTCTTGAGATAAACTACAAATACTGGCTGTGTGATATCTGGATTCGAGGCGCATTCTTAGTTAAAGAGAACACTTCTGCAGATTTTAACAGTTTCCGTGATCTACTGTTTCCACAATAGCTACGAGGAAATAGTTACTTAAGTTTGGCCTGCAGCATTTAGTAGAATTCAAAAAATGACGTGGAAGCCCATGCGCTGCAACCTAACTAAATTCATCACATTGTCACTACAAGAGAGGTGAGAAAGGGGCAGGCCTTTCATCCAAGAAGGTTTGACAACCCCCCCCCTCCCAATAATCCCCGTCCACTCTTGCTGCTCAAAGAATTACAGAAAATAAAAGTAACAAAATAGAGAGGGATAGGTCCGTTGACCAATCAGATGCAATAGGGAAATAAAAGGATGATTTATTGTCGGGAAGGACAATGCAGTTAGGATGTTAAATTATTATTATTAACCGAATGCAAAATCAATTAACTTTTCAAAAGAGCGCTAACAATTTAAGGTGATCTATTGAATCTCCTGAGAGAATTCTTGATATGCGGACTTAGCGAGTTGTTACAGCAAGGAGAGTTAGTCAGATCAAATAGCGTATCAAGTAAAAGAAGATCACTTAAGAAACAACCTTATCTATCTTTAAAAGAGAAGAGTTAGCAGGTCACATGGACCCATGTGAAAAAGAAACGGAATAAGAACTTGATGAATGTTTGGTTACATATCATAAATGAACGAAGAGTTAGCAAATTAAGCGTTCTTGTGTTGAAATGTATAATCGAAAGTAAACCACTATTTTCGATATCCAGAGAAGAGAAACGTACAATCTCTCTAGTGACATCATCTTCACTTTAGATTTCTAATGCTCTTAACAAGCCTCGTTTTGGTTGTTTGAAAAGAAATGTATTATCAGAAAGTGAATGAATAGTTGCGAAGGAAGCCTGCATTTAAAGTGAGTAGTGTATACCAATATACACATTACTAATGGTACTGCTACTAAATATACTGTTGTTGCTACTACTATAGCTTTTACTGCCACTTCTAATGCTACTTCTGCTAATACTACTACCAGTTTATGTGACGCCAACGCCACCTAGTTAATGGCTATTCGCCAAGTGAGAGACAAGTCTCTTCTGGAGAATAAATTAAATTAAGATTCTCATCACTTGTAATTAGTTATGGATTAATAATAATAACCAATAACTAGGGTGGAATCGTGTCATAGAACGAACAAGTGTTGCACGTGTCGTTTTGAAAGATATTTTTAGTTGTGTCCATTTCTGACTACTAAAACCAGCTCGTTCCAGATGGCCTAGATTAACAGGAGACAATAACAACAACTACACGATGAGTGCGCCAAGGGTACGAGTGTCATGAAAGGAGCGCAAGTATCAAGAGGGTGTGCAGAAGTTGGAATGGAGTCTGTCCGTGAGTCAGAGAGAGGAAACCCTGTGCTTGAATTCTGTAGTAGTAGCTCCATGTGATGAGTACGTAATGTTAAAGCAATTGTCTTCAACTTGTTAAGACCAAATAGAACTGTCATTATCAACGTCGAAGAATTCGTCTAACTCCTTTAAAGTTCAATATTCTTGTGTGTGTGTGTGTGTGTGTGTGTGTGTGTGTGTGTGTGTGTGTGTGTGTGTGTGTGTGTGTGTGTGTGTGTTGTGTGTTTATTATACACACCCCCATACTTATACAGACATCAGCATATGTTATACTACAATGTTGTCGAGGGATAGGTGGCTTTATAAACGCCATATTTTTGGGACAGTTTCAGCGAGGTACTTAAATAAAACCTACTAGGTGAGTTATCGTCCTTTCCGACAATATATTGCGGTGCATTTACTTCTGTGTTCTCTATCAGACGTGGCTGAACGAGGCTAGTGCGTATTGAGAGTGATGAGAGGCATTCGATAACGAACTGAGCTGTTTGTTGACTGGCAGTAAGAACAAATTAATGCCTCTGAAAACAGATTTCTCTTCGTCCTTTGACAAGAGGCCCACCTTGGTGAAATAAAATTACCCATGTATTTTCAAGGTTCACAGTTCGGTCAGGATTTTCAGCAGTTGTTGAGAATATTTATTTATTTTTCTTGACCAAGAAATTTCATGAATCGATTTTATAAACCATGATGTATTTGCAGAATAATATTGTCTAGAATGAAAATGTCCTCAGTTACACGTGTGTTCGTGCGTGCGCATATTTGTGTGTGTGTGTGTGTGTGTGTGTGTGAGAGAGAGAGAGAGAGAGAGAGAGAGAGAGAGTGCTCATACAATTTAGAATATTTATTTGCTTCTGGAGATAAAATAAAATTAAACCTTTCTGAATATTAATAATGCAGTCATCAACAAAATGAACACCATCATTCTTAGCAATGCCAGAATGGTCTTAGCAATATTTCTTACTTTTTGTTGACGTTAAAGAATAAGGTAGGTGCCAGTAGAAAACTATACAGGTAGAACAAGTAAGAACTCTGATTGTAGGTGTTATAAACCTAATGCAAAGATATAATTCAGCTTTGACAGTTCAAAATTATTTAAATTATAATCATTCAAACGATGTCGAAATAAAATACTTAGCAATGAAAATTAAAATTGCTTTCTTTCGTTTAGGCTAATGCGGTTTTGGTGGAAATTGTGAAATGGTGTTTGAAAGATTATTTGTTTTATTCGTAGTAAAGTACCAAATAAATAATAACAATATAAAATATATTGGCGTTTTTATTAGCTCGAATGGTGGCGACATTACTTTTAACGGTTTGACACGAAATATATAAGATCAAGGGAAATAACAAAGTTTGCTTTACTGAGTCAATGCAGAGAATTACTCACATGGGACATATGAGTACTTGTTTAGTGAAATAGCGCGAACGTTAAATAATCCCTCCCCAAGCCTAATATTGAAATGATTTTGTTACACTCCCCAACTCTCCCACAAACTCACCCTTACACATGTAAATTTATACCCAGCACCGGAAGAATATCATTTGTATTTCAAATAAATGGTTACCCTGGTTCGTACATAAACACAAATTTTAATTGATTTTCGTTCTTAGGCTTAATTTATATATCGTCTGAATATTTGGTAGAAATACACGAATGTCACTCGCCAATAAATGGATTCGGTTGTATAACATTCTCACAAGCACCAGAACCAACGTTCGAACAGAGAACAAAGCCGACACTCGCTGTAAGTGATACCGTGCCACGGACAGAGTTTCTGCGGCCTTGAACACTTCTAAAATCTACGACCAGAGATTGTATTTGGAATAATATTCATTTTAAGTCTGAACTCCGCATGCAGCATAGTACCTCGACAAACTGTGATGTTACAGCAAAGACCTTCGCGCTTTTGGTTCGTGGCTAAGTAGGTTTCTGTGTATTTTTTTCTGTTGAGATCCATTTACACGCCTAATTAATATTACATAGGCAGAGCAATGTGGATGTATAAGCCAAAGTTCATAATGTTATTTATTACGTCGTCTGAAATTATAACGAGTATTAAAATAAAGCAAAGAAACAAAGGAAACACAAACAATCCTTAATTTTTTTTAATATATACATTGCTATTTGATGTCCACATCAAAGCTCTACCACTGACTAGATACATCATAGTTTATTTAAAAGTAACATAAAAATAGAAGATCTCTAAGACTGTTAAGAAAACAGATCATCAGTGGTCAATTTGATTTTTAAGTAAAGAGTTACATATACTGTTAAATCTGGTCAACACGAAAAATGACCAAACATTAGCTTTCAGTCCTCATAATTAACCTTATCTAATTTTATCATTATTTTAATTTAATATTTGGTACCTATGACGGATGATGGCAAGAGAGCTGGAAGCTGCGGAAGTGGAGCACCGAGGATGGAATTGATTACTGACCACCTCTCTCTCCTTTGTCACCTATCCCTTCAAGGGGCACTACTTGAACGAAGTGTGAACACCAAGTTCTGAAGCCCAGTCGCCCAGAAATCGATCGTATCAAAGATGGCGTTATATCGAATCATTACCGCAGCAAACAAAGCTAACTATGCCAAGAAGAAGCTTCAATGTTTGGGCTCCGGAACTTAAAATTTCGCGCAGTCTGAATGCTCTGTGTGCACCACATGCTGTTGGTCGCTTGCAAAACACATTTGGTATTTTGTTCCGTCCTCTGTAATTTCCCGCACAGCCTGAATGTTGACGAGCGAGGACTGTGTGTGGGGCGGAGGGTTTGGGAGGGAGAGCTGCAATGTTTCAATTGATGGCAACCGCGATAGGAAACTCTAAATAAATCGGAGAACTACAGAATAATGTGAAAAAGACTTCTTGCCCCCACCCCATCTACTGTAATTGCTATCGTCAGTTTCATTTCTTTTTTGTTCGTGTGCTTAGGTTTAGTGTGAGAATGAGTTTAAGTCTTCTCTCTCTCTCTCTCTCTCTCTCTCTCTCTCTCTCTCTCTCTCTCTCTCTCTCTCTCTCTCTCTCTCTCTCTCTCTCTCTCTCTCTCAATCGAAGATTTTATTAGAGTGTGTACTTTGTAGAGAGCTGCAATGTGATATCGATTTTTTTTAAACGGGCGACCATTTATATTAAAGAAGTGTAAAGCAATAGCAAATAAATGAGTTAAATAGTAAGTAGGGTCAGTACTTTTGCAGGAAATCTCCACACACTAGAAATGCTGAGCGTTACAATACAATCTGCATACAAAAATGGCACAATTATTGCACTGAGATTACTGACGTCTACATGCCCACATACAAAAAGTGGCACAATTATTGCACTGAGATTACTGACATCTACATCCCACATACAAATAAATGGCACAATTATTGCACTGAGATTACTGACATCTACATGCCCACATACAAAAATTAATTCAATGCATTAATAGCAAAAATAAATGATGTTAAATGTTGCAAACATAAAACTTTCAATATACTTTCACATTCATGTGCCGGTCATTTTTGTATTCGGTTGCTGTTACGTAACGCTACGAAACTCCATACTATACATTATATAATATTACTTTCACAATCAATACATAATGAATTCTAATATTTTGACCCTGAACACTTTTTAGCGGTACCTCTTTGACGAGGAATTAGAAGATACCAATGTTACTTTCAGAATGACGGCACTTATTGCTGTACTATTACAACGTATTTAGCCATTGCAAGTTTTGTAGTAATCAATATTACTTTACCAACCGCCATGCAGCCACCCACGCACAAACACCATGCTGCCTCAACACACACACACACCATGTTACATGCCACGCCACGCCACGCCACACACACACACACACACAGAAACACGCCAAATTACTCTCCAAGCCCCACGGTACGCACAGAAACACGTGCCAAATTACACTCTACGTCACACACACACACACACACACAGACACATGCACACTACGCAAACAAAGACACCACTGTTCCATTCCACACCACATACATTTATGCACACAAACACACCACGTTACATTCTACGCCACATACACAAACACACCACGTTACATTCTACGTCACACACACAAACAGCCCGTTACACTCCACGTCACACACATACACAACTGTCACGTGTACAAACACACCGCGTTACACTCTACACCACAAAGACACGCGCGCACACAAATATAACACGTTACACTCTACACCACAAACAGGCTACACACAAACACACCAAGTGACACTCCACGACACACACATACATGCTACAAACATATACACACTACGTTACTGCCCACGCCACACACACATACACACAGGTTACGGACCACATACCACATTACACTCCACGCCACACACGCGCAAACCTCATGCATATAAACACACCACGTTACACTCTACGCCACATACACAGCTATACACACAAACACACCTAGTTACATTTCACGACACAAACATACACGCTATGTACACAAACACTCCACGTTACATTCCACGCCACACACACGCACAAATACAACCCAGCATCACATACACACATAAACACCGCTCTACACTTCACACAAAGCAATACCACGCCACACCCAATTTTTCGTTCCATTCCCTTTCCAAAATCTTCTGGCTCCTAATTGATTTTACAGACCTGTATTTTAGCGGAGTTTAACACCACGTGCAGTTTTTAAACTTGACAACCATTAATGAATTTACCATTCGTCATATTTGTGTATGTGTGTGCTTGTGTGTAAGTTTGACGGTTATACGTGTTTGTGTGCTTGTGCGTAAACTTGCACGTTATACGTGTGTGTGATTGTGTGTGTCAACTTGCATATGTAGGTGCATTTGTTTACGATGTGTGTGTGTGTGTATTTGAGAGTGAGAATATGGGTGTGTGTGATGTGTATGAGAGTGTGCAAATGACAATTCGCGCTCGAGCGTATGTTGCACGGTATGTACGTGTTTTGTGTATACGCATGTGTGTGCTTATGTGAAAGCTGTATGTTTACTCGCCTCTCATAATGTAAATATATTTCTTTCTTCTGTTTTCTTACGCTAAAAGTGATATCTGAATACGAGTGCATCACTGACTCAATGAATTTCATTGTTATATAAACATATTTATACTTACTTGCATGTAGATTTTATAAAATACATCTCAGACATCCGCTAAAAATTGTTAACAAGCAAATATTTTTTTTTAATGGATTGCCTTTATATTTTTTGTGTGCAATGAACTATGAATGCTTAACAATAAATGGAATTTACAACCAGTCCTCAAAACAATAATTTCCTGTTTGTTTTAAAATGTTTTTGAATTATTTTTAATTCTTTAATTTGTTGGTGTTTGCTGGTGTTTCTTGTTTTAAAAATAAAGTCGTAAAGTCCGCAGACTAAAACTTTTCAAACGCCAAGTCTCCTCAGTGATTTTTTTTTAGAAAGAGCAAGTGTTTTTTGCAATACATAAATAAAATTAAAATTGAATACTTATAATTAATTTTACTTTGTGGGGACAGCAGTCCATTTGTGTAGGCATAGAGTAAAACACAATTAATAAATTCAATCAGTTTTTCCCTAAAATTCAATTCTTTTGTTTAAATATAAATAAACGGAACTAAATGAATGTAAATGACAAGAGTGTTAGATCACATCTCTAAGTATTTCAATCTCCTAGAGACTTAGTTACCAGGAAGCTACGTCATTAATTCTGATTTCTTCCGTAGATATTTGTCTTTAGTGCCAAGACCTGTGGTAGCATCCAACAAAATGAACTAAATAAAGAGCAAACTAACTATTAAACTAACATGAAAGGATCCCTCTTATTGGGTTAAGTAGCATAATCTGCAGTTAAAGACAGATTATGCTTTAGATTTCATTTATAGTCAATATAGAATGGTAACTTGATGTTCAAGCCAAACTACAAGTTAACAAACACGTTAGTTAATGAAGAACTATCTAAATTACTAACTAAATACATAAATAACTAAATACTAAAATCAATTGTATCATTACTTAATCATCTTTTGGCTTTTAAAATGTGTAGTCATACATGGGAGAAGCTTGCTCAAGACAGTGTTTCGTTTATCGTTAGAGAAAATGGACTGCACTGACCACATCTGTTTGCAGAATCAAGCCACTGTCAGCCATGATAAAATGGGGCGCAGGGACAATATTTAATTCATAACTTTCACTGCCTGTAGGGTTGACCGTTGGCAACCGCTAGTCTTGAGTCGCCACAACTGTGTAAGGAGCCGAAGCGACTGACATAATTCGGTTGTGGGTGGAGTTACCGGAAGTTGACATCTTCCAGTCGAGAGACTGAGTACAGGTCGTCGGAGCGATCAGGGATAATGTCCAATGCGAACACAAAATTATTTTATCATTGTGATTGTTAATTGTTGTTGATTTCCTTTCAATGAATTAGAATCCTGATCGAACAAGAATTTGTTTGGTATCAAAAGATATCTTAGGACGTGCTACACGAAATCGATCTCCTCTCAGAAATCGATTATCCTATACATATTGAATATACAATGTACATCTTGACACGTATTTAACTAAATCGATTATGCTGTACATATTGAATACACATCTTGACACATATTTAACTAAATCGATTATGCTATACATATTGAATATACAATGTACATCTTGACACATATTTAACTAAATCGATTATGCTATACATATTGAATATACAATGTACATCTTGACACATATTTAACTAAATCGATTATGCTATACATATTGAATACACATCTTGACACAGTATTAAAAAACAATATAAACAATGAAATAATGTGCTTGTCACAAAATGGGAGGCTCGTTACAAGCCGACCCCGAGCTGAAGTTAGAGATGCAAGGGGTGAAGTCTATTTTTGGCCTGCTCCGGTGCACCTCCAAGAAAAGCCCGTGTGACGTATGCCAGTACTACGTCGCGTCAAGTTGTTACATAGACACACATGGCATACCATTGATGTTTGGGTGGGGCCCAGTTTATTAATGTCATGCCAAGGAACGTTTTATTGGCGGTGTGTGTTGTGAGTGAGTATCATGAATGTGAATAAATGGACGAACAGACGAACGGTGCAAAACAATAGTACAAATTCTTTCGTCTCTCTCAAAAACTATGAATAACAAGAGAGTTGAAAGATGTTTAAATCAGGTTATTTATTTCCCGATTTAAAAGGGGCACTACTCTTTCGCACAGTGATTAATCATTCATTCAACTTTCCAATGTCATACACTCTGTGGGAAATAAGGGGAGATGAAAATGATGAAATTCAAAATATAAAATAAAGATTAATTACACAATTCCTATGCGGCAAATGGGGCCGCTTTAACAATAGTTCACATATAGAATAAGCATTAATTTTAACATTAAAGTTCGTATTTCACAAATGATATAGTAGTGTTCATTTTCTTTGAGTCCTAGAGTTAAGTATGTGCGCGTTAGCCGTGCTAATTATTACTCACTATTAATGTCAGAGTTCCAAGGAGATGATGTAATCTCACACGTCACTTATAAGCGGCACTTCAACGCAATTGTGGCGTCGCGTTACAGGTGAAGATTCTGCAGAATCTAGGCACCACTTTCAGATTATCACTGGGGAGAAATCTTAAATTTATCTGACTGTTGTCAGCCTCGATAACTGTCGTTGTTTCTTGGTTGTCGTGGAAACGGACACCCCAACGACGTTTAGCATTATCGGGTGGAGTCGTCCAGTGGGATGTGTCGTCGCATTATATTGAGTGTAGAAATCCGGATATCTGTAAGATTATCTCGGTGCTAGCCTCCCAATAGCGGGATAGATCTGTCAAACGAACTCAGACAGGGGGGGGTACAAAATTGGTCCCTCGTGTCGTTAACTGCATACAACCAGCGTCGCATACATCGGTTTTTCTTGACAGTGAACTTTCCACTTTGCCAAAAATTATACTGAGTAATTTTGCCTCGTTACTCAATATATGGCATCAGACGGATGGAAAACGGATGGAAAGAGATTATTGCAGCTTTCCTTTATGAAATCTCTGTACATGAGATAATTCATACGTGAAGTTAGACTGGCTTCAGACGAATCGACGTTTTCAACATTGAGAGTAAAGTCTTCCTTTTGCCTCTTATATAGCTTCACTGAAGGTTTCCAGAAATTTCCAGGAGCTATGCCGTGTGACTCAATTTTCCCTTGGATATTTAGTGATGTCCGTGCGGAACGTCTTTCTGTGGTCAATTCTAATGGGCACTGGCCTATTCTCTCGTAAACAACATGTGACCAAAGTGCGCAATTGTCCCATTTTTTAAATATACATATCTTTCACAAACTAATATATATATTCAATATGACATAATAACACACACTGCGTCACGAACGTCTGTCTACTAAAGAGATCTTAGGTGACCGTTACTGGAAGTTACATGGTACATATGAAAAATAACAAAACTCGGGTTACTTCAACTAGTTTTGTTAGCGGTTTTTTAAAATGAAATAAAATATAATTTCTGTCCCTCATTTCCTGTGACAGTGCTTTACATTCGTAATAATGGTAACATCCAAAATCCTATTTAACTAAATCGATTAAGCTATACACACTGAATACATATCTTGACACATATTTAACTAAATCGATTATGCTAATCATACTGAATACACATCTTGACACATATTTAACTAAATTGCATATTTTTCTTTACAGGCTACAGAAATCAGAAAGGACATTTATGACAGATTGATTGAGTGATGCGCAGAAATGTTCTGGAAGGGAATGATAAAGTATTAGATAGACAATTGAGGGTTTTGTTAAGACGTTGGGGGTGTGATTAAGAAGATGAATAAGAAATGGATTTGAAGGTGACTAAGAAATGATTTTGAAGATAGTGTTACATGATTTTGAAGACAATTGAGAAATGGATATACGGACAACTGAAGATGATTGAAAAAGTGTTGTGGAAATGATTGATAAATGAGTTAAATGCTATGGACCTGAAATTATCCTATTTGTGTAAAGTTCTGACTTTCCAAACATTCAATGTGACCATTAGTTATTTCTTTTAACAGAAAAGTTTTTCCGTAGTTTCATTTTTATTTAATACAGACAATGCGGTTGTTCTTTACAGCAAGGCATAGGTCATTGTTCTTTACAGCAAGGCATAGGTCACGTCTATTCTCAGCCAGTGTAGAAGTGTTGTTTGTTTTTTTTAAGCGATTTCAGCACGATGAAACAATTGCCTGTATTGTAGTGAACAGTTTTATCAAAACGGGAAATTGCATATCATAAACTCTTCATGCATCAAATGCGAGAATACGTCAATGGAACAGTCCAATACTTTCTTTTACATCATGTGGAACAGCCAACATTTTGCCTTACATCAGTGGAACAGTCAACACTTTCTCTTACAGCGTGTGGAACAGTCAACACTTTCTCTTACAGCGTGTGGAACAGTCAACACTTTCTCTTAAGCGTGTGGAACAGTCAACACTTTCTCTTACAGCGTGTGGAACAGTCAAGACTTTCAATGACATCATGTGGAACAGTCACATACTTTCAATGACATCATGTGGAACAGTCACATACTTTTTTTGACATCATGTGGAACAGTCACATACTTTCTTTGACTTAGTGTGGAAGAGAGAATTCTTTCTTCGATACCATGGCACTGAATTACGACTCAGCACTAAACAGTAAAGAGAGTTTAGGTGTAATTTGGAAAGACTGTTCACATGCATTCTTTTCACTATTTTTCATTTGTAATATTAATTTGTTGTTTTCTACTTAACGTTGTAAAAATATACCTCAAGCATAATATGTACTGCTCTGCGTGTTTCGTTTTTGAAGAATATAAATAGCCAGTGGCATTTCACCCCCACACAGTAACCCCATCGAGAGGGTGGTGGGGAGCAGTTGTGGAGTACCAACTTGTGAAAGAGCAAAGTTGCCTTCACATGTTTATAGATAATTATCATATTTATGCAGCTAACATTAGTTGTGGAGTACCAACGTGTGACAGAGCAAAGTTGCCTGCACATGTTTATAGATAACTATCATAATTTATGCCGCTAATTTTTAATGTAGCGAGATTTGAAAGTAGATCTTGTACACTGCAAGTTAAGAACAATTTGTAATGAAGACATAATTCTCTAGAACCATAGCTAAACGATAGCACACAGATTTGACTTTTTCCAGAGAAGAGCCCGCCTGTTTCCTTTGTTCCATGCATCGGCTTCAGACTGTGATCTACTACATTGTACTTAAATTACAATGGTATGTGTGTCCTTCACCTTTTGTTACATTTGCTGGCAATAGAGTTGCTGGAAATTGGTTACAGTGGATCTCCGTTCAAGAAACCATATGACAAAAGATGGGTCCGGATTAGATCTTGAGATACTTCATGTGGCATGCCTAGGGGCACACATTAGACCCATTATCCGAAACGAGACAAAGTGAGCCAGTGACATTGTTGCAAAAAAACAGAGGCAGTAACAGCTTACATCAAAAGTAGGTCAAATAAATTAACAATTGTTTCTTTCTTACTCTTACTCTGATTATGTGATGAGAAGTAGACTCACAAATCAATTGTCAATTACCAACTTGATTATTTGTATTGTCAGGATAGAGACTGAATAATTATTTGAACATTTATCCTCAGTGGTAGTAAACCCGTGTCTGTCTTTTTCAACTGTATCCATTTGTATGTTTTGATTGTTAATTTAAGGAATTTATCGGTGCTTTTCATTTGTCCATCTTACGCATACTATTTAAATTATGAATGAAGTAATAGTGGGTGGATGGAGGATCATTAAAATAACTTAAAAGACGGATCTAATTACTCCTTCAGAAAAAGTTACACTTGCGGAAGAAATTACGTCAGTAGAACGTCTATCTGTATGCTGTGAGTAAAAGTTAGAGTTGTGCAGCATCAGGTGAACCGCTAAGTGGAAGACAAGTTGGGCGTCTTATTGAGATTTATTATTAATATATGAATTAAGATTCCAACCACTTGTATTTAGTGATGCATTATTCATTAATAATCATAACAGCGTGGGCGTGCGTCACACAACCTAATCATAATTATTTATTTACCTTACTTCTCTGAGGATATTCAAAGCATTTGGTTTGCCAATTAAAAACAGCAATAACAACAAAAAATAAACAATACAGAATGTGCAGTGTTCATAAATTTAAAGTTAAATTTAAAATTTAAGAAAAGGATTTCTTTCCTGCGAATTGACAATTTCATATTATAACATTTCTTTGTAAACCTATTTAGCTTAGAAAACATCACTATCATAATGGCATTGAACTTTTCCATTATTCTACACTGATTTAAATTAAAGTGTTAATTTCTAAAGTTTCAGTAGAGTTTGATAGCAGTTATATTGATCATATAGGCCATCAACGAAGACATTTGATGGTTTAAAAAAAAATCTTGAACATGTATGGTTTATTTTGAGTATGATACTTTTGTTTGAGCCTGAAACAGTTGACCTTTAGACTATCAAGAAAAGGTTTATTTCGTGCTTTGCTACCCAATGCCGTTATTGAAACCTGCTCATAGAAATACATCATTTAATTATACAACGACATTACATCTATTCATAGGCTTACATCTCTGACATGTATGTAGATCTATTGTTATATTTATGTTACTGACATCCATTCATAGACATTCATCGCTGGTATCTATTAATAGACTTGCATAGCTGATAGACATAGATATCGCTGATATCTACACGTAGACCCACAGTACTGGCATCAAACCATAGATTTACACCACTGGCCTATACTAATAGGCATGTACTAGTAGTATCCATTCATAGACCTATACCACTGGCCTCTACTAATAGGCATGCACAGCGGTATCCATTAATAGACCTACACCACTGGCATTTATACCTAGACTTGTACCACTGACACCTTTTAATTACATTTGCCGTAGTTATTGGTGAGAAAAAGAGTGATCACACGCCATTAATTGTGTTTTCAAATCATTAAAAAACAAAGATTTTACATATATTGAAAAACAGTAAAATAATCAGGTCATAAACAATGCAAGTCTATTATTAGCAATCAACAAAACAGGGAACTCACTTTTGAATTTGCACAGTTAATTACGTGTTCAGGGACAAATTCACCACACTCCTTTCACCCTCCCATCCTTCGGACAGCTGGACAAAAAGAAAAACAACGTTAAATAAATTGATTTTGTGATGTGAACTGCTGTTTCGTAGATTTGGTTCTCAGCTACGTTTCAGTGGCCCAATGAAATCGCATACAAATGGTGCAACAAGGCTAAAGGAACATTCGGCTTTTAAGTGCGCGCGCGCGTGTGTGCGTGTGTGTGCGTGTGTGTATATACGTGCATGTATGAGCAGGTTTATGTCCAAATGTGACTCTACGTGCGTGCGTGAATTTGTATAGTATATTAAACCTTTTGTTATCACTGAAGTTTTGAAAACAGCACACAACTTTCACAACGTTATCATAGTAAAATTAATATTCGTTATACATACATCAGATTGACGGCTTAGTTGACAATATAAAATAGCTGACCTAAAATAAAATTGTCGGATTAAAATCGTAAGCAAAACTCACAATGTTGGGGCTGGCAGCGTTCCATACAGTCCCAAAGACACGTTAGGAAACTATTGATATATTAGGCTAAAGCTCGTTCCAAGAAAATGCTGGGCCAATAAGAAGAATCAGTTTAACATTGTTTAATGAGTCATCACGTTTCTTGCTCTAGAGAGCTGAGACGCACGCATTCTCGACATTTCGTTGTTTCCCACTTACCTCAGTCGACCCAACGTTTTCCTTACTTAACTTCTATATGTTATTATTTAACCGCTTGTGGTAAAAATAAGTTTCGCGCCCTACTCCCACCGTCATTCTCGCACTGGGCGACGAAACCCATCTGCAAGGACGTTTCTGATTGGACGTCATCTAATGGACACTTTGATTATGTTTGGGGCTACCAGTTCGAGTGTGATTACGCGCAAAAGGACGTCTCGCTTGGCGCGCGCAAGCAGACGACACTTCTCTGTTTGCATGGAATGTCAGCAGACAAGTTGTAGAAATGATTATTGAAGATGGAGAAACTTGCAAGGGGTTAACTAAATGAGGTTCTGTTCATATTTAGCACATTGCTTCTGACAACGAACCAATTTTGTTTGAAGAGCTCATTTCCTAGGACATTCCTGGCAGGTAAGTGTTTTGCAGTTTTTAATGCATCATTTGTTTTGACGTTTCTAAATGCAATCGTTTGTTTTATCTGTCGAATTAAGTCGCCATGCTTCATTTAACCGATTGATTATCTGCTTCTGTCACTCAGGATGCATCCGCTTTAGTATCATTTTGCGGTCATTGTGTTATGACACTGATCATTGCAGATACAAAATGTTCCTCTGCATTGTGAATAGAAAATAAAATGGTGGGGGGGATAATACAGTTTATTCTTTCACCTAATTAAGTGCATTGTGAATAGAAGTATGTGTGTGTGTGTGTGTGTGTGTGTGTGTATTACAGATTGTTCTTTTATCTAAACAAGGTAACTTACAAGTCTAACGAGAGAGTGTGTTTCTTGCTGACATATTCTCTCTTTGCATTTCATCTCCAAAATAGGTTTAAGTCCTTACTGATCCATTTAATGTGTTTTCGTGGTTCTAAAATAAATAGAAACCTTTATTACTGTTGATATAAAACTTTTGCACACACGACATTAAATTGAAACGCACACACACAAAGTTCTCACTAGATCAAAACTCCACTGTAACAAGTGTTTACCTCTTGTACCTCTCTGGACATGCAACGTGATCAACCATAAAGTTACAGTAATAAACAGACGTGCAAATTATTAACGACCTCCAATCTCATCACCATGACCATCAACATGTTGTCGTTGGTATGACTATTATAGTTGCCATCATCGCCATAATCATCATATATTGTTGTTGTTGTAATTATTATTTGTTCCTTAGGGAATGCACACAAATGCACTTGTATAAAGAGACCCTTTGTAAGTCTGAAAACAAATTTAAAAAATCCTGATTTGTGTCGACAAATGTGCAGTTCAGACACGTATTGAGGAATCAAGAATAACTATTATTATGTGTGAACAGTTGGCTTAGTGTATCGTTGCAATGTTTATATTAAATCTAATGAGTGTGTTTAAAGAGAATATTAAACTAGCAATTTTTATTCCAGTCTAGCGTGGGTGTTTAAACTAAGGAGAATATTAAACTAGCATTGTTCATCGCTAGTCTACCGAGTGTGTTTAAAATAAAGGGAATTTTAAGCTAGCAATGTTCATCGCCAATCTAGTGAGTGTGTTCACTAGATAATATTAAACTAGGATTGTTCACAACCACTCTATTGAGGGTGTTTAAACTAAAGAAAATATTAAAACTTAGCATTGGCTATGTTTATTGCCACTTTAATGAGTGTGTTTAATCTAAAACGAATTTTAAATTAGCAATGTTTATTGCCAATCTAGTGAGGGTATTTAAACTAAAGTTGATATTAAGCTAAAAAAATGTTTATGCCAATCTATTCAGGTTGTATAACTAAAGAAAATATTAAACTAGGAATGTTTATTGCCTGTCTAGTGAGGGTCTTTAAAAGGGAATGTTAAACTAGCGATGATGTTGAACTACTGGCATGGCATACATGAAAGAGGGAATACCATCCCCATATTCCCGCAACCATAAACACTTGAACACACAAACTTAATTAAGATCGACTTCGCATTTCCGCCCTGACATGCACATAAAAACATTTGCACTGGCTACCATGGAATTAGTAGAATGCATTAACTAATAGAGGCATAAAGATATTAAATTGCTGTTAAACAGTCTATCATATAGTAATCTGCACTAATTTAAGATTATACAATTTACATAATAAATTGCACTCAAGCTTTAATGAAGTATAATACAGAGGCTTTCCTATAGTACATTACACTAACTATAAGCTTATATATAGAAATGGCATTAATACTGGCCTATCTATGACAACATGCATTAACATAGGCTAACAAACACTAACATGTACTGACTGACATTAATTTATAGCAACATGCACTGAGTAAGATACAATTATTATAGCAACATGCACTGAAATAAGACACATTTATTTTTAGCAACATGCACTGACTGACACATTTATTTATAGTTGCATGCAGTGCATTTTTTAGCAGTTAGCAGACACTCGTCCACTTGAGTAGTTTTTACCATAAACACAGCACTTATTGAAACAAGACAATATATACTGGAACATCAAGACACTACACCTATTGTAACATCAAGACACACCACATCAAGACAATATATACTGGAGCATCAAGACACTATATTTATTGGAACATCAAAACACATCATTTATTGAAACATCAAGACAATATATACTGGAAATCAAGACACAGCATTTCTTGAAACATCAAGACACTACACTTATTGGAACATCAAAAGCACATGACTTACTGGAACATAGAAACACAAAACTTAATAATTTAATCGAACACCAAAACATGCAGTACATACTAATACTGAAATATCGGATATAGCATTTAATGAAACATAAAGATATAGCACATTCTGGAACATCAAGACACAACACTAAATGGATCATCAAGACACAGCACTTACTGGAACATAAAAACATAGGACTTACTGGAACATCAAGACACACATAATTTAAGACACAATATTTATTGGAACATCAAGACAAAATGTTTATATGAACATAAGACACAACACTTACTGGAACATAGATATAACAGTTGCTGGAACATAAAACACAACAAATTTTGGAACATCAAGATACAGAAAATATAGGAACATCAAGACACGGCAATTTTGTTGACATCAAGGTACATCATTATTGAAACATCAGGACGCAGCATTTATTGGAATATCAAGACACTATACTTACTGGAACAATAAAAAAAAAACACTTACTAGAACATAAAGATATAACACTTGTTGGAACATTAAAACACAATAATTTTTGGAACAGCAAGATACAGAACTTACAGGAACATCAAGACACAGCAATTTTTGTGACATCAAGACACTATACTTACTGGAACAATAAAACACAACACTTACTGGAAAATCAACACAGCAATTTTTGTGACATCAAGACACCATACTTACTGGAACAATAAAATACAACACTACTGGAACATCAAGACATCACATAGGAACATGAAGATAAAAATATCATACACTATTGTATGCATACAAATTCATAGTGAATAGAGACTAGTAGCTCGCGCGCACATATGTGTATGCACTGATATATTTGTGCATATGTATAGAGAATATGTGCTTGTTCACATGCGAATATATCAGAATATATCAGAGAGAATGAGAATCATTGAGAGAGAGAGAGAGAGAGAGAGAGAGAGAGAGAGAGAGAGAGAGAGAGAGAGAGAGAGAGAGAGAGAGAGAAAGAGAGAGAGAGAGAGAGCACAAGAAATGGTGGGGAAAGAAAGAAAAATTAATAAAGAGTGTGAGTAAATAAGAAGAGTAGGAGACAGAACATAGAGAGAGTGAGAACAAAGAGAGTAGTGAAGGAGTACAATAAAGGAGAGAGGGAGAGAGAGAGAGAGAGAGAGAGAGAGAGAGAGAGAGAGAGAGTTAAGAGAAAGCGAAAAGAGGAGAATGCTGACAGAAAGCGAGAAAGAAACGGAGAATTGAGAAAGAGGAGGAAGGGGACTTTGGGGTACATACAGACAGAAGAGAAAGACAAAGAATAAAATGATGTTGGAATTTAAAACTTCAGTCCTCTAATGGTTTCAACTTACATCAACAAAACTGAACGTTTTCTTGTGTAATCTGCCACCAGTTCTGTCCCAAGTCAGCCATCAAAGCACGTTGTCCCCATAGTCCAACTCAAACCTAGTCGTCACGAAAATATGCGATTTCAACCTGGCCATGCAATCTGGCTTTCACGTAGCAATTGTCATCTCCCTTTCGCGCCTCTTATCCCGACGCTTACATAGGGAGCAAGCAGCACTCCCAGACCCATAGCAGGAAGTGTTTTGCGTTCATTAACGTCGGCTTCAAAGCGTGCCGCCGCAGACAGATGCAACGATATTTCCACTTCCAGTTTCCTAATCTGTGGATCATTGCGCCATTTATTCATTTTATCTGGCAGCTGGACAGCTGTTAACTAAACTCAATGACATATTTTGCAAATGGGAAAGCTTACAATGAAATCAACACTAATGGGATTGATTGTCTTTATCTGGATTATAATCAGTATTCTTCCTATGTGACAACGAGTTGAAACAGTAGTCAAATAAATCATTTTGCGTTTGCAAGTTATGTACAGAAAAACAAATTCTAAATTATCTTTAAGTAGTGAAGTGAGTGTGTATATTAATGTGCGTGTAACTATGAATATTTATGTGTGCGTATATGTGGGTGAGTTTCATAGATAGAATGTGAGAGAGAGAGAGAGAGAGAGAGAGAGAGAGAGAGAGAGAGAGAGAGAGAAGAGAGAGAGAGACGTCAGACACAGTTTATATAAATGTTGTCTGAGCCACAAAATAAATTCTTACAATAGATTTATTCAAAGCAATACTGCTACATTCAATAAAAACCAATAAATACCTGATACTCCAGGTACTCTTATTCGTCTCAGCAAACACTTTAGTTTAAGAATGCATCAGTTGATTAATATAACGATTTGGATATTGTTGTGAGATTATATTTCTATTACCTGTCGCGATGTACTTCGGGTGACGTTGTAATAATGCATTATATCAAATATTTGTTAAGTGCCGATGCAGAGTATGGACTACTGGTTAAATATAAGTATCTGCAACTGTTACGCCGCTGTCAATTTGACTCACAGCTCTCACTAATAGACTGAGAAATAGATATAAAAATAGATATATAGAACGACAGACGTTATATCTAGATTATCGTAACAGTTTATGACAGTGAACAAACAAGAAAGTTAGACTACACTAACCTCAAGTCTGAAATGGTTATCAAAAATGTAATAAAGAAAATATTAACAATATTTAAGAACAAAATACATAGTAAATTCTGCTCATCACCAACATTCTGTGTCATTATTGTTCCTGTAACAAGCTTAGTTGCACTGCTGTCGGTTCATATGACTTAACGTACAATTCTTTTAGACTGGCAACTCCCAAAAGACACGTCACATGAAGATGCAAAAGCTGGCAGACGTTCAACAGGACACGTCATATGAATAACAAAGTGCAGCCCCATAACAAGACTCTTAAGATGAAGAAAGCAAGAAAGGCAAAAGACCATGAAGCATATAATTGCAGATCCTAAATATTCTGCAAATTACTACAATAATAAATTCTTAATTTGGCATATGCTTCTGCAACAAAAATAGGAATTAAACATGATTATAATAAAATAACATTTCCTGATAATTCTTAGTCATTCATCCAATACATAGACGTTTTTCCTTTTCTAGCCAAGGGTTTGTGTGCTCATCTTAATCCAAATGCGTTAACAGGAAGAAGTTCACTCACTGTATAACGCCTCACCAAAGAGTTCGTTTACAAAGGGTAAAGAATTAAAATCTTGCACCTACTTTTCTTAGACTAGAAACCACGCCCATCCCTACCTAGACTTACTCTTTTACTCAATCAAAATTAAGAATTAATTAATATTCATAACTTGTTCACATCTTCTACACCCACATTCTGTCAATACGCATATCACGTGTTCAAAAGCAAGTTCCCAGTTACATCATCCTAAAAAGTTGAATAACCATCTAATTGGGTCAAAACAAGACTGGAGATCTAAACCGTTTAAGAAGACCTCTCAGATCCAGGAAGCTAGCATTCGCTCTAACAATAACAATAATCCTACCCCGCGGTTCTACTGTACGTGCACACTCTCACTGAAAACAGCTTACCCTCCACCCTCCACTCCTGTCCATTCTGGACTTTCACTTTAGAAATTACTGAACATTTCCAATTTGTACAACTTACAAATAACATATCATTTAAAAATTATAGATTAAATAATGAAAAGGTATATTAAAAATATGTGGGAAGATTCCCCCAACATACCACATTACTATGATAAGTGGAAGTATACCACAATAAAATCAAGAACAGTTTCGAACCTTTCAAGACTTTATTAAATGTGTCAGCTCTAAACACATGTCAACATTAAAGGCTATATTATCAGAATAAAACGCTTTTAATCACCTTCATTGTTAGTTCTTAGTTAGTAAATTCTGGAATCACAATGTTACAACATAAATTAATTAATCACATGAACAATTTTGTCAGTATGCATATGCGAGTTAAAGAATGTTTTTCAGTTGAGTTTTGGCATCTAACTAGCTGCCTCGAAAATTTTAATGTTTTCATTTGTCGGTGTTTTAATCTCAATTACTAAACAGAATGCTGGGAAATTATCATATGCGTTAACAATGAAACGAGCAGACACTTATAACCTAAGATATGTTTTCACAATACAATGCCGTTACGGTGGGTTTTTTTTTTGTTGATTAAATTAGAATCGGGAGTGATCCCCCTTTAATTTAACGCTTTGAGATATTAGGCCAAGTGATGATAAATTTATGACGAGTTTGTTGTTCCATAAGTCGTGTCTGGAAGAAGAATATCAATGTGTTAGCTATAATCTGATTTATGATATAGTGTGGGGAAGCATACTGACAAATTTAGTTATTTGAACAAAATGAAGGGAAAGAGAGGGAGAGAGGCTGAACTAAGAAAATTAAAATCTAATAATTCATGACGGCAAGCTAAGTTACGATAGAAAACCGCCTCATTCTGAAACCTTAGCACACGGTTTTGAACCTTTTGGCCATGGTCGCAAGCTTCTAGAGAAATTGTTCATATAATAACCTTTATCGTTGTTATACATTAAGATAATAAAAAATAGATAACCTGTAACAAATTATATTGCAGAATAAGGTAGAGTGCAATTTTACGAGTTAAACAATCTTTGCAACAAAGAGATAAAAAATGCCAAGACTAGAATCTGATAATGGCTACAGAAAGTATGTACGTGGGATATTAAAGGACGACAACTACTGTTGGAAAAGGTGAAAGGTTATTAGCGAATCATAGATACACGATTAGAAGATAATATCTAATACATGTGCTCTACTAGTTCAATGTCGCCGGAAACGTCAAGATTAGTAATAATGTATACTTTTTCAACATTAGTTTTATAAATTTTCTTCATATTTAAAAAAACTCTTATTTTTTTTCCTTATATAAAAGAGAGTCTTTCGCACATAATTCTTTCCTCGTCAAATGTTGGCGGCTTTGAAACAATCTTTCTCGTCTTGTGATTTCAGAGCTTGGAAAGACCCATTGTGAACTATTGGATTGCGTTAATGCATAGAGCAGATGAAAGATGCCAGGTTCGATACAACACACCCCGAGGCGTAAACAATGAACTTTAAAGTGTCTCTGTGCATTTTTGTTAAGAGACTGTTGAGCACTGAAAGAATAGAGTGTTTTCGCAAGGCATCGACAGGCCCCCATTCACTATTGCTGGATACTTCTCATACTTGTATGAACAATGTTTTGTTACGGGAAATAAATTCTTTTCATTGTTATCGACTGAACAAATTTACCAGAACGTTCACAGCTTGCTGTTCTAGGGATACAAGACCCTCCTCCCTCCTCCCCCTCCCACAATAAACACGAGATTAGAATTATTTTATCAAGGTCGGTCATTACGAAATTAGGAAACATTTTACTTTTCTTTTGTGTATCTAAAAGATTAAAGAAAATGAACATTGCACTGTTTATTGTAAAGTAAGTGTTTATCTCTAGAAATACCTGCTATTCACTTAGTGTCGAGATGTGGGAGAGAACGTATCACTTGTACATCTGTAAACATATCATCGTAACATCTGTAAATACATTTTGTGACAGGGATTAGTGTCAAGATGTGGTAGAGAACGTATCACTTGTACATCTGTAAACATATCATCGTAACATCCGTAAATATTTTTTTGTGACAGGGATTCGGCATGGCAGTGAAATGAGTGCAAAATCTGCAAATTAGCAATAAATGTTCAAATGACTGCTCATACTTAGAAAAACGTTATTTGAAAATTATCTACAGGCGCAAGATTACATTCGGATAACTGATTTTAAATCAATAATGGACAATTAGGAACAGATGCACTGACAGGTACGCATGCAATACCGCCCAATGCATACACACACATGCATAATGCACTACATGAACTGCATGCGCGCATACATACATAACACATACACACGCACACACACAGACACACACACAGACACAGACACACAGACACACAGACACACACACACACACACACACACATATATATAAGCAACATCCATTTAAGAAGCATAAGAATGTTTTCATGCGACACACACACACACACACACACACACACACACACACACATCACACACGATCGCACTCGCACACACATACACACACGATATGTATTTTTTTCTCTATATATACTTTTATTTAAGATGGCAATCATTTTAAAGCGATATTAATTTAGGATCAATGTGCATAACTCTCTGATCTGGTTTAATGGAAGAATTCTATTTTGTTAGATCCAATTAAGGGCCGGCATTGCTTTGTCCCGCTAAAGAATGCCTTTACAAATAGCCAATTTCAAAGCAAGGGGGAACATGTACCACTTCGCGTGTTATTTGTTTATCTTTATAATATTCACCTCCGTTTTTCTACCACATTATCATGCACCATTGCACACACGAAACAGAACATCAATAACAATTATCGGATTGTCGGCAGCTACAGGTGCGAAGTATTGTCTCAGTAAAGAAGTTGCATGCATTTACGTTGTTTATGCCGGTATCAAGGGTAAATCTGAAATAGAGAGGTCACGTGGTTATCTTCATACATCATTAATTAAGAGACACTCGTTAAAAATTAAAATAAAAACAGTTTGGTCTCATAGCCCAACAGTTTTCACCGCATAATTACTCCACAAACCCGACAACTAAACCAAATTTTTGACATGCCCCTTTCGTAGAAAGATTTAATTATTGCATTGCATACGACTGGTTTCAGTATTTATATTGCAATTATGTCTTTAAATAGTGCATCATAACCCACAGTCGCACATATATCTATATATACATTCTGACATTCACATAATACAACCATATACACCAATGAAATACTATAATTCTAAATATTTTCGAACTGTCTTTAACTTTCAATACAGATATTTAAAGATCACACTTTTCTCTCAAACACATACACCCACAGCATAGCCCAACACACACAAAATCTTCTCGATTTTCTGAGTAATTTTCCACAACATTCTCCTGACCAAACATTTCCTCGGCTGTAAAATTGTTTTATACAAATTTACGGGACTAGCGCTATCTTATTATCTCCGTCCTTTTATATGCAATTAGAAATTGATTATTCATTTTCCGCAAGAAATCGCGAAGCGTGCAGGTATTAAAAACTACAGGTGAAAGTCTAGCGGTTTGAATTTTGGGATGAGAGTGAAGCACATACAGGGAGTAGAAAATGCACTAGGAATCCACTTTTCGAGAACAGTACTCTTGGAGTAGTTGCATTTGGGCAGATCTACAGTTTGTGTGCGTGTGCGTGTCTGCTCGAGTTTGTATATTTGCGTTTGTGTGTGTGATAGTACGTAAGGTTTGGATGAAATAGATATTAATATTTGTAAACGTACGTAAGAATGCGCCTATGGTCATGGAGGTTATATCTAAGTATGCATACAGGTACGTCAATTTATGGTATGGTCATGGAGGTTATATCTAAGTATGCATACAGGTACGTCAATTTATGGTATGGTCATGGAGGTTATATCTAAGTATGCATACAGGTACGTCAATTTATGGTATGGTCAAAGAATACAAAAGGCAAGGATCACTCTAGGCCGTCTAGGGGATATACCGCTTGAAATACGTCACACGAAGGCATAGACGTCGACTAAATGTGCAAATATGGAAGTTACGCATATTTGCATGGATTGGAACACTGTAAATTCGTTAGACTATGCTATATATGATCATGGAGGATAATCAAGTCAGTAACAAGGCCATAGGTTGGTCGTTGAGGATATGCTCTAAGTTAGTGAGGCTACACTGTGGTAATGGGAGGTCATCCTGTATGTTCGCTGGTCTATGGTTTAATCATGAAGGATATAAGTGTAAGATCTCAAGCCTACAGTAGGATCAAGGAAAATAATCCTGTAAATCCAAAAGGCTACATATAACCGGACCATGTGGAGATAATCATGTTACTATGAAATGTTATGGTATGACCTTGAACAATAATCCTATGGTCCAAAGTGTGACCTTGGACCTTGGAAGATATTATTATACTCGTACTTTAAAGTTTGACCATGAAAGATAATCCTTGAAATACAAAAGGCCGTGCATAAATGACCATGTATAGTAATCTTTAAAACTTTGGATGATATGATCCACAGAGATAATTGTTCAAGTACAAAAGTTTATAGTGCAACACTAAATAATCATAATCATGAAAAAAAGAAATGCTATAATATAGCCTTAGATGACAATCATGTGTGTTAGCTAGGTAACTAAATGACAATGGAAGAAATGTATGTGATTACACTACCACATGACACATCTAACGGAAAATAAACTTATCGTCACTATGAGGTTATTGCTGATTATAATAGGGATCGATGTAAGTAAGCACTTGAAACCCTCGCATATTAATGAAATATTAGGAATATCGAGATTCAGTTTGTGAAGGAATGTCCAAGACGTGTTGTTTAAATGGGCTTTCTTGACTGGTTGGAATATGGCCATGTGCTTTAAGCATGACTGTGAATGCTATATATATTATAATTAAAGGTTGGATTGAAAGGATATTAAGGAAAGTATGAAACAGGAATTACTTGAAATAAAAGTTTACCTACAAATGTCTTTCAACTAATTATTCAAGAATAATAAATGTTTCTCGATATAAGAGCTAGTTAATGCTTTGTAAGTTTCTGTAATGTAGAGAATTTGAATTATTTCCATAAAACGAATACCCATTAAATTTGAGCATAATGATACAATAATTTACAAAAGGTAAACAATAATAAAACTATCTTATCTTACATTACTATTAAAGAAAAATCATATCAGAAATACTGTTAGGAAGGAACAATGGCAACGTTTGACTGAAGATTCGCCATGCTAAACACCTATCGACCTAAGTACCTACGTAAAGCCCACCCAATCAACTATCTCTCTCTCCATCCATCCATCCATCCATCCATCCATCCATCCATCTGTCCATCTATCTATCTGTCTGTCTATCTATCTATCTACCAAACTACACAGCTTTAAGAGAGTTGAAACTACACACCGAATATAAAGGGCGATAATAAGTTCGACAGCACGATGATATCAATGGAATAGAAGCGTGAATACTCGTAGCTGAGGGAAACAGAGCGTGAGCTGGTGGAAACATATGTGCGGATGAAATTATACCTGCACATATTAATAATACCGAGAGGCGCGTGACACTGGCGTAGTATTTCTAGTTTTAGTTCCATAGATGTGCTTTTTCGATTAGATGTGTGAACAGCTACGCAAGAGACGATTGTGCGCACTCCCAGGCTGAACGAATAGAAGCTTAGCAAGGACATCACTCACGCCTTCAATGAAAAAAAAATATTTTATTTTTATTTTTCAAACATGCTCATTCATACGCAGCTTTCATATGATTTTTCGCAGTTATAAGATATATTTTATTTTTTAGCAATCACGTACATTTCTGTACCAGACGTTTTAACCATTAAACAAGGTCATGTGCATTTCTGTAAATGACGTTTTAACCATTAACAATAGGCATGCGCGTTGTAGACCTTACTTTTCATTGTCATACGCGTTGTTGTCATGTGTCATATTTCACACTCATGTATATTGCAGTTCCATAATTTGTCACATTTCACACTCATGTATATTGCTGTTCCATAATTTGTCACATTTCACACTCATGTATATTGCTGTTCCATAATTTGTTACATTTCACACTCATGTGTATTGCTGTTCCATAATTTATCACATTTCATAGTCATGTGCATTGCTATTCTATTATTTATCACATTTCATAATCATGCGATTGATGTATGATAAATTATCAATTTAACAGATTTGCTTATTGCTATACTTGTTATATTGTCACTTTTACGTGGACAGTTTACGACTATGCAGAACATAATATTTTTTTCCTTTTTAAACAACGGTGCAGATTAACGTCACCTTTCGTAGCTTTGCCAACCACTGTGCAGATTAACGTCACCTTTCGCAGCTTTGCCAACCACTGTGCAGATTAACGTCACCTTTCGTAGCTTTGCCAACCACTGTGCAGATTAACGTCACCTTTCGCAGCTTTGCCAACCACTGAGCAGATTAATCTCACGTTGGAGAGCTTTGCGCTTTACCCATTAGATTAACATCACCTTTCACAGAGGTAAGAGCAAGTCTAAAAGTACAGAAATATATTTTTAAATATCAAGAAAAAATTTTAGCTCTCAAAATCTTGCATTGTCTGGGAGATTTCTAAAAGCCTGATGTCGAGGTGCGCTGGGGAAAATGGCTTTTCATGTTCACATATTACATTGTTAGCGCACCGGCCGGCCGGGCGATCTCCGTTCTAATATCGATCACTGTGTTGACGAATGTATATTGGATACAAATAAGTTTGAAACTCAAAATGCACTTTAAATGCGTATTCATCTGCGTCTTTGTTTTCAGTGTGTACCACCTTGCCACAGGTATTTTACAAGAGCGTACTCTTTTTCAGTCTGTACCACCCTACCACCAGTATTTAACTTGGTGCATACTCTTTTTCAGTCTGTACCACCCTACCACCAGTATTTAACTTGGTGCATACTCTTTTTCAGTCTGTACCACCCTACCACCAGTATTTAACTTGGTGCATACTCTTTTTCAGTCTGTACCACTCTACCACCAGTATTTAACTTGGTGCGTACTCCTTTTCAGTCTGTACCACCCTACCACCAGTATTTAACTTGGTGCATACAGTCTGTACCACCCTACCACCAGTATTTAACTTGGTGCATACTCTTTTTCAGTCTGTACCACCCTACCACCAGTATTTAACTTGGTGCATACTCTTTTTCAGTCTGTACCACCCTGTCACCAGTATTGTACTAGGCGCGTACACGTTCTCAGCGGGTGTACCACCCTGCAACGTTATTTTACAAGATATGTACATGTTGCAAAGACTAATACACAATCTTCTATGCTTTCTGTTTTGGTTGCACTAATAGTGTGTTACATTTTCATACTTTCAAGATGTCTATCGATTCGCAGGGCATCTTGTATCACACCCTTGTAGACATCAATTAATGCGAGTTTTATTATTTGACCGCGTTGTCCTGAATCTTGAGTTCTATTTACCATTTTCCAGCCCTGCATTTGCCTCACAGAGCATGCGCGTAATTTGCTGTGAAATGCTACGCAATATGTGACGTAAAACTTCATTACCAGCCAAATGCATTTTATGACAGGTGCACGTGAGAAATGAAATGAGATTCAAGACGAGCACTGATAGATTAGAACGGTCCCGTTGTTCGGCATTTCAGCGCGCAGAGTATGAGTCTGTCGAGATCGAAGATATGAAGGGGCAATCTTAATATATTATTCGCCTCTTTTGCTATTGCAATGGAAATCACAGTTACATTCAAGCCCTCACACAAGCTGGTTAGTGAAGTGTTTAATCAGCCTCTTCACATCATATTAAGAAGAAGCCGTAATAGAGAGAACCCTTGACACTTTGTCCAAGTTAAAAGGTTATTTTGAAAGAATGAAAGATATCGTGAATAGAAAGTCTGTGCCCTCAAAAACCTAGAAAGCAATTGTGATCGTAGAGCCTGACGGTCAAGGTCGAGCTTCTAAGGTTACGTTCTAAGAGCGCCAATTGCTTTCTTTGGATTATTACAGTCCTTTGTCAAAATTCGGCAAATTGTTAGGAACTACAGCATAGGGACTTTTATGTTTGTACATAATATATTTTTACTTCTCTCTTTATGCCAAGAACCCCTGTAATGTCCCCATCCTTTCAAAATTTCATTCACATGTTTTCATATACACAAAATTAGCGAAATGGTCAATGATATGTTAGGAAGAAATAAAACAATAAAAGAACTCTCTACCTTTACTATACATGTACTATGTTGATGATATGCACAGATTATATATACTATATATACTCTCCTTGTCGTCATCTCTCCACATGTAATGCTGTTTATTGCGAACCGTTTCGCGAGTTACCAGACAAATGGTACAATTTATGAATTCCCCAAATCTGATCGGTTTAATTTAGCTTGTTTTCTATACAATTCTTGCAACGTAAGTTACTAAACAAAACTTAAGTCAATCAACTAGCAAAATAACCATCCATCAAACCAACTAATTAACGCCAACGAGCGAATCAACAACTGCAACCATCTACGAACAAACCAACTCTCCATCAAAGTAACCGATCAGGCAGCCAGCCAATGAGCCAGTTAAAAGACTTACCTATTTACCAATCAGTCATCTATCAGTCATCTTTTTGATTAACCATTAAATTAGCCATCATCTTAAACGAAACAACCACCTAGAATCAGCCAACCAAAACGACTAACACAAACAAGCAAGCAGCAAGTACGCAAAGACAGAAAGAAACACAATTTAATAAACAAAACAAATACAACAACATATCTATTTTTACAACGGTTGCTGCAGCTTACAATTGTCCTGATTTTGTTCTGAACTCTTCATTTCCACTGTCCCGTCCTCGTCTTCTAGAATGGTAACAATTCCTACGGGCTGACTTCGTTCGTGCACCAAGCTATGAGACTCCTGTCATTGCACTTTGCACTTTGTGTGTCCGGTACAACTGGTAATAAATTACTAGTGTAGTGTCCGGTAATGCTGGTAATAAATTACTAGTGTAGTGTCCGGTAATGCTGGTAATAAGTTACTAGTGTAGTGTCCGGTAATGCTGGTAATAAATTACTATATAGAAAGAATGTAGTGTCAGTTGCATTTCAAAGTTAGTATACCCTGCATACGTCGGTAGAACACCTAAGGAATAAAGAAGAGATGTTTACGCTAAATCCCATCATCATCATCATCATCATCATCATCATCATCATCATCATCATCATCATCATCATCATCATCATCATCATCATCATCATCATCATCATCATCACCACCACCATCATCATCATCGTCGTCGTCGTCGTCGTCATCATCGTCGTCATTGTTGTCGTATTAGTAGTCGTCACCATCGTCGTCGTCGTCACAATAGTCATCCTTATTTCCTCCTACTCTCATCATAAACATCGTCATAATCATTAAAATTATTTAAACAATTGTTTGAACATAACGACTTTTAGTAAAAAAGTATATCAACATTGAAAATTTGCTAAAACATTGAATTAAGAACTTGCTTTGAAACAACAGACAAATCAATATCTGGTGAGATTTTTTTTCTTGTACCAATGTCACATTTAAATGGAACAGTTCACTTCACATCATCATGCTTGTCACGAGGACAATAGTGAGAGCTACATGTGGTCACATATAGTGGTCCAGCTGTCAGGTTCACAGTATCAGATCATCGATTACAGCTGAGCTGACCGATTCCGTTAGTGGAGTTCCGTCCCCTACTAAATTTTGTCCCATTCTCGTCATAGCCACGAGTTGCAGGTCTTGTCGGCCAGCTCTTGGGTAGTCGGTAACCGCGTTTGAATTCACTCACAGAGTCCTCATTGACCTTTGAATTAAAAATTTAAATATTCATTATTATCGTCATATGTTTGCAATTTAAAGAAAACGTTCTCTATTTTAGCAGAAATGCAATACTAAAATATTACCTGACACGGTAATCTGTTCGGTCTTTTTAATTTCTTTGCTCTGCATCTTTTCGAGTTATTTGTAACTGTTCAACATCATGAAATATATCACTGTCGAATGAGGTCACTGACCTGAATTGATCGGAGCAAAGGCCGAACGGCGATCGTTATTCAGATGTACGTACCAATACATGGATTTCATTTCTTCAACATCTTGGCAAGTCAAAAGCCATTTCTTCGGCATTTACGCTGTCTATTTCAGAATTCTTGTTCCACCCTCGGCATTGTTCTGTTCAGGAATTAAAATAAGTAAAAAAATCAACAAAAGAAGGATGCTACAGACACTCACACACACTGACAATCGACGCGATAAACAAAGGCTAAAATTGTCTCGGGAAACATTAAATTATTAATAATGACAACAGTGAATAGAGACAACAATTTCTTTGAAGGGAATTATGGAACTTGAATATTTTCAACAAACACAAACACACACACACATGCGCATCTACATATACACACGAATACACACAAACACACATTAGTGCGCATCTACACATAATACACACATGCATTCATACATTTACACACATACACACAAACACACACGCGCGCATCTACCCATACACACGCATACATACATATAAACACGCATTCACACTCACATACATTCTTGCACACATAGACAATCATACATACACATACAAATATATACAAATACAAGCATTCATACATACATACATACATGTACACACGTATACATACATAAAAATACACACGCATACTTACATACACATACACACGCATACGTACATACGCGCATGCAAACATATTCACACATATACATATGAGCATACAAACATAGCATAAACACGCACGTATGAATACATACACATACATACAACGCATACATGCATACACAAAACCCGTAAAACATAGTAGTATTTTCTATTAAAAAACCTGTTTTCTATAATTTAAGACAATAATGCGACTACCCTCTCTAAGTAAGAACAAACGAGCAACCAATAAATATATCGAACCATACTTAAACAATATAACGAATGTCTGATTAGTTGTGAGAAAATAGCATGTGACTCCAGGCAAAGATATTTTAAACCCTCACGAGCGCAACCGGCTGCTGAGTCGTCACTCACGAGACTGCTCGCCATTTGCAGGATAGATGGCTAGATGAGAGCGCCAATGTTGGTGATTTATGGCACTGACGGCATGATCTCAAGCAAGGGTGGATTTTCTGTAAGAGTACAGTTCTCAGTGTTCAGGAGGCGTGTCTGTGTATCTACAGTATATATGTTTTTTTGTAATTACGAGGTGTTAATTTGCCAGAGTTCACGGAAGATAGAGATCAGTTTGCGTATTTAGAAATGCAGATACATATTACGTTGATTCTATGTAGTTTGTGATGAGAAAATGTCTCGAGAGTTAAAAATCACTCTTGTGGGAATTAATATACTTTGAACTCATTATTATTAACAGATAGCATTTATGAAAAAAATAAATAGTTTGGAAATCCGTTCAGTGCAATTTTAATCGAAAAAAAATTACATTTAGAGAAAGCAAATATTAATATTATTTGAAGTGAAAATATTACATTAGAATATTCAATTTTTTAAAAAAATGAAAACGACCTGCTAAAAATGAACAGGAGTATAAAATATTGCGCCAACGTAGGCGTTACACTGAATGATGACTCATACTGTTTGTCGATTTGAAAGGCCTGTGGCTAAGGACTACAGACCTCACCAAGGCCATCTTTAACGTCGGGATCCCGTTCAACCGACTACAGAACAAAACGTCATCTCCAAACCCATGCCAAATGACACATCGGGCACAAAAGGAAAGCGTTATTTTTAAAAAAATCGGAAGCAAGTATTTTTAAAGAGTGAAATTTGCACGGATTGATACTGCCCATTTAATAAATTATTTGTACATGTCACTTAATAACAACGGTAGAATAGGTAAATACATAAATAAATTATTTGTACATGTCACTTAATAACAACGGTAGAATAGGTAAATACATAAATAAATTAATAAATAAATTCTACCGTTGAATTTTGTGTGGCAAGAAGTTAGATCATGAATGACTGTTTTCAGCTTAATGGTGAGTTAACTCACTGTTTGCAAGAGAATGGATTTTTCATGCATTTTTGCTGTTGATATATTATATTGCATTTTATGTAGAGATGTATTATGTGAGTAGAATATGATTTTTACAAATTGTGAACTAAGTTGCTCATGTGAAGTATGCTAAACGCTTGACATTGTTTCTACTGAACCAGTTCATAAACTATGATACTGTATTTATTTAGCTGTATGCATGTATTGGGCTAATAAATACTGTTGCAGGAAACTGTAAGTTGAGGCATGAATGTAAGAAAGAATAGAGTTAAAGATAATAAACTGGAAACTTAGCATTGCTCCTTGATTATATTTTATAGGGAAAAAGCAGCCTTTCCTTGTTTTACTTAAACCTCCTGGTTTGATTATCAACCGCTACTACCATTGTAGTCGTGAGAAGTATCTACCCGCAGTAAGTATAAGGACTACACTGCACTCAGTTGATGTATGATGGCAAGGTATGCTGACTACAATGAGCAATTTCTGGGGCAAGGAAGTTACTGAAAATTGTTACAATTCTTGTTGTGCTTGAGGGAGCTAATATGGCAAAGGAGCATCCTGTACATATTTAAGAAATAATTATTGTATTTATGTTGCACTTATTGTATTTAATGATGCTAATATTTAATGTACTACGAATTGAAAACAAACTTCATGCACTGCAATTAAGAAATATGTAAGGAATTCAGAATTCTCCAGAACCATAGCTAAATGATAACCTGAAGCAAGTTCTTTTTATGGTCAATGTTTCTTGAAGTCAGCAAACCAGGCTGTGTAATAAACAACTCATCCAATGACGCTAACCAGTTCTAAGCGGCTGGCTAGTTATAAGCAAGCAATGATCTGACACTGGTCAATAACAAATCTAATCAGTAAGAGCTAATCAGAAAGTAACTTGTTAGAAAAATCCATATATATATATATATATATATTGACGTCCAGTCTTAAAGGGTGATTGTGAACTGGTGATTTATTCGACTGATAAAGAAAGAGTAGACTTAAACTATTGATTTTGAACTATTGATTTATGGTTTGTCATTTGAATCAGAGATGATTTCATGTAGTTAGAATGCTGACTTTATGAGTTTGCAATTAGACTGAGAAATGTTTTCATGTATTTGAACTGATGTTCTATGACTTGTAATTAGAGACATTTTGTATATTGCAAGTGACATTGTCCCTAGCGGAAATGCTATTCATTATGTTATATTTTATGCCCATGTGTGTGAATCTCAAATGAATTTTATTACAGCAATGTAAGTTTGAGAATGCTTGTGGAGAAATGGAAGTGTAGAAATTTTAGACCTGAATCTTACAAGCTGTCCATTGATTTGACTTTACCAAAGAAGAGTGAGCCTTTCAGAGTTTTCAGTCATGCACTCTATTTAAGTAGTCAGTACATGAGACTATTGTTATACTTGCTGGCAACACGGTTGATGAAAATTGGTTCTAGAACCCATAGGCAGAAGTTGGGTCCAGGTTTGGTCTGGAAAATTTGCACACAAAATTCTTGGAACAATTAGGGCAGTGTGTCAAGAGGCACATGTTAGACCCATTATCCAAGGCAGGCAAAGTGAGTCTGTGAAATTGTTGTGAAAACCCGCACCACTGACAGCTTACGTCATAAGGTCTTGTAAAATTAACTGTTGATTCACTCCTGCTCTGATTTCTGTGATGAGAAATAGACTCACAATTTGATTATACTAACTGGACTATTTCATTTTTAGGATAGAGACTGAATGAGTGGTGGACATTACCTGAACATTTATTTTATTCTTTTTTAACTCTATTTATTTGTACCTTTTTTTTTTAATAAGTGTATTTGTCCATTTTAGGAATATTATCTAAATTATATGTTTGGAGTAATTGTGGGTGGATGGGGGCTCATCAAAATACAGATCTAATTACTCCTTAAGTAAGAAGTTCCAACTATGGAAGAAATTTTATGTCAGTAGAACGTCTATCTAAATGCTGTGAGTAAGTGATAAAGTTTCTGCAGCGCCAGGTGATCAGCCAGGTGGGAGACAAGTTTAGTGTCTTTTGGGGATCTATAATTATTAATACAAAAGTTAAGACTCCAGTCACTTGTGCTTAGTTATGAATTATTAATTAATAATAATAATCATAAACAGCAGGGCCTACGTCACACATTGGAAAGGCGATTATATACGCTAAATATACACAATCCGTTTGCATTAATATATTAGCCTTTACATGCGCAAGCGTTTACTTCTTCGGAATGTATGAATATTTGAGCTGTTATGAACCTCGAGCTATTTCGTTTCTTTTTTGTTTTCTTTCTTTGACTGCAGTTTTTTTTTTGTTGGTCACTTTTACAGCTTTCGATGATATCTCATATTGGTGCAAATGCCGAGAGGGATTATGTTAGAAAGGGGAAGATAATATTAGTGCCACGGGTAGGAAAGAGTGACATTTTGATGGGCTTTTGAATTGCACTTGCAACAAGCCAACAGCCAAGTCTTGTTTATTTTAAGATACCGATGGATATTTAGCGTGAACGGCCTGTGCGCCACAAAATCTGATTGATCATATCACTCCCATCCGACTGCTTTTGCGAATCGTCAGTAATGCTTAGTCAATGATGAAAAGAAGGATGTAAACGCATGAACATTTTAACATATTTGACCATTTTTTTTGTAACAGAGTTTTAGTTTGTTGTCGGTAACATTACTAATTCTCCTTTAGTATATTTGAACTTTCTCTCACGGTTTGTTCCATATTTTCTTGTCTGTTGTGTTTCTGGACTGCTAATATGTTTACGTAGAATGTGCTTACGAATGTAAGTTTTAGAAAGGTATGTTTCTGTATGTATTGATTGGCTACTTTTACAATAGTTAATAACTAATAATTATAATGTTTGGATTAATCTTACTATCCCAGCTTTATTAAGGTCACGAATAAGTTTGCGAAACCGTTTCCTTTTTTGACGGTTACTCTAATAAGATCACGTTCTTCACTTTTCTCACAAAATCATTTCAAGGGTAAAACTCTTTTGTCCAGTAATATTACAAACTTGTACCTCTTATTTAAAACTAAAATGCATTTCTGATACGAGCACTGTACTGTAAAAACATAGCATTTGTATTCAGCAACGTATTTGACTAAAGTATGATAAAAAACGTGGATTTCACTTCTTTCCATCTCCTGCATTATAATCTGCATCGTCCTCTACTGCTTCTACTACTACTAGTACGTATACTCTGCTTGCCAGCTGTCAAAAAGCCCACTACCACGAAGTACATATGAAGCGATAGTAACCATGTCTAAAAAAGACACGTATTTAACATGTGTCAGAAATGTTTTACACCTTGTTGTATGTAAGTGAGTATAGGTTACATGGATGAGATTGCGATATGAGCTGTTAGATATGTTATGTTTGTATGCATGTAATGTGTTTGCCTGCGTGGACACGCGTATATATGACTGAAGTAATGAATCACGTGCGCAAGATTAACTGGAAACAACAGAGTTATATCGAAGAAACAGAATTATATTGACTCTGCTGCTGATGTCACTGCTGTTTTCGATGTGGTTGGGATTGTACAGCGTCGTGCCAGCGGGGCCATATCTACCTTTGAATTCCTTTGCATGGCGTGCTGCATCAACTGTCATGCAGCATCTTTAAACTTCCTCAGACACAACACCGTCCTCACGGAAAGGAAAGGATAATTCAAACAGCACTGATTAACACATCAGTCAACTCTTCCTTCCCTCCCAACCTATTTCCCAGCAGATCGATCTGGCCATTCTTCTCTGACCGACGTCATCCTTGTGAAATTGAAAAGCTAAGCTCTGCACATAGCCCACGTGGGACCATGTTCGTCTTTAGTATTATTAACATTGTCGACATTAATGTTGCAGCAGCAAGCGATGAAGGGAACGATTCAGCAATAATTTATTTGCTTGGATTAGATAACGTGGAAAAGCACCCACGAGTGGCCTGCTCCTGGCCGCTAGGTAGGGTAGATATTTGTTTGGGAAATGGTAGCTACCCTTGTTGACAGTCTCTCTGCGACAAGACTTCGTGTGTGCACTGTCGATTACAGTTAATTAAATGGCCTTAGGGCTTTATCCCAGGAATGGTTTTAGATATAATCAATGATTTAACGAAACCTTTCTTGGCTGAAAAATAATGACAATAAGGATTACTTCGCTTAGGAAAGTTTCTTTAATGTTCGTTCCTTTCTCTCTTTATTGTGTGTGCATATTGGAATGGCTGTGCGGTGTCAGTGTGTTTTGTGCGTGCGTGTCTATATGAACGTGGCAATAAATATTAATGGTTGAGATATAATAGTCAAACAAAAATTATTATGGGTAAAAGGAAAATACGTGTAACTGATGCATTTGTATGCATGTCTATGCGACAGTAATAGACACCTATAGTGGGTTTCATAGCTAGGTTCATCATATTTGTAGAGGTGTCTATGTCACTGAAGCGACCTGATTTCCCAACTAAGTATGACTACTCATAAAGAAAGTAATAAATTCTTTTACCAAAACTTTACTTTAGGAGCTTCCGTTTTAGCTGCAGTAATATGCATACTGTATTTCCGACTTTACTGGCTATTTAAGAATTTCATTTACCAGTCTGAATCTCATATCTCATTGCCAGAATAGAAGCATGTGAAAAGGTTCATTGCATATTTTGCTACCAGTTTTTATTTACCAGTATATGCATTCAACTGCATGTCTGCTTGACTTTCTATTTTTCTATCCAAGTGTTTGCAGATTTAGTTGCCTACCTACCTACCTACCTACCTACCTACCTATCTACCTACCTATCTATCTATCTATCTATCTATCTATCTATCTATCTATCTATCTATCTATCTATCTATCTATCTATCTATCTATCTATCTATCTATCTATCTATCTATCTATCTATCTATCTATCTATCTATCTATCTATCTATCTATCTATCTATCTATCTATATCTATTTGTGTGTATGTCTGTCTATCTGTGACGCCAATGCCACCTAGTTTAATGGTTATGATTATTTCTAATTAATTAATTATTCGTAATTATTCGTAAGTGATGAGAATCTTAATTTATGTTATTAATAATTCTCCAAAAGACAGCACTCGTCTCTTTCACTTGGCGGATATGTAGACGCTGTAATGTTTTCTCTCGTCCACAACTTCAATGACAAACAATTACCACAACATTAATGACAAACAATTACCACAACATTAATGACAAACAATTACCACACCATTAATGACACACAATTACCATCACACAATGTTTTCATAGGTGGAAATCTTCTTACTAAAGGAGAAGACAAATCCATCTTTAATCTATATCTAGTGAGCCCCTTCCACCCCCTTTATTCTCTAACATAACTTTATCAATATGTGTAAGAAGGTCAATAAAGGTAATAATAACATTATTCAATCAACAATCAAATATACATATGACAAATACAGTGAAAAATATTACTTGACATCAGTATTTTCTTGAAACCATATTTAAATAATGTTTATATACACACTTTTATATCTTAACATACAATTCAACACATGCATTCCTTACATTGACACACTGGTAGATGATTCCCACGTCTATCACGGTCATAGTGGTTTGCAATCAGTAAACCAAGAGATTCAAATAACACAAAGAAAAACTGCTTTGTCCCTGTACAACATATAATATATATATATATATATATATATATATATATATATATATATATATATATTATATATATAATAATATAATAAGGGAACAATGCTAAATTTCCAGTTTATTCCTGTTTAAACCCCATTCTTTCTTACATTCAAGTTTCAACCTACAGTTTCCTGCTAAAGTACTTTTAGACTGATAGACGCAGACAGCTTAATAAATAAAGTGTATTAGTTTAATAGGAACAATGTCAAGTGTTTCGCATACTGCATATAAACATTATAGTTCACAATGTGTAGAAATAATAATCTACTCACCTAATACATCTCTCTGTTAAACGCAAGTATAATATATCAATAGCAAAAATGCATTAAAATTTCCAAGTCCATTCTCTCTCAATCAGTCAGTTAAATCACCAATAAGCTAACGACCGCCTTTCGTGATTGGACTTCTTGTCACACCAAATTCGAATGATTAGACAATATAATTCTCTAAAGCATTAAACCTTTGATCTCAGCTCATTGGCTGGTCTCGTTCTCGTAAATATTAAACATTGGATAATAAAATCTACTCATCTAATTGGAACTAGTATGCATTGCATCAGCAATTTCAAGCATATTATCAACTCGAGTGTTTACTCCAACTCTGACACTTACAAAAATAATATCTTAAGGAGTACTCAAGGTCGCGTAACTTTGACAATTTAACAAGTTATATAACATTTAAGTTCAGAAATAGGGATATGCACATTTACTCCACCATCCATCCATCCATTCATCCATCTTTTATTCTGTCTCTCTATCTATCTATCCATCTCTCTATCTCTCTATATATCTGCCTGTCGTCTATCTATCTATCTATCTATCTATCTATCTATCTATCTATCTATCTATCTATCTATCTATCTATCTATCTATCTATCTATCTATCTATCTATCTATCTATCTATCTATCTATCTATCTGTCTGTCTTTCTATATATCTATCTCACCAATAAATAAATAATAAATACACCTTTAAAAATAAAATATCAGATACTAACATATCTTCTGACTCACAAAGTGATACGTCATCTACATGAAAATGGACGATCCAGTCCTGGTCTGGAAACTTTGGACTCTCCGTGAAGGCTTAGAGCACTTATGTGACCATTTGCACACTATCCTGACCCCTTTAACACTATCTTGATCTGATCGTTTGGACACTGACACTGTCTTCCAGTCTTCACAAAAGTAATGCACTGTTTGAGGTCTCCAGAAGATTGAAACCAGGTAATGACCCTTCCCTCACTCTGTTTTTCTAACTCATATAGTTTGGTATTAATTAATTAATATAATTACCACCACGCTTCCTAGATTTTCATCTAATAGGAATTTCCAATTTCCCGAAGACATCTAACAACATTCACTATTTTAGAAGTTAATTAAAAAAAAAAAAAGAACTGATTTGCTCCTGCTGAACGCCCACTTCCAGAATTCGCTGATTTCGCGGACAGCATAACAAGCGCAGCGCAGATGATGAAGCCAGTTACTAAGTCTTTGGTTCCAGATGGCCTTGTAATGTAATTTTCGCTGATCTGCGCACTCACGGTTGTCGCCCTTTTCAGCGTCAAACGAGCACTCTGACTAATACAGATGTGATCCCATTGCTGTCCTGACAAGAAAGCCACTGCGTTGACGAGCGAACTGTGCTTGAACTGTGTTTTATTGAGTGCCGCATCAAACATATTTTGCCTAGTTTTGTCGCATGAACTTTGTTTTATTGAGTGCCGCATCAAAATATTTTGCCTAGTTTTGTCGCATGAACTTTGTTTTATTGAGTGCCGCATCAAACATATTTTGCCTAGCCTTGTCGCATGTACTTTGTTTTATTGAGTGCCGCATCAAACATATTTTGCCTAGTTTTGTCGCATGAACTTTGTTTTATTGAGTGCCGCATCAAACATATTTTGCTAGTTTTGTCGCACGAAGTTTGTTTTATTGAGTGCCGCATCAAAGATATTTTGCCTAGCCTTGTCGCAGGAACTTTGATTTCTACAACGTGTAGTAACAATATTGATGCAACCTAGAGATTTAAAAACATGTTTATTGGTAGGAACGAATGTAATGTTGTGTTAAAGTTTCGTGAAGCTGCTGCTTATAAAGTTTATGTTTGTGTGCTTAAGTGTGTGTTGTGTGTAAAATATTAGTTATCTTTAAATTTTTCATATACATCACTATAGCTAGATGCAATTTTGTAAACACTTTGGTATTTGTCGTGTTTTACTCGTCTTTTGGATATTTTTTCTCACTGTTCACCAATAAGTAATATACTATAAGGATGTATTGAGAAAAAATGTGACTTTTAAAACCAATTAAAACTGGTTGCTCTTGCAACTTCTTATATGTATGAATGTGTCAGCTATTATTAAACTACAGCTACGACCACAGTACCATCGAAATGGCAATATTATGCCATACGACAACCAACATTGTCTCAGTTTAAATCGGATCATTTCAATACGACCACCACCACATTCTATTCCTATCCACCACCAATTTCTTGAAAATGACGTTTCTATCAACATACCCATCAACAAAATCAATGAAATCGCCACATGATGCTGATCTGCTTCTCCACAGTTACACCAGAACATACACACTAATTGAATAAATCTATTGCATTACTACTACAGTAATTTCATTACGATACTTTGTTCACATCACCACCACCATGGTTCCTTACAATCCCCACGCTATGACAACTACCACTGTCCTGAACTGTGTATTAAATCACCATTCTGAGACCACACGGTCACCATTACATTTTCTTTACTTTCACCAGCACTACCACTACCTCTACAACCACTACAATTTTAACTGAAATCATCGCACTATGATCACAACTTAACTAATTTCATCGCCAGAGCTATAACGATAGTATGCCCATGCTTAGGTCACCATCATAATTTCATATATGAAATTACACCAGCATCAAATATTACCACGTCCACGTTGAGTCCATGTTACCACAACCACCACATCTTCATCATTACATCACTACTGCCATCACAATTTAATTACCAATGCACTATTCAACACCACCATTCTAATGAGTAGTGATATTATAACGTCTGCCTACTGTGATAACACTACTGTCTCTCCTACAACAACCAACACTACTGTATCTCCTATAACAACCAACACTACTGTCTCTCCTACAACAACCAACACTACTGTCTCTCCTACAACAACCAACACTAGTGTCTCTCCTACAACAACCAACACTACTGTCTCTCCTACAACAACCAACACTATTTTTTATGCTTACACTTCTGATACTACTATCAGATACTTAGTGTGCTAACATCTCGCTTTACTACCTACTAGCTCTCAGTATTCTACTAATCTGTGTCTAATATCATTCCTTAATCTATTAATATTACTAACACTTCTTACTCTAATAATACTAACACGACTCTTACTCTACTAACTCTACCGTCACCCCTTCCTCTAACACTACCACACACCCTTACTCTGCTGACATTACCACAACTTCTTTCATAACTTGTTACTCTACTAATACTACCATAAATCCGTACTCTACTAACACTACTTCAACTCCCTACTCTACCATCACTGCTACAACTCCTTACGCTATAAAACTACGATAAATCCTTTCTCTACTGACACTACCACAGCTCCTTATTCTACTAACACTGCCACAGCTCCTTATTCTACTAACACTACCACAGCTCCTTATTCTACTAACACTACCTCAAATCCCTATTCTACAATCACTGCTACAACTCCTTACTCTATAAGACTACGACAAATCCTTTCTCTAATAACACTACCACAACTCCTTATTCTACTAACACTATTACAACTCCTTACTCTGCTAATATTAACGGATATCCTTATATACCTTACTACTAACTTTTTCTTCGAATAGTTACACATTATAGGTCAACATTTTAAAATATATCAAAGGTAATCGAACATGTAGTTCAGAGTATAACAGACTGATATTTCCACGATTATCTGTGGCCAAAAATCTAACACAATGTAGAACTACAAAACACTGAGTTATGAACAGCATTGCTCACAAGAGAGCACGAGTGGTGATCTGTGAGATATGTTCATTTATTTTGCACGTGCAAGATGTTACTTTCTACAGCGCACTAGCCCACTAGGCGACGACAGAACGTAGTTGGGCGTGGGCAGTAGTGATTAAAAGCTGCCCAAGAACTCCAGCGAAGCTTCATGAAATGCCTTCTCGACTTGCGCTAGATGTGTTTACGTATGCAAATTTTGAATTTTCTCTGCATTAAGTGCTTTTGGTTTGTTTGTTGTTTTTCATTGTGTGAATTGTCTGCAAATACGATTTCGCCAATCAAACTCTTGACGATCGATCGTTGCTCGCGACTTTAACTTGAACGATAACAAATAAACAAGAAAAAGAAACAGCCTGAGGAATTACTTTTAAAAATCAAACATACATTACATATGCATCTCTCTCCCACTGCGAGGAATAAATTGGGTTTGCCATCCATCTGAATCAGACGCGCCAGAGACCTTTTCCTGAAATTGATCTTTCAACTGAAAAAAAAATGCAAATGGCTTATAGCGTTAAATGTCAAATATTAGAGGCTCGACCATGACGCAGTGTTCGTATTTTAAGGTGACCTTATCAAACTGATATTCACTTTATAGTTTGACTGTTGGAAGTCCTATGTTGTGTTTTTATTTTTATTTTAGAGCTATAAAGGGCATGTATAGCTTGTGATGAACGAAACAAAGACACAAGAGTTCGTGTTATTTTAAAACTGGCATCAATGTCATAATTCATAACAAATTTTCATAATTGAGTTAGGCAAAGATATGTGTAAGTGTGTGTTTTATAAGGTCTGTGCGGTAGCTAGGTCCATTATATATATATATAAGTATACGTACAGTCAAGCTGTTATGTATAACTCTCATTTGGATGATAAGCAAGATTAATTTAAAAAAACAACTGAAATGTTAAGTTAGAGACACTATTGATATTTTAACGTCATCATACATGAATACTTTTTATATTAACATGAAACAAACATTTTTTTTATATTTGCAGCAAGCAACCCCCCAAAATAAATAAATAAATAAATAAATTAAAAAATCGCTATTCTCTACGGACAAGGAGGCAGGGAAGCGACATAATTACTTTTTCTTTGTGAATAATGATTTGACCTCTTGAGGTATTATCTCCCATGCGTACTGCTCTAATACATGGGTATCCTAGTAATGTAGACAGGGATATATATGGGAATGGGATCTGTACATTAGAAACAAAGTATTTTTTTCTGGCGCAGTGATCAAATAATAACAACTGTTTGCAATAAAGGTTAGTTAATGTACTGAAATGAAATAACTGCATGGAGAAATGTTTGAATTATTTTTAGAACACAAGCTTTTTTTCCACCTACGCAGAATTGCAAGTCAATACAAAGAAACCTGAGCGGACGCAGACAAATTATAAAATGATTATATTTTTTTTAAAGATATGAAAATAGATTTTGTTTTGTTTTGTTTTTGAGGATGTATATAATTACTCGTCATTGCTAAGAGAAATAAAGTTTTGTTGTGAAATTCTGTTAATTTTAATTTACTAGTTTAACTAGAACTTGAGCAGGTTCAGAAATATTATTAAATTAATATTTAAAGTTAGCAAATAGAATTCCTGTTTGGTTTGTTGTGAAATTCTGTTAATTTTAATTTACTATTTTAACGAGAACTTGAACAGGTCAGGAATATTATTAAATTAATATTTGAAGTTAGAACATATAATTCTTGTTTGTTTTATTGTACAGATATATATCATTACGCAAGTGTCTTTGTTATTCAATACCAAATGTTGCTGCCTATTATTTTTCATTTTAATTTACTATTTGATTAATCCTCTTGTATTTTTACATAATACCAAATGTTGCTGCCTATTATTTTTCATTTTAATTTACTATTTGATTAATCCTCTTGTATTTTTACATAATACCAAATGTTGCTGCCTATTATTTTTCATTTTAATTTACTATTTGATTAATCCTCTTGTATTTTTACATAATACCAAATGTTGCTGCCTATTATTTTTCATTTTAATTTACTATTTGATTAATCCTCTTGTATTTTTACATAATACCAAATGTTGCTGCCTATTATTTTTCATTTTAATTTACTATTTGATTAATCCTCTTGTATTTTTACATAATACCAAATGTTGCTGCCTATTATTTTTCATTTTAATTTACTATTTGATTAATCCTCTTGTATTTTTACATAATACTAACCACATATATTTCTTAGGAAAACAATAATTAAACAAAAAGATTGAATGAATACGCTTGTGTTACCAAGAAGAGAAAACAGTAAATGACGATTCTGTGTGGAGAGTTTCATAAGACACTTAGGAATCCATAAACTTTCGGCTGAGTAGTTATCATAATATGAAATGGGACGCGCCGATTCCCGTATGCATACACAAACAACAACAGTACATATAAACTGGCGTCATTCTTCAGAGAACTTAACTGTATGCATGCACACACACACACACACACACACACACACACACACACACACACACACACACACACACACACACACACACACACACACAGAGTTGACATGTGTGAAGCCTGCAGTAAAAAACATAATTATAGGCACATGTATCAGTAGATATCATTTCTGGGCAAGAGTCGTCTTCCTAAGGCTTAAAACTGTATGCACACGCGAGCACACAAACATACAGGTAGTTGGTGGCATTTTTGGGTAACAGTTATCTTCACAGGGTATAACTGCATGCACACAGACAAAACCAGTACTCACGCAAACACAAATGCACAAGTACTCATAGATATATGCACATTCAAACACCACATACCACACAGACACACACACACACACACACACACACACACACGCGCGCGCGCGCGCGCGCGAACAACAACTCGTGTGTGAGAGATCATAATCCTAAGCAAACGCAAGCAACAGTAGTGGGGTATGGGCTTAATTCAATCTTAAAACACCCACAATAACTTTGTCTTACAAAAGATTATAACAAATATATATGAATATATGAATAATGTTAATTACTTATGTCTCTAAAACTGTCCGGGTTCTACAGTTCATTTAAATGTAAAAAGCACATAAAGAGACAAATGAATTTGACTGATAAGTTTGTTTGTAAAGGAACTATAGCAAATATAACTATAGGGGATGTTGAATAACTGTTGATACAGTCTGTATGCGTAGAACAAAATTTTAAAAACATCATCTGTCCCTCCCCTATTCCCGCATTCACCCACCCATCTCTGGTCGAAAATGATTACTTTATTTTATGATTGTTAGACTAAGAAAAATACTTTGAAGTATAGTGTGTATCACTGATTTAACTATTGTGCCGTGAATTGGTTGACATTTAAGTGTCCCTTCGCGCGCATGCGCGCACACACACACACACACACACACACACACACACACACACACCACGCCCCACGTACACGTATATATATATATATATATATGCATGCACACGTTCGAACGTACACACGTACATGAAAGCTGGTGACAAAAGGTGAAAACATTTTCCGAGTCTCTCAGTGACCTGTTGCTACAGTCGCAGAACTTTGCAAGAACTTTTAATCTCAATGATTATGCAAAGATGTCTGGCGAAGCTCACACCAGACCCCGAAGAAGTTTGTGGAATCTGAATGGTGATTTAATCTTCCAGACAAACACCCTTTCTCTTCTCGATATTTCTTTTTGCTCTCCTGCCCCGCCCTCAAGCTCTCGTCTGTTATTTTAATCAGTCCTTTTGCCAGTCATTAGCCTAGTGAAACAATCCACATTATCCACGTTTTATGTTATAAGTAACGTATATAATTTGATTGTGTTTATTTAGTGTGAGTGAATAACTCAGTAACGTTTACTATTTGGTTTATGTCCCTTGTATGACATGCGACTTTTGCTTTATTAAGTTAGCCATAATGGCGCTTAACATATACGCAAAAACCGTCAGCCACAGCTGGGCAAAGTAAATGCTCGTTGCAACTAGAAATAGACAGTAAGTGTTGTATTATTTTGTATGCAAAATAATAATTATCTGTAAGTCACAAGTTGTCTTTCCATTATTACTGAAATTAACGGAGTTAAACTATACATTTACCATTAGTCAGAGCGCGTTATTTTATTTTGAGTGTTACACTTCAATATTAACCGAGTTACAGTGACAGTATATTAACTTAAGCGAGCGCTGCTTTACACTTGACTGCAAGTGTTACACTTCAATATTAACCGAGTTACAGTGACAGTATATTAACTTAAGCGAGCGCTGCTTTACACTTGACTGCAAGTGTTACACTTCAATATTAACCGAGTTACAGTGACAGTATATTAACTTAAGCGAGCGCTGCTTTACACTTGACTGCAAGCGTTACACTTCAATATTAACCGAGTTACAGTGACAGTATATTAACTTAAGCGAGCGCTGCTTTACACTTGACTGCAAGCGTTACACTTCAATATTAACCGAGTTACAGTGACAGTATATTAACTTAAGCGAGCGCTGCTTTACACTTGACTGCAAGTGTTACACTTCAATATTAACCGAGTTACAGTGACAGTATATTAACTTAAGCGAGCGCTGCTTTACACTTGACTGCAAGTGTTACACTTCAATATTAACCGAGTTACAGTGACAGTATATTAACTTAAGCGAGCGCTGCTTTACACTTGACTGCAAGTGTTACACTTCAATATTAACCGAGTTACAGTGACAGTATAACTTAACCGAGTGCTGCTTTACACTTGACTGCAAGTGTTACACTTCAATATTAACCGAGTTACAGTGACAGTATAACTTAACCGAGTGCTGCTTTACACTTGACTGCAAGTGTTACACTTCAATATTAACCGAGTTACAGTGACAGTATAACTTAACCGAGTGCTGCTTTACACTTGACTGCAAGTGTTACACTTCAATATTAACCGAGTTACAGTGACAGTATAACTTAACCGAGTGCTGCTTTACAATTGAACTGCACGAGTGCGAGTGTGCATGAATACCAATTCTTATTTAAAGGTGCATTTTAAAAGGATAAATTCTGAATAAATTACTTGTCACACAATCCCGATTTAACTGGAAAATGTCCTTCCTGTCAGCATGCAAGTTTGACGATCGTATTTCTGTATCACATTCTCAGAATGTTTCTGCATTTCTGTATCACATTCTCAGAATGTTTTTGAATTTCTGTATCATATTCTTAGAATGGTTTTGCATTTCTGGATTATATTCTCAGAATGTTTTCGCTTTGGCAGAAGAGATACGTAACCGAGAAATACAAATGACCTATCCTTTTCGTGAAATGTTATTAAAATATGATTATTCTGGAATGCTGAAGGTGTAATATTTTTAATTCAATTTTACTGAAAACCATTTGGATGGATGACTCTGGAACTAAGCAACTCAAATGCAGTCCTTCAGAAAATAACATTGAAGTTAACATCGCAATGACACGATTTATAACGTTGAAGTTAACATCGCAATGACACGATTTATAACGTTGGTTGAGAAGAACGTCAGTCTGGACTAGCCGAGGGAAATGTCATCAAGGAAGAATATAGTATGTAGGACGTTCACCTCTACCTGCTACGTCAGATCGGCAGTCCAGTTAATCGATATGTGTACACACAACTGTCATTTATACGACTAGTTGTTACAGTGGTATTCAGCTAAGAAAACAGTTTCACTTTCCAGTCGGTCATTTGTGATATCGCTTTAGAGGGGCGACTCATTTGAATATTTTCCACAGCCAGAGACAGGCGTTGGGATAATAAGCTATTAAATATTAAGCAGGTAGTAATTATCCAAGTAAATTCTTTTTTTAGTCCACGTGCTATTATAACATTATAATTTAGTGGAGACAGTTTTGTAATTGAATAGGCCTTATAACTTCATCATAACCGAGTAATTCAGTAGAATACATCCGACTATTTCCAAGAGGATTTCTATAGTAACACCAAAATAGTAACACAAGGTTTCAGCCGTTTCTTTGTACTGCACCATCTCATCTCAGTTTGACCGCAGTCTCTCACCCGGGCGATGTCTGTCTGTCTTCTGTTGGTACTGCACCATCTCATCTCAGTTTGACCGCAGTCTCTCACCCGGGCGATGTCTGTCTGTCTTCTGTTGGTACTGCACCATCTCATCTCAGTTGGACAGCGGGTTCTGACCTGTTCGATGTCTGTCAACACTCTGTTGTTAATGCAGTGTTTACGTTAACAGGAACACAGAATCTCGTCTTCATCACTATGCAGCCACGATCCGTGTTTGTACTTTATGCAGTACAGGAGTTTATAGGTAGCAAATGTGTCCCACCTCAGTCGAAAATCAGTTTATCCTCCGAATTGTACTACATTGTCTCATCATAGATGGCGCTGGGGTGCCTTACTTGTACACCTTGCAGTCTATCATCTTGAGTGTCGACATTTCGGAAGATAAATACAATTAAACAAATCTGGTGAATGCTTCTTTTACCTACGTATTTCATACATTCAGGATAATAACAATACTTGTATTTGTATGTAACATCGACAGTAAGGAAATTAATACACTGAAAACATAAAATACCGGAATGTAAAGAGTATATGTCATTAAGTTATTGTATCCAAAATTCCATATGTATCTTCATTTATTTATAAATGTTAATTTTAATTGTATTTATTTATGTTTATAAGTCACAGTTTTAGCTCAACAATTTTTTGAGGTAACATATCGGAGTTCCTTAAATACTAACACTGACATTCGTCTACATCTATATCTAAACCAGAATAAATCTTTATTTACAAGCGAGAACTTCTTAAACACTTTCTAGCACAGTTCCCTGAATCCATACATATTATAATTCCATATACCGATAGCTCTTGTAAGTGTCGTTGATATTTCTCTAGTTCTTCGCATCCCCACTTTCTAAATTTGTTATTAACCAGTGTTCCTTGTGTCCTTCCTTTCCCTAATTAATAACCTACCTTTTTATCATTGATCCCTATTTTCCGTCCTTTCCGTATTCACAGAATACCTTACTTATCATTGTTCCCTATTTTTCTTACATTTCTTATTCATAGCATACCTTATTTACCATTTTCCCTTATTTTACTTACAATCCCTATTCTTAACATACTTTATTGATCATTGTTTCTCATATTCCCTATTCGTAAAACCTCATATTTATCATTGTTCCCAAATTTCTTTTCACTCACTGTTCATAACATGCCTTATTTTTGTTACCAGCGTTTCCTTGTTCCTGGCGTACTGTTTCTATTTTCTAATACTTTTCAGAGAGATAAGTCCATGTGCAAATTTCTGCGCGTTCCCTTAAATGTCTTCGTTACATTTAATTAGTTTTTCTCTCGTACTCTCAATCCCTATTTGTCTGCATGGTGTTGTAACATAATTTCCTTCTTAATTTCCTGTATAATGTTTTAGTCTGTGTGCCATGACACTCACATGTAGTCGATAGTTTATTAAATAGAGTGGTGACGTTCTGTCACTCGTTAAAGTGTTTTGTACACGGACAGTCTTTTTCTGTTACCTGTAAATTTAGACAGTCGTAACATTTATCAGGCTTAAACTCACATTCTTCACCTGTTAAAACGGACAGTCGTAACACATACCCGATTACTAGCGTTATTTGCCACCTGCGGAAACGGACATCGTAACACCTACCCGTTTGAATTCGAATTTGTTCATCTGTACATGTTGCTGCTTTTTTCTTACTTACTTGATTAATTTGTTTAATGCGTGCATGTATGTGTTTGGTAATGTTCATGTATGTCGAGTGTGTGTGTATGTGTTCGTAATGTTCATGTATGTCGAGTGTGTATGTATGTGTTCGGTAATGTTCATGTATGTCGAGTGTGTATGTATGTGTTCGTAATGTTCATGTATGTCGAGTGTGTATGTATGTGTTCGTAATGTTCATGTATGTCGAGTGTGTATGTATGTGTTCGTAATGTTCATGTATGTCGAGTGTGTGTGTATGTGTTCGTAATGTTCATGTATGTCGAGTGTGTGTGTGTGTGTGTGTCATAAGTCAAGTGCCAGTGCACCTGTGCAATTTATCGATAAGGGTCTCCAAAGAAAGGTGATCGATCACAGCAAGCTTTCTTGCAAAAAAGGTGTACACCTAAATGAAGATAAAGAAAATTAAACTTTTGTTTGTTTAAGAATATATCTCCATAATCTAGCTGTCAAACAACACAAAGCAGGAATTATCCCTTTTTATCCGATACAAAGTTAATAATAAGTGGAGTACTTCTGGCGTAGCGTTTCCTGTTGGATTTATAAATATGGCGAAATAATATATTATGCTAAATCATGTGCTATTTCTCTGTTTCTTTTCTACCTAACGCAAGAACGAAGTCACAGCTGTGCTGAATTTAGCAGACGTGCTGCGTTTATAGAGAGATCCTGGAAGAACACTTAACTCAATATTCACTTTATGATCTCCCAGTGTAAACTCTAGTTTGTTATGGCTTTCAAAGCCAAGGCATCTGCTTAGAAAAAATGTAAAGAACCTTTCCAAAGTGAGTAAAAAAAAAACATGCTTTGAAGCTTACTTATTGCATTAATATTATCCTGCTAAGGGGTCTCTAATTCTAATTATGCAAACTAACCCAAACAGCTTTGCAGAAGTAATGTTTATTTGTTCGTGTGTTTGGCGTTTGTTAAAATAGTCTAGAAATGTATTAGGTCGAATGCTTGTTTGTGCTATCGTTTGATGTGTTGCTTTAAAAAAAAAAAGAACTTTCATTATTTTGCAGTGTGAGCATCTCGTTATTATTGAATACAAGTCTGACCTTTCCAGCAAATGAATATATTTATTTTGGCTTTTTTTCTTTTTGAAATAATTTTTGTACTCACGTTATATGTCAAAGCTTTCAACCGTTGAAGGACAAATATTTCTTCTTTGTTAAATTCCATTCATTTGATTGGCTATACAATATTTTCTAGCAAAAACGAAAATGGATAACTCGGGAAAGTAGTGTAACTGCTACACAAGCGCCATAAAATCTACACAGTTTTTATATTTTAACAGACCACATTGGGTCAGAGCCGATTTTTGACCAAATTAGAAAAATCTTTAATATACGGTAAATTTTCAAGTACCGCTTTATATTTCCTGTAACCTGTTCACTTAATGCTGACATACGTTAAGTATGCATACAAACACAGATATGTAAATAGATAGATAGATAGAAAGATAGACAGATAGATTTAGATGCACTTAAAAATTGAACATGTTTACACGAAACAAATATATATGATATATGTACTAATGCAAGTACGTCTACGACCCTCTAAAGTATCACACATAACCACACACACACACACACACACATAACCACACACACACACACACACACATAACCACACACACACACACACACACACACACACACACACACACACACACACACACAGCAAGCTGGCGAAGAAAAGAGTAAAGAGAGAAAGAGTAATCGAGAAGCAGAAGGAGAAGAAATAGAAGAAGAAACAGCCAGAGGAAGTGAAGCCGATCCGTAGAGAACTAAGACAGGGAGAATGTTGGAAGCCACAACAAGCAAGTGACAACATACCACTAGCGTTGTTTTCCTTTTCGACTGTCAGGACGCGCCGTGACGGTCTGTCGATCGATTGCGCGGCTGGCAGAGAAAGTTTCTCTCATGCTACTAATTGAATCACACAGTCATTAGACTCCACCAGAATAAAGCTTGAAGCGGAAAAGACGAGAGAAATAAGCTTAGGGAGTTACTATATCTTGTCTCTTACAACAACAAAAAAAAATGAGAAAAAGAGAGAAAAGAAAAAATGGGTAAGGTAATTCTAATCTTGCTTGTATCGTCCATTGTATGATAGTCCAGGCTGTCTTTTCCTGGTGAGCCATTTGATGACATGGCATTGCAATAAGTGACCACAAGCTGCGTCCTGGAGTAAGCACGCTAAAAGAAATGAAGATCAGATTCCTAACAGAATCGAGATTAAGATAACAGCTGGTTGATGGTGGATTTCGAATGTTGATGATAAAATTACTTTCCTTTCCTATTTCACGTGGACTATGTGAGTTGTAATTTTGTAAGATTAACAACACGCAGAAAAGAAAAAGTCTAGCAACGCAAGAGGACATTTTCTCACGATGGCAGTCTTTGGATGACTACACGTCTTGACTAATATGATGTCTCCGGATATATGTTCACAGTTGTACTATATTCTAATTCATGTAGTGTTGAATGGCTTGCAGATATCCTTGTTCCCTCCCTTTACGACGTTTTGGAAGTCGCGCAAAAACCTTTTCATAAGTGCATTATTCCACGTTTACAACCTTTGCGTACATAGCGCCGATTTTCTGCAGGCCCCTGAGAAAGACCGAAAATGAAGTTGTATATAAACTGCTGCACAAGGCATTAGTTACGTGTCTACGTTTAAGTTTTGTTATATTATGTATCATCGCTATTCAATTAATCGTAGACATGCAAACGTAGCACAAATAATGATGAACCTTTCATTCAAGTTTTGGTGTTTAATGTCTCTGCATCCTTAACGAAAACAAAATAAATGAAAATGTTTTACATTTTATCACGAATTTTCACTGACATGTTGGGCTCACCGACATGGTGTGTGTGTGTGTGTGCGTGTGTGTGTGTGTGTGTGTGTGTGTGTGTGTGTGTGTGTGTGTTGGGGGGGTTAGGGTTGGGGGAGGGCAGCTCGGTGGTACCAGTAGGCCACCGTGGTTCCAGCCCATTACACCATGTGTGTACACTTCCCAGAGGTGCCTAACCTTTTCGTAAAGACCCACAAGTGTCTCGAACTGAATTTCTTGCCATCATTATTGCATTGCCAACAGGGTCGAACAGCATACGATGCTAATTATATGTCCCTGATTAGGATAGAGAGGAGTCGTTGCGTAGCGCTTGCCTCGCAGACGTGTATCTAATTGGCAGACAAATCCAGACTTCAAGCCACGAGGCGTCAAATTCTGCTTTCGACATCAATTTTGGTTTCATGGTGCTGGTGACCTGTACGGAATTGGTACAGCTAATGATTAGAGAATGAGCCTTATACGCGAATTCAGATTAGTCTAATAAAATACGAAAAATACATTTTGATAGATAAATAGATAGATGGATATATATATATATATAGATATATAGATAGATAGATAGATAGATTTAGTTAATGTGATTAATAGAACCTGGTATTTGCACACGGAAAGATGATAAGAGACAGAAAGAGACATCCATAAGATTAATTTAACATTATGATTGCATTTGCTTACTTATCCATTTATTCAGTAAAAGTCATGCCTGACTGGTCTTTCGTCCATTCCCCTCAATAAATTGTTACCTAATTTATATTACCGTTGGGATTCAGTTATGTCTTCTTTGATAAACTGTCCCTCGATATTATTGCAGTTATGCCTTCTTTAATAAACTTTCCCTCCAGTTTATCTTCTTTCTGCATCCTATTTTCTCCAAACCAAAAAGTCATAAGTCCTGCTGTTGGTTCTCAAACAAGATTTCTCAACCCCATTTATTTATCAAACCAATACCACAAACACACACACACACACACAAACAACTAAAGGCACATTGCTCTTCATACATAGTATAGATCAGTAACTCTTCTCAGAAGCTCAGTCCACCTTATATTAACATCGATCTTTGATAAATTACCTACAATAACCTTTAATGGAAAACTTATAAAGCCCTCAGCTACATACACTAGCAGAAAATGTACACAGGCGGCTACACTATAGCGACCGAAGAGAAATTGAAGTCTTAACGGTTACTAATGCAATTTGAATTGTGACTGTATATGCTTTTTTCTCTGTTATTAGACACCGTTGTAATCTGTAATATAGCAGCTTCTCATTAAAGCATAAGAAATGCATGCTGAAGTTATAAATCAAATAAATACCTGACAGTCCTCCCACCCTCCCGAAAATAATGGAAGTATTCGAGCATTTCCTTACAACCAATATCATTTGGTTGTGTTTTTTTTCTTTAAAAAAAAAATGTTATTGCTGTGTTTTTTATACTGAAACATTTTTCTTCTTATTTCTTCCCTATTTTTGAAGACATGATCACGCATATTTTATTTGGAACGTGTATCTTTTTGCAAGACACTTCAACGATTTCAGCGGAGAGAGAGTGTGAGTTGCTCTCCCCTTACAGGAATCCCGTGTCACTTGGACAAACTTGACGTTTCAAGCGAACGCATGCTGGAAAAAAAGCACGTTTGACAACGTTTGGTTATTTCTGCTTCTCTCATGTATTTCCATTTCTTTTGACACCACCTAGGACTTAAAATTCTGTTTTTAAAACCCTTTCACTTTCACCCGGGTACAGGAAATTAAATATTTGACTCAAGTTTCAAGTTTTCACATTCCAAGGAGGGATAGAAGAGAATCCCTATCATATAAGAGAGACGAGAGAGAGAGAAGAGTAAAGAGAAAAATGGAAGCGAAGAGAAGAAAGAAAAAAGAGAAGAGAGAAATATGGAGAGAGAAAAGAAGAGAGAAAAAAGGGAGAGCAGAGAAGAGAAAGGGAAAGTTAGTGAGTGAGTAAGAGAGAGAGAGAGAGAGTATAAGACCCGCACTTACATTAAATATTGAATATAAAATCCTATGCAAAGAAAATACATATATTGTGATTATAACTTAAAATCTTTTCTAATGTTTCGCTGTTTTTGGAATGTTTAAATGCTACAGGAAACCTCGACTCTCCTTGTTGAGTATTATCAAATGAAAATTCATAATCATCTGGCAAAATAATTTACGATAGTGAACTATGAAAATGTGCAAGTATTTATTTACTTTTAAAATTTTTTGTGATGTTTAAATTAACAAAAGTGGTAAAGAGAATGTATTAGTAGAAGTCTAATCAGAATATTAATCATATGTATTTCTGAAAGCAAACTTTTGATGGGCAGGAGTAAAATGGCACATAGGTTTTCAAAGATCCCAGATAAAACTATCTGTTAAAAAAATAACCAAACTTACTGTTAAAATTGAAAGTTAAAAACTGAAAACACAGATATGGGCACCAATACTTGCTTCTTCTGGGTGAAGTGGTGTTGCGAGCTATTTATATGTAGTTTGATTAAGTAATAAAACATTGTACATAAGTTTGTAGTGTTGATTTAGCTTGTCGTTTAGACTCATACAAATTGAGAATGGGAGTTGTTCCCCTTGTTGCTGACACAGATAAGCATGCTGCTGTTAATGTTTACATTCTTTTACTTGGAGAAAAGACACGATACAAGTAATTTTGCATGGGGTAATTAATATTCAAAACGTCTAGTTAGAAGTCGAACTGTAAAGATTCTCTGAGGAAGACTGAACCCTGCTCAAACACGTGGATCGATGTATATTATGTTACATTTGCCAACAAACTCATAGTGAGGTAAAGAAAAACATTTTCTTGCATTTTTCTCATCTAGCAAACACTTGCTCTTCTCTAATATTATTAAGCTTATTGGGAACAATATATGTCTACACTTACAAACGTGTTTCCTGCTAATGAATGTCATTGGCTGAACTCTATGTTTATATTATGTATGCAAGAAAAGTGTCTGCATGTGTCTCCAATATGATGACATACGTGTGTATGTGTGTGTATGTATGTGTGTGTGTGCGTGTGTGCGTGTGTTGGGACACATGTCAAGGAGATCTGGATTGCACGAGTAGCGATAGATAGTTTACGAATAAAATAGTCGACTGGTTGCCCCGATTGTCAACATTTGCAGAGAGCAATTAAATCCTATTAAATAATTGTGCCACATAAATTACTTTAACACAATGGCTCATTTTCTATTCAGATATAGGAAAGAAATAAAAGATTGGGATTATTCACTATTTACAATTAGAATAATGATAATTAGGATCACTACAATTTGCAATTTAATTAAGAGGAGAATGACTGGTCTTTTCTACAGATAGTACCTCGAGGGTTGTCCGCTAGAAAAAGGATGAACTTGTTCAATGCTGATATTTGGGAGAAAAAGGTTTCATGCATCCTGTAGAAATAATGTCAGATGTTAACGATTTATTTATAGACAAGAGCGTCTGTTGTGGGTTGGTCACGTGTTTAAGCGGGTTAATCCAGTATACTTATTACGAACATCCGACCCGCGGAAAATGATTTAGTTAGTTATGTCTGGTGCCGTCTAGCACAGCTTTTGGAACAGGGGCGGGTAGATATTTCTTGGAATTTGTTGGATGAAGGACTATGGTCTATGTTGTGGGTTCCCCAAAGAGGTCTTTTGTTTCTAGCACAGGAGTCACATTGACTGTCTAATTTTTGATAGACGCAAACTCGGATGCTCTTTTGAGAATTTATTTTAAGTATGCAACAAAGTCTGTGGCACATAGTACCATACATAAAAGCGTTAACACACACACACACACACACACACGAGTATGCGTATGTTTCAAAAGATTGCATGTAAGTATAGCAACAATGTTGTATAATGTATGTATTTTGTACGATGGATTTTGGTTGATTTAGATAATAGATAGACAGAGAGAGAGAGAGAGGGGGAGAGAGGGAGAGAGAGAGAGAGAGAAAGAGAGAGAGAGAGAGAGGGGGGGGATCATCATACCGGTATGCACTCAGAGAGAAAAAGCCAGAGGACAAGAGGAGCGTGAGTTGTGGGTAGTGTGAGGAAGGGGAACATGAAGGGTGGGGGGTAGAGCGTATATAGTTCCAAAGTGTCTCAAGTATGTAACTAAAATAAACCAGTATATTGTTTGAAACCCGAGGAAAGCTAAGAGGTAGTTTTTACCGGTATTATATTAAATAATCGCGTTACCTTTACTGAAAACCGGATAACCGGAATAGTAAGATCATTTTCTGATAGTTAAAACAAATAAAACTGTTCAGGTCTTTAGAGCATTTCGGTAAGTAGAGAAATATTAAGTGTTCTTTAAATAGCCTAAGCACTTACCTACTCACATAACCAAAACATTATGCTGCCCTAAGTTAAACAATTTCACATTTCAAATTTTGCTTTGGGTTAGGAGAGTAGATATCAAATGTTGCTTTTGGATTTAGAAAATTATATATGTAAAATTAACCAGTATGTCAATATGTATTATTCAACGATAATGTAGTGTGCATAAAAAATAAATCATATTGCAAAGCAAAAAACTAATATATTTTGTTTCATTCCAATACACTTATAGGCTTGGTTTGAAATGTCAGCAAATACATGTTATCTATCTATCTATCTATCTATCTATCTATCTATCTATCTATCTATCTATCTATCTATCTATCTATCTATCTATCTATCTATCTATCTATCTATCTATCTATCTATCTATCTATCTATCTATCTATCTATCTATCTATCTATCTATCTATCTATCTATCTATATGTCTGTCTGTCTCGTTCTCCGTCCGTCCGTCCATCCATCCATCCACCCATCCATCCATCCATCCATCCATCTATCTATCTATCTATCTATCTATCTATCTGTAAATGTGTCTATCCTTATTTCTAGACTTAATTGTTATATAAATTGTTAAATTGTCAAAGTGATCCAGCCTTCGGCACTCCTTATGATGGTATTTTTGTAAGAGTCAGAGTTGGAGTAAACAACTCGAGTTGAGAATATGCTAGATAATTGAAGACACATTCAAAACCAATTCCAACTAGATGAGTAGTTTTTTTCTAACTTGTTCATATCAATTTCATCCAATGGGGATGGACAAGACATTTCTTTTTTCAAGAAGTACTCTATTCTAATCACTTTGAATTTGAAGATAAAGGAAGAATGGACTTAGAATATTTCGAGCATGTTGGCTATTGATCTATGATTTGAACTGGAGAATGCTAATGTAATTGAACCATTATTTCTATGTTCATTAATTTGACTACGTTGTACATTATACTTGTGAAATTTGATATATGCTCTATTTCTTGTATCGGGCTAACGAAATTGTTGCAGGGTTAGTACGTAGAGAATGTTTGTAAGAGAGAAAGGAGTTTAGATATGAAATATCCCTGAAATTTAGTGCTGCCTTAATTTGTCTTTTACAGAGGAACAGGCCTTTTAGTTTTACTTTTGTCACATCGTGCTATGGTGGCCTCTGTACTCTACTAGATTACATTGGTGTGTGAATCCAATGTTGTTGTCACCTTATCAGTATAAAAGTGTTGCTGTAAGTTGATTCCTGTGAATTCTCTTTGTAAAAATATGGTGGAAATTGTGATTTGAGTTTGGTTTTGAGAATTCATGAAGATTATTTTGAATGTTCCTCTTGATGCGTTAAGTAAAATATGCAGATGAAAAAATCAAGAACATTCCTGATGTGCTTGATAGTGCATGTGAAATTCAGGATGATTCTCTACAGTGTGCTTGGAGAGTGCGTGAAATATTTTTGAACAGTTGTGTAACGTGCCCCTAGGAGGGACATGCGGGCCTTTGAAAGTAAGTGACTTGCTGCAAACTCCAAGTTTGTGAAACACTTCTGTGACCACTGCCATCTTTGAACAAGTTACTCTGATTCTAATTATTTCTCTGAAATTCTACTTTCATTTTCTTGATGGTATTCATGTACGTAATTATGTGTTGATGATTAATTGACTAGGAAAAAGTGAGCAATTGTCCTGCATTATTTGAACATTGTTGTAAAGTGATGTAAATGTCAATGCTCTTTCACTTTTATTCATAAAATGTTACATATCTGATTGTTGATTTAATACATTTATTGTTAATTTATTGACCTTTCTACACATTTCGATAACCTTATGTTGGAGAAGAGAGTTGGGAGATGAGGCTTGCTAAATATAGATTATAAGATGGATTTATCTTCTCCATTTGTAAGACGTTTTCCATCTATTAAAATAGTGCGTGACGGTAAATGATTGTCTTAATGTTGAGGAAGAAAGAAACGTTTACAGTGCCTGCATATCCACCAAGTGAGAGAGATAAGTCGTGTCTTCTGGAGATTTACTAATAACAAAAATTAAGATTCTTATCACTTGTATTTGGTTATGGATGATTAATTAATAATAATCATCATAGCCATTAACTCGTGTGGCAAATGCATCACACACTGTGGGTAGGCTGTGTCCGGGGATGAGTTCAAAATTGTTCAAAATTGTTAAACTAATTGTCATTGTGTTGAAATAGTAAACGTGGAAAAATAAAATCAAAAGAATTGTTGAGCTTACAGACTTGACAGGAAATCCTAGACTAAAACAGAGCTAGAGAAGCGACAGTTGACTTACGACATAGACATTTAGAAAGCAGTCTTATAACACTCATCACTTTTATAATACTATCTAGAACTGTATTTCTTTGTTTATACTTTTTTCTCGTTGACATGTTTTGACTAACCATTTGTTTAATACTATTGATTACATATTATATTGATACATGTATTACCAATGTTTCCATTATTGACGTGTGGAGATTGCATTGGTTACATTGATTTTGCATTTTAAGTAACTAGATTTAAAGTTTACTAGTTGTTTATGTGTGTTTACAGAGTATACTGTTTACATTTATTGTGCATTTCTAGCTTATTTCAGAGTGATGAGTGAGACATACAGACTAGGTTTCACTAGTTTAAGAGAGAGCATATTGATATATTTTTACAGGCAGCTAGTAAGCTACACTATGGATGAAGTAGGGATTAGCAATGGGAAAGATATTAGGGATCACTTTGTGATTGACAAATTACAGTTATGTCCTCAAGAACCTTTGGCTTATGTTAAGGGTAATGGACCAAAGAGTTTGACAGATTTATTAAAAGGTGACAGGTACGAGGAGATATACAGAAAGGATGCAGATCTGACTCTGAACCTAAAAATAACACTAACGAACAAGATATGTACAAGTGACAGTATGATAGGTCTGACCACAAACCAAGCTCACTTCATTTTCTCCTACATTTAAAAAGACCAAATGATAGAGTACTTACACCTCACCCCAACAGTAAAGACAAAAGGTGTTAAAAGTGAACCAGTAGTGTGCTTTAGCTGTGGCAAACCAGCCATATTAAACCTTATTGCCCTGGTAACATAAATGACATAGAACCAAGGGCACAAGTCGTTTTAATGCATACATAAATGGGCATTGTATTCCAGTTCTCTGTGACACTGGTTGCAGGGGAGGTTTAGTAGTACACTCTAGCCTAGTGAAGAAACATGCCTACACTCGAGTGTTTCAAACAATCACTCTAGCTAATGGTATAAAAGGTAAAGTACACATTGTGATGTAAACATATGTATGAAGTATATATGTTGGCCTTAGGTATGATTGAGAATGCGGAGTTACAATATATCTCTCCTATCGTATAGTTAAAACGATGGATGGCAGACAGATATTTTGTGTAGACTATAGAGCTAAACAAGAGGATTGTTTTCTTTCAAAGAATCAAAGACTGAACCAGAGCACATTTTCACTCAGCTCAGTGGAGAAAAATATTTTTCTAAGATAGACTTGACATAAGGTTTTCAGCAAAATTCCAGTCTGTGAGGCAGACTGGCCAAAATTAACATTCAGCACACCTTGGTTAATAATATCAATGGTGGGTAATGCGTTTTGCATTCTCATGGTGCCAGATGTTTTCACTAAGATAATGAGATTGCTCATCATACCCTTGAGAGAGGAATCTCTCTCTCTAACTTCATGGATAACATTTTGGTGGCTACCCGGACCCTGGAAGAACACATCCGAGTGTTACGGAAATTATTCCAACATTTGAAGGAATGTAACCTTACTGCTCGACCAACCAAATGTTTCTTTGGACATTTTAAACTTGAATATTTGGGGCATGCAGGGGGACAAGGTCTCCTGTGTCCAGAGGCATCAAAGGTGAGATAACTCAAAGAGATGGAGAGACCCCTCTCCAAGACGAATGTCAAATCCTTTTTTTTTTTTTTTTTTGGGGGGGGGTTGGTTGGTTGGCTGGTCACTATAGAAAATTAATTCCCAAGTTCAGTGCCATCGCCAAACCACTCATTGAATTAACGAGGAAAGGCAAACCCGATATAGGGGTTTGGAGCGAGGTGTGTTACGCCAGCTTTTGCTAGTTTGAAAGATTGTGTCATGAACGCCTGTCCATTTGCTTGATTTTAATGAGGAATTCTTACTTAGAACAAATACTAGTAATGCACGACTAGGTGCTGTACTGATGCAGAAACACGGTGATCTATCTATCTCTCCATCCATCTATTCATCCATCTATCTATCTAACGTCACATCCTCCCTTCTTCTCTCCATCCATCTACGAACTTCCTGACCAGAAATCTCTATGTTCGCATTCCACAGATGTTTCCATTCATTTATTTATCTGTCTCTATGGTTATCTTGTTACCGCTCGGACTTTATTTTGTCTTTCTGCATAGTCAGTCTATAGAGTAATAACATGATTATAGTCAGTGAAATGGTTTAGTTGAAAATATATGTATTTGTATTTTTGGACTTTTTGAGAACTACGTTCCAATTAACCTTTCTTCCATTATGTGCGCTATTTGGATTAACATTTTTCTTAAAGTCCTTTGAAAATTGATCTCCCTAAGTTTTTTAAAACTTCTTCTTTCTTAATTTGCAGGAGTTAGATCATCGGATTTCTCTCTGATGCGCGGGTCAATGCGTTGTTGACGCAAGCATGCTAATTGGTTCAGCGGTAAGGCTGGAGTATTTATTTGAAGCACATGGACACTGGGTTAATGAATATTACGTCACTAACACAGGTATTTGTAAAGAGAAAATTAGCGAATCGTTACCCAGTACTTGTTAACATAATAAGTGAGTACCCAGTACTTGTTAACATAATAAGTGAGTACCCAGTACTTGTTAACATAATAAGTGAGTTATTAATTAATAGATGATTATGCACTGTATTTTTTTTTAATAAGGAGCGGGTCAATAATTAGTTCTTGATTAATTTGCGACACATTCCAGAAGGTTTTAATATAAAACGCAAGAAAAACCTTCATAGCTAAGCATTAATACACATGGAAGGTTGAGAGAAAATTGAAAAATACGCTGGAAATATAGAATGTATTGTAGTGCCAGCAAAACTAGTGGCACTTCACTCTAAATAGGCTCACCTCATTCTTTACAGACTTGCCTCATTCTTACTGTAAATATTGGCACCAAACAGATTTCCAGCACAAGTGTCTCATTTGAGGTTTTGCAAACAGTCATATTCATTTAAAGTATAAAGAACTTCTTTCCAAGTAAACAGTCATACACATTTAAAGTATAAAGAACTTCTTTCCAAGTAAACAGTCATACACATTATAAGTATAAAGAACTTCTTTCCAAGTAAACAGTCATACACATTTAAAGTATAAAGAACTTCTTTCTAAGTAAACAGTCATACACATTTAAAGTATAAAGAACTTCTTTCCAAGTAAACTCACATCATTGCATTATCTATAAGTTGCACTAGAGTTCTCTCGATGATTACGAACGATCCTCATTTATTCAAAGAATACATTATTTAACATTATTCCCAATAAATAAATCTATTAAAAAGATATTGAATTTAAAACCATACGACTGTCTTTGCCTGTCTCCATCCTTCCTTGCCCAAGAAAAGAAAGAAGGAAAGGAAGAAAGAAACAAGACATTAAAAAATGTAATAGCAATCAAGGCTTTGCCTGGTCAAGAATTTTACAACTTGCGGTCGATTAAAAAAAAAATCCACCTGGAATAATAACGATTGTACATGTACATTTGGTTTTGAAGTTAAACACTACATAGAGAAATCTTAAGTGGAATGCGATGTTTGCAGAAACGATGTACAATTATGTTTTCATCGCCGACTTTATAAGACCACTATAACGAGAGGCTAGTTGCTGATGTAATTCTAACCTTAGCCTCGGAATTTACAGTTTACCTATAATGTATAGTAGTGGTATGTGAAAAATTAATTCCCCAGTTACTCTAAAAAAATAAAGCAATAAAGATAGGTAAACTTTATTAAAAGCACATCTTGAGGGACCTATGAAAGGATTGTTTAGGTGACAGCAGCGCTGGTGATAATGGTGTTGTTGTTCGTATTGTTCGTGTGAGTGTGAGTGTGCATAAATGTGTGTGTATATGAGAATTGTGTGTGATGTGTGTGTGTGTGTGTGTGTGTGTGTGTGTGTGTGAGAGAGAGAGAGAGAGAGAGAGAGAGAGAGAAAAGCGAAGAGTATAAAGAGAGGCAAAACAAATTATTTTGACATAAACTGCTGAAAGTTCGATCCAATAGCTAGAATTACTTTTCTTGCATTCACACAGACATTGGATTCACGTAAAGTTAATGCGTATATTTAAATATTTATGCTAAGTACAATTCACAACTTTGTTCTTGTATCATATATTACAGCCTTTCCTAAGGTGAGAGGCTATTGATTGATTTATAACTGTCACAAATTAGATTCTTCAGAAAGGCTTTTAATTAATTAACGTGTATCCCCTCTAACTCATTTCTGTGATTAAATGCAAGAAAAATGAGCTTTGTGCACTTTTGTTTATACCTATCATGAACAGTGACAATATATACTTATTTATAGTCTTTTCTATCAAATGTCATTTTACAATAAATCCTCACTTCCTTCCTTCCTTCCTTTTCCTTTCTTTTTTTCTTTCTTTCTTTCGTCTATCCATCGATTCATCCATCAATCCATCCGTTTGTATTTCTATCTATCTATCTGTCTTTCTATCTATCTATCTATCTATCTATCTATCTATCTATCTATCTATCTATCTATCTATCTATCTATCTATCTATCTATCTATCTATCTATCTATCTATCTATCTATCTATCTATCTATCTATCTATCTATCTATCTAGTGTAATGAGAAGTACTATACCCAAGCCTTTCAGCATTTGAACTGCTCGTTTTAAGACATTAAACCTCGAAAACACATAGTGTCATAAACATATTATTGCAAGGAGACACTATTCCGTAAGATATCACGTGACACTAGTTTTATCTGAACTTCAGTAGACAAAGGAAAGCGTGCGCATTTTCGAAGGAGCATCTAAGAAAACTGCAAGTGACGTCAGACAGCGAGAGATGTCCGTCTATGATAAGTCTTGACCGACAACGGAAGAAACCATTTGATCATAAACTTGATAAGGCACCCAGAGACCCATTTTCGTTACAGTCTCGGTATAACAACACGAAACACCTTTTGTCATACTCTTGATATGATAATGAAAGCTACCCACTGTATCTAGTAAGAAACGTGATTCGTCTTTTGTTTCATAGATTTGTAACGACATTGAGAAACAATGGTCAGACAGAGGCACACTCTTGTCGTCATAGACTTGGTACGACAACCACACCCCCCCACACACACACTCTTTCACACTCTTACTCAGACACTGATAAACAAGTCAGTCATAGTCCTGGTAATCATTGAAAACAAAAGTCACTGTACATTGGACAGGCTAAGAAAACTCGTTTTATAAAGACTCGAGAAGCGATGTTGTCTGCCCTTACTTTTGCTAGTCGATTTTGGCAGAACAATGTTTTAGGAGCCAGACATTTTTTGATTTAATTTTGTATGCAGATCCTCTCAGTCTGCCAGCAACTGGCAGAATGCTACTCTTAGACTGCAGAGAATGGCGAGGATCTAACAGAACGTGGGAAATCATTTTACAAGGATCTAATATTAGGACAGAAATCTTATCGCCACTTAACAGGAACGGTAAGAACTGCTTTGAGAGAAGGATGGACGCTTTCTGAGATCAAGTAGCACAATGTTGAAATAAAGTGATTAAAAAATAAGAAGACTAAGAGAAAAGTGTGATGAATGTGCGTGCAACAAGTGAAAGAAAGCTAAAACAAGAGGCACATGGATTTTTCAATTACAATGCTGAAATGCTAGACAGATATGGTTTTATGACGTCATGCATATATGGCTGGTTACGTAAAGCTGTAGTGTAACTATCTGTGCTGTCGTCTGGTAGAGATCGATCGTGTTCACCTATTTCAGAAATTCAGGCAGACCTGAACGATATCTTTTGGAGTATTTTTGTTTTTTCCTTTATTCATTGAATGAGTAGTTATTTGACTGAAGATGACGACATTTTCGTTTGTTGCTCTTTTCATTGGAATACTGGTTATTTCTTTGAATATGACGTCATTATTGTTATTTCCTCTTTTCATTGGGATATTGTTAATTAGTTTGACTGAAGCGTGACGTCATTTTTGCACGCGAATAACATTCGAGTCACAAGAATAATGATGCTACAACAAATAGATATGTAATAATTTATTCTCACAAATACAACATTTTTGGATTGATAAGAAATACAGATATAAGCTTGCCCTGAAAAATATAATCAAGAAGCAACTCTAAGTTTCCAGTTTATCGCATTATAACTCCATTCTTCCTTACATTCCTGTCTCAAGTTAAAGTTCCTTGCAAAGATATTTATTAGCCCGATACAAGCACATGTATAATAAATAAATCATATCAAAATAAAGGCAAGTGTTAAGTATACTACACATGAGCAGCTTAGTTGAAACATTTGCTAAGTCCATTCTCTCTGAACCAATCAATTAACTCACTATCAAGGTAACGGCCGCCTTTCAAGACTGGACTTCTTTGCCACTTCAAATTCAAGCGAACAGAAATAGATTTCTCTACAGCAGGTAAACGTTTAGATCTCAGCACATTGGCTGGCCTCATTCTCATAAATCATAACCATTCGATAATAAAATCTCACCCAGTTGGGATGATTTGCATTACATCAGCAATTTCTAACATATTCTCAACTCGGGTTGTTTACTTCCAACTCTGACACTCTCAAAAATACCGTCATAATAAGTGCCCAAGGTCGGATTACTCTGACAATTTATATAACAACTACATTTTAAAATAGGGTTAGACAAATTTACTCCGCCACACAAGGATTAGAGAACTCTTACAATATGGTAACTCTTACAATAAACATATGCAAACTAATTTACCCAAAGGGATTGGTAAAGATAATGGCGAATTGTTATCATAATATAAATCAACTCATTTATTCACAAAGATTTGTCAAGACAAAGATTATCTATTAAAATAAACGTAAGTAAATAATTTATTCATAACGATCAGTAAAATAAACTTCAAACAATCCTAACTCATACAATATACCCAACGTTAAGAATTTAGGGGAGATCATTCAAATTAAAATGATAAAATATGTAAACTTATCTATTCTATGCTAGATCCTACCACATCATAAAATATTAACCGTATTATAAGAAAATAAGACGAAGACATCACTCAAACTCAGTACAGGGGAAGAAATCGCAGATAAAATAACACACCGCTTTATGACTACCAGCCTGGGATGCGAGCCTTGAAAAGAATATCTCCTTGAACAATTTTACTGACATACCGAAATGTTATTATTTATTTCGCCATGAATAGGTTACACTAAATTTCTCGTGTACAGAAGCACTTTAAAGTACGTTTGCTTCCCTTTGAAGTATTTTGTTGTCTTCGTTTATTAGCTGAGGTACTTGGTTTACTTTCTGGAAGCATGAAAAGGTCCTTGTTCTGCCCTGCTCCATGCAATTTACCTCGTGTCTCAATCTCCCACTGAAATCAAAATACTAGATTAAGTGACTGTATTGGCTCTTTGATGTTCTACTTCTCCGTTTGTGATTCTACCTAGCTGCCTTTAAGTACTATAGTTTTATTCAGGGTGGCGCAAATTCTTATGGCGAAAACCTTCTTAACTAATGGCTAAATTGAATGAACATTGCAAAGTAAATTTCTATTTCAGAGGCAAAAATAAGTACACAGTTGTTTTCAACTTTAATTATCCGTTTTATTCTCTAATGTTATGGTGTTGTGTTTCATGCCTGATTTGCGCTAAATCCGTTCTTTACTGATACCATACAGTGAAATTAATTACATTTGCATAGAGTGAGATAGCAGCAAAAGAATCACAGCCTTATCTTACCCAATGTGGTGCAAGAGACTACAGCCTTGTAGAGCTAGAGGTCGAAGTCTTATAGAGCTAGAGGTCGAAGTATTATAGAGCTAGAGGTCGTAGTCTTGTAGAGCTAGAGGTCGTAGTATTGTAGAGCTAGAGGTCGTAGTCTTATAGAGCTAGAGGTCGTAGCATTGTAGAGCTAGAGGTCGTAGCATTGTAGAGCTAGAGGTCGTAGTCTTATAGAGCTAGAGGTCGAAGCATTGTAGAGCTAGAGGTCGTAGTCTTGTAGAGCTAGAGGTCGTAGTCTTGTAGAGCTAGAGGTCGTAGTCTTGTAGAGCTAGAGGTCGTAGTCTTGTAGAGCTAGAGGTCGTAGTCTTATAGAGCTAGAGGTCAAAGTATTGTAGTGTTAGAGGTCGTAGTCTTGTAGTGGCAAAGTGCTGGATATTGCAGTCTTGTAGTGCAGTAAATAGCAGTCTTGTAGTGCAGTAAATAGCAGTCTTGTAGTGCAGTAAATTGCAGTCTTATAGTACCGGACATTGCAGTCTTGTAGTGCCGGAAATAGCAGTATTGTAGTGCAGTAAATAGCAAATCATAGATCAATAGCAAACATGTACGAAATATTTCTAAGTCCATTCTTTCTTTATAAGTCAGTTAAATTACCATAAGCTAATAATAATCGATCGCCTTTCATGACTGGACTTGAGTAATGTCGATATCAAAGTGATTAAAATATAGAACTCTCTTCAACATATAAGTTTTGGTCTATCTGGACAAAATTATGAACAAGTGTGAGACTATTAGTCAGCAAAGCAAATCATCTGCTTGGAACTGGTTTGGATTGTATCAGCAAGTTCTAGCATATTCTTTATCTGAGTTGTTTACTCGAACTCTGGTACTTACAAAAATATCATCATGCGCAGTATCAGAAGGTAATGTCACGTTGACATTTAAACAAATTATATAACAACTAAGTTTAGAAAAAAGGACAGGCAAATTTACTCCACCACAATCGATTATGTCGGTTCCTAGTTTCATTACAAAATAATACTTTTAAAAAATATTTTCTTTTATAGAGAATTTATATTTACTATGGGTAATGAAATCTTCGTTATTTCTTTGTTTTTTGTAAAAGACCGGGTAGAAGTGGGATTTAAAAAAAAGATGTAAAATCTATTGTCAACAAATTAGGCCACAGATCATAAGAACGAAAGCGTTAAATTTGATTGGTGGATTTCACATAGCAAAGTTGAACATAATCACGTCATTAGCCAGTCATTCAAGAAATGCCACTGACCAAATGTTAAACAAATCATGTCGATGATCTAATTTTAGTAGTTCGTAGACCAAAGCTTAACTACTAAACTAGACATGTCGTGAACCAAATTTTGCATAGCAAGTTCAAAGGAAAATAGCAAAGTCACTACGATCGACCAGATTTGGTATAGTCAGGTAATGAAAGTTTTAATTCTAAGTTTCAATTCTAAGTTTTAATTATGTTACAGTAATTAAGTCGATCCATGGATCAGATTTAATGGTAAGTTCATAGTAAAAAAAAAAAGTAAGGGTCAATAAGTGACCAAACTTAACATTTTCAGGTCATGGGCCAGATTTTAGTTTTATCAGCAGAGTCCGTAACTTAACCATAGGAATCCTATCATATTGTTTAAAAATTATCATTTCAACGAATGGAAAGCTCTAGAATACGACTCATTGGCGTTTAAAATTGCGCCCAACTAGCAAACTTACAACCACTCTCATACTGTACAATCCACGTAGTGTGATGAACACACCAAACAAGATGTTCAATCTATCAGGGTGGAATCCTCTTTGGAGTTAAATAATATTTTCTCTTTTGCCCACTGAATTGGGTAAATTTAACTCCCGCGCTAGTGTTTGTGAGCAGTACATGTAATGGAGTATATCTTGTACATTGAGTGGTTTGCTTTAGCTTACATTATTTACTGATTCTAAGGACAGTCAGCATACAATGCTTCGAATTTGTGGATAAACTTCGCACTAGCATGTGTGACCTATATTTCTTCTGGTACTTGAATTTCCTGAATTGCCAAAGAACTGCAAGCAAACCTTTTACGCTGTCTAGGTTGTAATTGACAAGTGCCGCATAGTTAAATATTTGTGTCGCTGCTTAAGGGAAATAACTGTGAAATACAGTTTTAGAGTTGTCGTACCTATGTCGTTATTTAATTAGTACAAATATTTATTTATGTAATTTGCGGAATGCGTATAAAATTAGGATGATATTTATAAGGTCGAAAGGATTTACAAGACTACGCATATTTTTCAATGAAATAAAAGGTTATAAATGTGTCTTTCTTGCAATCCTGATTTGCATTTTTAATCTCATTAGACTCTAGACCTGACTTGAACAGTTTTTATTTTTCACCGAGTACATTTACTTATATATAGATTAGGTCCTTCCCGAACATTTTCTTGCAAAAGAGAAGAGGGAAAATAGATCAACAGATTTATGCTATCGAAGCAAGACAGCAATACCCCCCGACTGCTTTTACCAATATATATAATTTATTCATTAGTTTGACGTTTTAACCCAAACAGCTACACGCATGCAATCAAGTGCTCGCCTGCGCTACCGTAACATTTTTCAAGTCTTTAAATTTTCATCCGTTGGCCAATTTATTTTTTATGCATGCGACAAAAAGACTTTATGACTTTTGATATCTCACACTTTGAAGTACAAGACGACATTAAAGCCCGGGCCAGATAACTAACTTGGAATAGCAATACACTGGTAGATTAGTTTGGAAGTAACTTCCTGAACTTTAAAACGAAGAAGTAAAGGAATTGCTACTTAGTATAAAAATTGAGGCTTTGTCTGCATAAGTTCAAGAAATATATAGTCTTTCCATCAATATAATAGCACAGGCATATGATTTTGTTCGTCGCTTCCTTCCCTTTCAAGAAGGGAAACTTGTGTTGTAGGGAAACCTTGCGTTTTTCGTTAGGTAAATGTTTCTAATATAATCATGTAAACTGTCACTTTCATGTTTCTAAGTCGTCAATAGTATTGTGAAAATAAAAGGAATTTATAACATACTCTGTCTAAACACATAGAAGATGAATAGGATTATCTCAATTACAGAACGACTTGGTGAGATATACTACAAAGCAAAGATTGCAGACATTCACTCACTCAATGAGGCAAACAGACATTCGTACGTCCAGTCTGTAAATCAACTCAATTAAATAATGAACTAATCCATTTAGCCCAACATGTTTCAACTGGTTATTCGTCAATTTTTCATATTTATTCCCACCATTATTTCAATATCATTAATTTTACCTCTGTATAATAGTAATGCTGTGAAAACAAAAAAAGATTATGACAACCCCAGAAGCAGCAACGACAATAATAATTAACATCTATTTGCTCTAGAATCCTCCGCTGACAACCACGGCTGCAAAGCTCAACATTCATTAGAGAGAGAGCTTGTGAATCAAGTCTGAAAGATCCCAAGCCCTTCAGCATGGGGCCTTTACATCACTTTCTCTTACTATCCCTCCTTTCAGCCTGTCATCCCTCTCTCCCTTCCTCACTTCCATACTCTTTTCTTTCATCAAGCAAAATGATAAATGCCAAAACAATCATACAAACACCAGCGCGTATCTACGAGCGCTAAAAGGATTTTTTAAAAATGCAACTTCTAAAATAAGTGTGCAAACAACTAACACATCAGTTTTTCTGTTCACTATCCCGACATCTCACTCATCCATTTACCTGTCCACCACTTCATCCATTGATCTGTCCACCACTTCATCCACTGATCTGTCCACCACATCATCCACTGATCTGTCCACCACTTCATCCACTGATCTGTCTATCACTTCATCCATTGACCTGTCTATCACTTTATCCACTGATCTGTCCACCGTTTCATCCATTTACCTGTCCACCACTTCATCCACTGATCTGTTCACAATTTTATCCATTTACCTGTCCATCAATTCATCCATTTACCAATTCATCCTTTCATCCATTCTCCATTTCACCCATTTGGGATGAAAAAATATCCGCCACAAGGCTGAGAAAGAATTTGCACTGTACTCTGATAATTACTGGAATAATTTCTTTCTTTATGGCGCACATTACCATCTGTAACTCTTAAGGCGGGAGTGGAAGGTGCAAAATGGTAGTCATTTTGGAGAAATTCGCGTATACTAATTTCTGCTTAACGACATGGCAGGTCATGAGCTATATGGCGGTGCAGAAAACGAGGATTTACAGTGTCGCATTCGAGAGAAGAAAAGAAACACAAACCTCCTCAAGACGGTAGCGTTCAATTATCAAACCGTCTCGAGAAAAGAGCGATCAAAGGAACAGCTTATGCTGCCAGCCATTATGAGCGCATCATTAGGAGCCCCTAGGCTGGTGCTGAAGAACCGTGATAAGAGGTCGACTGGCTGCGATCGACACTTGAAAAATCAGTGGCTGGAATCACTTCATCTCAACTGTGTCCTCAGCTTTCAGCTCCTCCCTTCAGGTGCTGCTGTGGGGCACTAATTCCAGGACAAGATGACCGGTTCGTTATAACCGAAAGAAGGACGGAGGAGTGGAGAAGGAGGGGTCAGAACCGATCTTGGTTAGGACCTTACTTTACTGGGCATCCCCCTTCAACTCATAAGATGGTGGGGTGGGAGGGTGGGTGGTTTAGAATTCTTGTTGCGGCAAGATTCGATGATGAAATGCGTGCTTCACTCCATACTGCTTCCGGGTTTTAGTGCAGTTAAAGCCCTCTAAAGGTAAACAGAGCAAAACACTTGATGAAGGTCTAACGTTGTCAGGTCCGTTTCCTTTTTTTTACGGATTTTAATAAAGTGCCCATTCTGTCATTTGGCTTTCAGGCATTTATTAAAATTAGGTTTGTTTGGTAAAATTTAAAATAAAATAATAATATTAATAATTTTGTCTAAAATTAGTTCCTGTTCGAGACTGTGTGCTGAGGAAAGAGTGAATAAAGAAAACACAATCCCCGATTAAGTCTCAAAATATACAATGGGAAAAAATATTTTAAATAATGAACTCTACTGACGCCACCACCACCAGTGAAGCTATTGCACTGTGTTGGTTATGTAGTACGAAGAGAAAAAACTCGGAAATATTAAAGCAAACAGTCACTATTCAAAACAGTTTTTCCGAAAGAACTGGCAAGTAAGGGAATCGATCTTGTAGAGGATATTTGCATCATTTGTTGCCACCGCTGACTTCTTGATTTGATCGAAAAACCAGACACCATTATGCACGATACAGCAAAAGAAGTAGTGTGTGTGTGCGCGTGTGTAGGAAAAATGTCATGGCCTTTGCTAGCATTATTACGAGGTATCCTGTTCTCTTCTGTTTTCGCCAGAAGGACATAAGACAAAACACCTTAAATAAATTATATTCTAAAATTCACTATCACTCTAAACAACATAAATTATATTCTAAAATTCACTATCACTCTAAACAACATAAATTCAAACCCACATACTCTGTCACAGTCATACATAGTCACTGGCGTTTATACCCATACACAGTCATATACAAGTACGCACACACACACACACACACACACAAATCCTTTCACTCACAAGACACACTTAAGAGCAGCTTCTGAATCAATTTATTGCTAATGTGCCGCATTATATGAGGTAACGTTTTTATTTTTATTATTATTCTGCCTTTTTAAGATTTAATTTCAGCCATATTATAGGAATTATTCCTGCTGGGGCGACATAATAAACATCACATTCATGACCTTGGGATTTAAGGTATACGTGTAACAGACTACGTTTAGAAAATTCACCTAAATCTTACGTGTCAGTGTCGTACAGAGAAGTGAAGGAAGGAGAGAGACACATGAAGGGATGGAGAAAGATACAGAAAATAATGGTTGGAAAGGCAAGATATATACAAGAGAAAGAAAGAAAGAAAGAAAGAAAGAAAGAAAGAAAGAAAGAAAGAAAGAAAGAAAGAAAGAAAGAAAGAAAATAACAAACAAACAAACAAACAAACAAATTTGGAAAAAAGAAAGAAATTTGGAAAGAAAGAAAGAAAAAAAGAAAGAAAGAAAGAAAGATAGATAGATAGATGGACAGATAGATAGATAGATAGAAAGAAAGAAAGAAAGAAAGAATAAAAGAACGAACGAACGAACGAACGAACGAAAAAAAGAAAGAAAGAAAGAAAGAAAGAAAGAAAGAAAGAAAAAAAAGAAGAGTGCATAGCAAGAGTATGATTGAATGAGAGTGAAAGAAAAAGAAATAGAACGAGAAAAATAGTTAAAAAGAATAAGAACGAAATGTAAGTAGTGAGAGAAACAAAAATATATGATCAAACAGAGAGAGGTGGTGGCGAAGAGAGAATATACAGAGACAGAATAAGAGAGGGAATAAAACAAATAGAGAGAGAGAACGAATAAAACACAAGACATAAATTGTGAAGGCCACAAATTGAAGCGCTATTTTTAAATTGTAAATTATATTGATTTTAAAAGTTGCTCTGTGCTTGTCGGTGCGTGTTAGTGTATGTTTGCACGCGAATGTTAGTATGATTGTGTTCGTGTCGTTTCTCTGTGTATGTATGCGTACCTGTGTGTGTTTGTGGAGACCTTGAAAAGAGAGACAGAACGCACGGATAATAGAAACAATGCTAGCATTCAGTAACTTTCATTCTCTCTTTCTCTCTTTCTCTCTACTTATAATATCAAATAAGTAAAATATATCTATGTGAAAATTACACAATGGACTGCACAAATAGTACGTTTGCCAATGTGAACAAGTATCATTTCTTTTTAATTGTATTTAAATACTAACTAGGTCGTCGGCTCGTCTACATTAATTGTACGGGGTAAGTTAGTCTCGCTAGCAACCGAAGAGTTATAACGTCACATCTAAAGCGATAAATATTTTGCAATGCTGAATGAGCAAAACGTGAAAGAATAGAAGGAAAGGACAGAGACAGAAGTATGAAAAGTATGGAGTAGGGTGGTAGTGGTGGTAGGCACACTGCAAAATTAAAGCGTGTGTGTGTGTGTGTGTGTGTGTGTGTGTGTGAACGAATAAGGGAGATAAATGAATTAAAATATTTTCTTACGCATAGCATCACACCAGTTACAGAGAACATAATTTTGTAATTCTAAGAGTTTGTATAATTCTTGCTCTGTGCGAGTTACAAAGCATTATTGTAGTTTCCGGTTATTAAGGGCTCCCGAGTCCGTAATAACGGCTGTACGAAACACGATGCTTTCTAATGTCAGTCACACACCGCTGAAGGGAAAATTCCCCTTCCTATTTAGGTAACAGTGGATTAATGTCTTTCATCATATCCTTTACATTATGAGAGTTGTAGACACTTCGACATCGTGATATTTGAACCACCCACGAATATATCAAATTGTCTCCTGCCAAGCTATTAAACAGGCTCTTCCATCTCATCTCCTTCCCCATTGCACGCACGACTCGTCCGTTCTCACCTTACATGTGTTTTAAATTTATTTATTTTTGTAATGAAGAGTATAAAGGAGTCTTCAGTCTGTGCTTCTTTGCTCGAAAATTTCTCACATTAAAAATATAAAGTGCTTTGCGATGAGCTGAATATTAAAATACTCAACTCAAGTCTTTGTTTATGGACACACTGCGCTGTCCGTACATGATTGATCTTTACCCCCCCCCCCCACTTCCCAGTTTTTATTTTTTATGTATATACAACATCCACGTGCTGACGAACACAGCGCCTGTTAAAGTACAGAATACAATAAACAATTAGCATCCTAGTTCTGAACTAAGTACTGCCACCCTTTAATCCATCCCTTTTATTAAAATAACAAAAATCTTTACGTGACTGCTCGTAGAAACAAGAACGAGCAATACCTTTGTTATTCGACTTTCGTGTAAAAGTTCACTGAGCGCTCCTGTTTGTTGGGGATCTTGCAGAAGAAATCGTATTTATCCCATACTTTATCCACTGTTATCTTTCATCTGTAATACGCAAGGGCGTGTTCCTTCCTCTCTTTCATTCTCTTGCCCGTAAATCGAGCACATGCCTTTGTGCTGACACGCACGAGGAGCAGCATGGTCGTTACCAACTGACAGCTCGTTGCCAAGACTGCGACAACCAAATTGTCTCCCAGCAAGGCAGGTGGCTGAAGGGAACTGACCCATAACCCGTGCGAATGATGTTGTTTATATAAATTTCTCATTTCACGAAGACCATCTAGATATCTAAGATAAAGGAACTGCATTAAATCTGATATGAAGTTATCTATTTCATCATTTTTCTTCCACCTAGGAATGAGTAGAGAACGCAGACGATAGAAACATAAAAACCACAGAGTAATGCAACCTCTTTTATTGCAATGTCAGCGCTTGCTTGGACGGTTTAGTTTGAGCCTGTGTGATTTTATGATCTGCTTATAGTACACGGATCAGTCATCTATGTTCGCGGTGTGAATGATTTAATGCTGCCATAAGGTTGCGGTAGTGATGGTTCTGGGCGCTATTAGGATGGCAGTGGTGTTATGATGCAGGATTTCTGGCTGAAGAACTTGACCCCAATTTCCATGTTGAAAGGCAATGTTCTTTGTTAATCATGTAAGTAATATTTATTTATCTGTAATGGCTGTTATCAAATAAAAGTACAATATTGGTCTACTAGATATACTTACTATTCGTCTTATTTGTGTTTTACAAACACACACACATACACACACACACACCGCAAACACACACGCACACATACACACACACATTCACACACATACACACATATACACACAGACACACAGACACACACACATACACACACACGCACACACACACATACACACACACAGACATACACACCAAATGACATCGTGTTAATGAATGTGTATATGCACAGCATACAATAAATAACAATAAACCTGTCTCCGTCGCATCGTCTTTAGATGAAAATGATTGCTGTGATAAGCAGTGAAACGGCCTGCAATAATTATATATTCATTAATGTACGTACGTAACGAGCCAGGGTTCAAGTTACGTGTCATAGAGTGTACGAATTAACTGCCTGCAATAATTATATATGCATAATGTACGTACGTAACGAGCCAGGGTTCAAGTTACGTGTCATAGAGTGTACGAAATATTTCTGAAAAGTCTAATCTACTGCCTACAAACGTCATTACTCAGTGATCTATCTACACATCGCTTTGGTTTTATCTGCATGCCTTTTACGTATTACTGGTCGAATGCATCTCATATTACGTAATATATTTAGTCCAATCTGCATTACTGCATGCATCAGAATGGTTGAGCATAACTTAGTTCACATATTATAGTAGACTAGATTATCTTATTATATATTTCGTACTATATCATATTTTAAATATCACTATCGCCTAGTTATCAAATGTCACTTATCGTAGTGCTCTAGTCTGCCTTACTTTCCGTATCACTATGGTCTTGTTTTGTCTATAGTCTTATCTAAGGGTCATATCTGTCCTGTCGTACTTATCAGACTATAAAATAATCTTCCATTTTAATGGATCACAAGAGTCGTATGCCCTTATTTTAGATATCATAATAGACTTCTACTCCCATTGCACATATAATAGAAAAGTCTGCCCTATTCTACGAATCTAAGCATTCTAATCAAACCCATTGCAGCTACGAAAGAAAAGTCTGCCCCATTTTACGAATCTAAACATTCTAGTCAAATCTATTGTACGTACTATAGAAAAGTTTGCCCCATCTTACGAATCTAAACATTCTAGTCAAATCTATTGTACGTACTATAGAAAAGTCTGCCCCATCTTACAAATCTAAACATTCTAGTCAAATCTACTGCACGTACTATACTGATAAAGTCGTAATATCATTGACGTAGCTTTCAATTCCATTTTGTACAAATAATCCAACTCCAGTCCATGCTTCACTGACTGGACGTGGTTCGCTCTCGGTACATCCTCGATGTTAGTTCCTCATCATCACGTCCGCTTTATTACTTGTCACAGCGGTCACGTGTATCCCAAGATGATGTCATAGGGTCAGGTTCATTAGTTAATGCTGATCTACATTCATGACGGACACTTGACCTAAGAATAGTTTGCATATTTCAGAGGTAGAATTTTTTTTAAACCTTAATTTCTTTACTTTCTTTTGTGATCGGAAATATATGTACTAGCGTTTAAATATATATAATAGTAAAATAATAACATTTTCTTTCAATATATATTTTTGGCGTTGTCTGATACAACAGTAATAATTAAATATAATTCACAATGTACCAAGAGAAGGAAGCCTTGTGTCCGGAAAAGGCTTCAACACTTAAACAAATATAATTTATTTATAATGGATTGCAGTTGGCTTAGACTTGAAAGAACACCTGCTCTCTCGTCACACCTGTAGCTTAAATTTCAGCTCGTCCGGTACTGAACATGAGTAAAATGGAATCCAGAATAGTTCACTTTAAACACCCTCCCACCCTTTTCACACCTTTCTCTCGTGGCCTTCACATTTGTGTTTAATATAAAACGCCCCCGTGTTTTGTCCTTCACCTCCCCCTCCCCTCCCACAAGCGCTCTCTCTACTTCTCCATTGCACATGTTTACAGTTTGTTTTGTGTCCATCATGATGATTATGATTTTCAACCTAAGACCAATAAACTATTTTAGTTCAATTGAATTCAAATTCTCATTCCCTCTCTCACATATGCAAACATATGTATAATTAAATTACCTCTTTCTCTAACACATCCATACACAAAAACACAGCTTTCTCTTTTTCTTATAGACATTCGCACTCACACACTCAGGCGCACATGCACACATACACACACAACCATATGCCTTACTTAAGCAGTATCGGTTGGACTCACCCACCCACTCAAACGCATGCTACCTAGACCAGAGGTCGGCAAACTTTTTCGATTAGGCCATTTTAGGAGGTCAAGAAAGCACACTAGGCCAGAAATGGTCAAAAGTACACCATTACTTGGCCATTTTAGGAGGTCAAGAAGACACACTAGGCCAGAAATGGTCAAAAGTACAACTTTACTAGGCCATTTTAGGAGGTCAAGAAGGCACACTAGGCCAGAAATGGTCAAAAGTACACCATTACTTGGCAATTTTAGGAGGTCAAGAAGGCACACTAGGCCAGAAATGGTCAAAAGTACACCATTACTAGGCTTGAATAAAAGTCTTTGCACTTTATTTTGTGCAATAAAGAGAAGGCACAAGTGTACAATGTACAACTTCATGGGGTAGGGATGGACAAAAGTTAGAATTTAAAAAAAAATTGATCTATGTGGATTGATTAGGCCAGTCATACCTACAGTACATACACTAATGTTGAACTTTAACTAAGCCAATTCTTGTACAATTAAAATAATTTCGGCTTTCTTACTTTCTTTAAAATAAACTATATTTAGATTGTTGAAATGAAGGGGAACAAAACCGCGACAATTCAATTAGGCCGGATCCAATAATAAATAAATGGGGGGAGGGGGGTCATTAGGCCGGACTGGAATACTAGCTAGGCCGTATCTGGCCTAAAGGCCGAACTTTGCCGACCCCTGACCTAGATACTCGCTGTACCCAGTCGCAGCCTAACTTCTCCATTCTTTCCGTTATCTGTGCTGAAGATGTCTTCGATCGGTCACTCGCCTACCCCTCCCCCCCCCCGACAACTCATTGAACTCTGTTCCATCCACACCCGCACGCATGATCCAGTTGGATACCCCTTTTGTTTGACGACGGTCTGTCAGTAGCACCAGAAGGCACAATACAGCGCAGGTCGGACGCCTGACGCATTTTGTTTACAAAAGAGTGACAAGTATCACTTGATGGTTGGCGCATGAGGAACAGGTGCCGTGAGTCTGACGTGGTCAGGCTAAGGACAACGACTGACCGCACGCGCTGAGGACTGACGCTGTGATGTGGGCAGGAGGAGAAAGTATTGAAGTAGGTGACTGATAAAATAGCATCTTGTATATTTTTGTATTTGAACTTTAACAATAACTTTGTTTATGGCATTACATTTGACATTAACGAGTACTGAGGAAAGTGGTTTTATAGAAGAGTGCAAATGTCTCCAACAGTTTAAATAAATGTATTTATATAATTTTGTTTTCGTTTATATATAAAAATAATTAAATGTGTTGTATTGATAGAGTTCAGTTCGAAGTTATAAAGTGTACACACATTCAAGAATTATTTCTGTGGTGCAACTTATCTTGTACACTTTGATTTATTAAATATTTCACTATTTTATGTGCCTTGTTTTATCGTTAAACTATGACCGGAAATAAATAAATAAATAATACTCTCAACAGCAAGAAATGTCTAACTACAGACCCGATGAGAGCCTTATATTAAACTATATTTTTTTCTTATGCTCAAGTACATTTAGTGTCTTTAATCTTGAGAGCATGGACCAGTTTTATCATTCCATCAGTGAGCAAAGAATGAGTAAAGGATAAACGAAACTCTTTAAGGTGTTTCTATCCTCGTTGAGCGATAGTATCCTAACCCTTTGAATTGTGACTGGCTGATAATAGTGGACCTTGCTTCTAACTAATCTTTTGTGACGTCATGCAGACTGGAAACATTGAGCTTAGTTCTGGAAGGACGAATGTACTTAACATGAAAAGATGAAAGCAAAGATGTGATAATATACTATTCTACGGCTACTTTCTATTAATAGCTAGGCTCGTACCTCAGCACTATCGATGCTGTCTCAGGCTGCAAATGTTAATATCCTCAAATACTTGCACAGAATTACGGAATTTTAAATTTAGTCTGACAGCTGTTTTACAAACATTCATATGCTAAAGACATTTTTAACAATATTTATTTTATAATGTTGATATAAATAGAGGATTAATGAGAGATCTAAATAAAATGTGTTAAATACTACTCTGGGTGGGTGAGAACAGTCTACTAATTTAATTGATGTTTATATCATCTCATTTTACTGATTTAGGGAGTGATTAAATGCTGTTCTAAGTAAGTTCGAAGCAGTTAAGTGGTTTTAATGATTTAACACAAAAGAAATGCTCAGATTAGTTATTACAGGATCCCAACTTCGCTAACATCCATGAGTTAGAGGGTGAGAGGTCAACAGAACGAGTTGGTCAGCGTTTCTGTTATGCGTTCGCATCAGGGCATCGCAAATAGTGTTTTATTTGGGTCAATAATGTCGACTTCTTCTTTGAAGTGAAGATTTAATTAATACGGTAGTTGTACTGGCACTGCATAGGTAGCCTGTTTGCTTTTATGTTCGCTGTTGTTGAATTGCATATCTAAACTAAAACGGGTAAATCTGCATCACAACACACTTTAAACTCGTCAGCCCATTATCGATTTTCCGTTTATTGCAATATCGTCATGTCGAAGCTTTTGTACCTGCAGACATTTTTTGGTTCTATATCGCTCGATCATGAGTTACGGTATTTTTCCAATCCTGCATTTGTCTCAGTAACTCTGTATTTTACATTGAAAATATTAACATTTTGTTTGTGGAAATTTTCTCTTCACGACAACACCTCGGTATTACTGATCTGTATTCGGCGTAAAATAATTTCTTAATCAAGAAAATACAAAATCACTTAACTTCTTCATATTCCACCACCACCACCACCGCCAATAACAACAACACCCAAACATAACAAGAAAAAGCAAAATGTTTAACTTTTTAACATATATTTAAGTTTACTGACTTCACTAGAGCAGAACCATTTCCATGCACGGTAGAGAGATGGATGGGGGAGGCGAGGTAGGAAGGTCGTTAACTGAACATCAGTTCCAGATATTTGAGCACACTGAACCACCAACCTAGTTGTTATACAAACTTGATAATAAAAACTGAGCTTGGAAGGATAACAGTCTATCTCAAACAATTAACTGATATCCTTACCCACAACATCCTCTGTTACAGCTTACACTCTTAATTAATTAATGTTATCGTTTATAACTCTACCTCTAAACAGACAACTCTCAGTATCATTATGGCCGTTCTTTGACAACGTGATTCTGTGACGTAAGCAAGAAGGCCCGAGGAAGAACCCGCAAATATCAAGTATTTCGAATCCTGAAGATGTTTTTTTTTACTCGCAGTGCGTGTTTGCAGTGTAATTTCTAAATGTGTACACTGACAAGTTTTTGCTCGATGGAAATCCTCCTGCTAACAGTAATAAGAGTATTATCTTTATCGACAACCGGCTTTGAAATTCTTTGAGCGAGCAAGGGCGCGAGAGAACTTCTTTGAAGTGTAATGTTAATTTAATCGACGGCATCCTCGCAGCCGCCCATCGCCTGATTGGGAATTGCTTTTATGCTTGTATGACAATGCATTCCCCGTGCGTCTGGCCAGTCTTGTCTGGGGACACGCTGACGGGGAAAATAGGTAGCTTAGACTTGGTGACTTACTTGCACACGCTAGACTGTCTTCGGAAACATACCAGTTTGGGTAAAGAATAAGCGTACATTTTAAAAGTGGTGATGATGACAAAATTCGAAATCAACCGTGTCGAGATTGTCTCATTCTTCTTCTAAAACCGTCAAACAAATACAAGCATTGTTTGCTACTAGGCTAAAAACGCCCTGCAGTAACAAGGAAGGGTGGGGTGGGGTCGCCAGTTAGAGTAGGCTTATAGAAAGACAATTCCAGGCATGGCATTTGTTGTAGTTGCTGCTTTAACCATTTATATTCTTCAGGAAGGAAATGTATTTTATGCTTCATGCATCTGAAAACAGGACAGCAGCTAAGAGAATTTGAGAGAGTATTGGGAAAATCGATTGGATTTGATTGGTGGCACTTATTAATAGGCAGAAGATTAAAAACACGCGCTCGTTTGTATGCGTGTCTGAGTGTGTATGGGTATGGGTGTGCAAGATTGTTTCAATATTAATTAGAGGATTCAAGTGAGCATCCTGACTTTGAAAGTTTGCGTCATGTTGTCTGAGGATTACATATGCAAGAGTTTCTGGTACAATGATTGAGAGCAGAAACTTAGCCGTATGTGGACAGTTGATGTTTTCAGTGAAATTATGCGCGCGCGCACATGTGGTTGTGTGTAAGTAGTATTGTGTGTATATATATATATATATATATATATATATATTATATATATATATATGTGTGTGTGTGTGTGTGTGTGTGTGTGTGTGTGTGTGTGTGTGTACGTACGTGTGTTATAACTCTGAGCATGTGTACTCTTATGTATGTACGCATACGAGTAGGTGAGTGTGCATGCAAATGCTTGGATATGTTTGCATGTGTTAGTTAGAGTCGAAAATTAGTAAAAACGACTCACGATAAAAACGACTTCACTAACTATTTACGGCGCATTTACTTGAATATTTCTGTGAACTTAACTACAATTGTCCTTTAGAGTAAATGTCATCGTCATCGACATCGTCATGGACATTTTCATTGTCCTTTATCTGTTCATCACTCTCCCTCCCTTTTCTACAGAAAGAGAATAGAGAGAAGGTAAAGGGAAGCTAAATGGGAATAGTGTAACATCTTGAGTAAATAAAAAATGGAATGACCCAATTTGCACTCTTCTCAAGTGACACTTGAATAAAAGCGTATTTCGATGAAAAGTTGGTTGAGTCACTTAATGACTTTGAAAACATAGAGTACTTCGATGATAATGAGAAGTTGGTTGAGTCAGTTAATGACATTGAAAACATAGAGTACTTCGATGATAATAAGGTGTATGTTGAGCCATTTAATGTCATTGAAAATATAGAGGACTTTGATGATAATAAGAAGTATGGTGAGCCAATTAAGAATATTGAAAACATAGAGGACTTTGATGATAATAAGAAGTATGGTGAGCCAATTAAGAATATTGAAAACATAGAGGACTTTGATGATAATAAGAAGTATGGTGAGCCAATTAAGAATATTGAAAACATAGAGGACTTTGATGATAATAAGAAGTATGGTGAGCCAATTAATGACATTGAAAACATAGAGTACTTCGATGATAATAAGAAGTATTTTGAGCCAATTAATGACATTGAAAGCATAGGGTACTTTGATGATAATAAGAAGTATGTTGAGCCAATTAATGACATTGAAAACATAGAGTACTTCGATGATAATGAGAAGTTGGTTGAGTCACTTAATGACATTGAAAACATAGAGTACTTTGATGATAATAAGGAGTGTGTTGAGCCAACGAAATAATGCTATGTTCGCTCACTTCAATCGAGGCAGCCTTTTGCTATGGTACATATAAATTAATAGCAGAATTAAGGTTATAAGTAAAGTGTTTAATTCGACATGCATTACTGAGGTACAGTCTGATAATATCAACTATTTTATAAGCGCGTGAAACTTATTTTAAAACTTGAGGTTTCTGGGTATGATTTCTATATAATTGTTTCATCGTTGAAGCAAACACGTTTTTTTTTCAAGTAGATTTTTGTTTATTTGGTTAGGAGCAATGGTGTTTGAACTTTGAACTTTGCTACAAATATTGAAGAAATGACAAGTATTGTGTTGTTATTCACCAAAATCAACGCATTTACGTTTTATTTAGTTAATATAATTATTATGAGAAACATCAAACATATTCTTCATACACATTACACACACACCTTAATGTACATGCACACACATACATACACAAACATGGACTTGCATATGTGTACAAGAAATGCGTATCTAGAAATGTCTTCCTACCGATTGTCTGGCTATTAGACCTTTGATTGTCTGTCTTTGTATCTGTTTACCAGTGTATTTGACTATATATCTGTCACTATAAATCATTTATCATTTATCTATCACTATCAATTATATATGTCACTTTAAATTATACATCTATCACTATAAATCATAAATATGTCACTATAAATCATATATCTATCACTATAAATCATATATATGTCACTATAAATCATATATCTATCACTAATATTATATATATGTCACTATAAATCATACATCTATCACTAAAATTATATATCTGTCACTATAAATCATACATGTAATTACTATCGATTCTTTTTACCTCTTTGTCGATCCATCTCTTCAGTTACATGGTCTATGTCTACCTCTCTCTACGTTTTTCTTGTTTTCGCTCTCTCCTAAACCAGGTGTTTGTTTTTTTTTATAATAATTTCACTTCTCAAAACCAATGTTATTCTACAGATGTAGATCTTTGATATCATCTAAAAAGAGGTCATCGCTGACTCGCTAGTTCTTCTTGGATGTTCGCATCGACACTTTCAGCTGTATAGTGCCCAATACATTTGCGATACATTGTGATTGGCAGTGATTGGACGTCTAATTGATTACCAAGGTTAAGTGAAATTTCGACATTAAAATTGCTTGCAACATGTATAGAATGTAGAAATATCTCCACTAGAGACCTATTTGGGTTGTGGAATGTGTTATACATTTCGAGAAATGTACGTCAAACTTTTCCATGCGGATGTCAAAACTTTATTCAATGTTTATGGAAAGTGTCAACTTTCCTTTTAACAAATTTGATTTTCCTCGAAATTATGCACCCATGACCTCCGGCATCCGCCATAGCACTTTACGAAGCAGTGTCAAGTTTCAAGGGAGGATGGTCTCACAGGACAATCGAGTTTCCACCCTGGACCAAGTCAGATGCCATTACCGCACAGAACGCGCTCTCATCGAGTTGTTCCGAGTGTTTTCGACGGTTTAAAAAAAAAGAATATTTTTTTCTTCAAAGTTTGCGTGCAAAGACGATAAAGCGATGCCTTTCAGGAGTGTTGAATGCTTTCTGTAGGGCACATCTCAAGGGACCAGTCGATGGATCGGAAGAAAGATGACAATGTTACTGACGGTGTTTTGGGAAACCAACTCCCCCATCCGCAGAGTCAATACGTGAGAGAGATATATCTCAGTGTTTTAGTTGTGAGCTCCCTGCTAACAAATTTCCCGACCGTGTGGCACTTTGCTACTACCATGGACTTCTTTCTTTTAACATACCACAGCACATCATAGGAAAAAAAAACCCCTCACACTACGTTTAAAATAGTCTCTCTCTTTATAACATACCACAGCACATCATAGGAAAAAAAAACTCACACTACGTTTAAAATAGTCTCTCTCTTTATAACATACAACAGCACAGAAGTCGCTAAAAAACAACAACAACAGCACACTATGTTTAAATACTCTATTTTTCACATACAACAGCACATCAGTTTGTAGAAAGAACCCCACACTCTTTAGACTATACTCTAACCAGTCTAATTTGCTTTAAGATCTAGGGAAGTAGAAAAAAAATGCCGAAATAAGCTTTGGAGAAATGAAAGAAACATGTGATTACATTATAAATGCTACTAAGAAAAAACGGATACAAATCTATTGCAATAATTCTTTTTTAAAAAGTAAATGGTAATGTTGACGTCATGGCGTCACTGAGGACAAGTATGGAAAAAGTTAAACTGTTGCAACGGTATTTTTTTTTTTTACGGCTCAACACATTTCTTATTACACTGATCATCTTCTAATGGTAATAAATTGACTATGCTATGAAATGATCGTATAATGCATTTACACAATAAAATCGAAATATTCGGCAAACATACGTGCACACATGCTCACTCAACCTCTCTCTCTAATACAGCACAAGCACACTCACAATTCTAAAAAAATCGCTCAGCAACAGGAAAATACTAATTGTGCTGCAGCATGTGATGGCTCCCCCCCCCTCTCTCTCTCTACCTACCGATCTATCTATCTATCTATCTATCTAATGATGTCAGAAGGATGCGGGCGTTTAACTTTAGGGACGTTTTCACATTATTTGAAGAAGAAAAAAGCTAAATGAAATCCACTTCGAAAACAAAGGCGAAAGTGTATTTACACTAGGTGGATGACAATCTATAACACTATTTGACGTTTTATGCTTTGCACAAAGCAATAGCGATTTATGCGACATACAGCACGATTACAGGCCTTGGCGTTACTTTTTACATTGTCTTACATCAGTAAGACAAAGCGGTCAGTCAAACAGCTAAAGACATATAGCTGCCAGGTGTGAAGTAAAATTATTGAACTTATTAAAACAGGTACTACCTCTGACGAGAAAATGTGTGCATGAGTAACAGCAGTCAAGCGACAATGTGCGTCCCTTGACTATTTGAAAGTTTAGCTACGTACAGTTCGTTCTTTCAAGTGCTTGTCAGTAGAACTTTAAAGGTGGTTTCACTATTTACACGATGGTTTCACTATTTACACGGTCCAACATAGATTATTTCGGCACCGGCCGCAGTGAAGGATGACAATTTCTGCCGAGACCCATTGCCTTTCACCGCCTGTCTGAATATTACTAACTGATGGAAGTAGGCGGTGTCAGAGAGATGTTATCAAATTTAAAATCGCTCTATATCCAAAAGTTTGTTTTGTTGTATTTTTTGTTTATCGCGCTTACCTTGTGACTGATTGCAGTAGGCTGTTTATACGGTGTGGGATTTCCATCATGGCGTTTGTTATAATGTGGTTTATTTCTCCCTCCCTCCCTCCCTCGACTCTTAAACGAATATTAATATCCAGTACTGCTGCACATACAAAATTCAGCACCACTCGTATATAATGATTCGAGTACTCGTAATTTAAACAATAAAAAAGTGAGTTTATATAGTTAAAACTCGTACGTTAAACAATGAGATAAGTTAGTTTATATGGTTAAAACTCGTACGTTAAACAATGAGAAAAGTTAGTTTATATAGTTAAAACTCGCACGTTAAACAATGAGGAAAGTGAGTTTATATAGTTAAAACTCGTACGTTAAACAATGAGATAAGTTAGTTTACATGGTTAAAACTCGTACGTTAAACAATGAGAAAAATGAGTTTATATGCTTAAAACTCGTACGTTAAACAATGAGAAAAGTTACTTTATATGGTTAAAACTCGTACGTTAAGCAATGAGAAAAGTGACTTTATATGGTTAAAACTCGTACGTTAAGCAATGAGAAAAGTGACTTTATATGGTTAAAACTCTTCGATAGAAATTAGTGCTCTTAACGTATTAGTAGAGAAAAACGCTTTGCGTTTTTTTTGTTGTTGTGGGGTTGAATCTCTCTAAAGGACAGTGTGGCTCTTATGTTAATTATTGCCGGGAAAGACTGTTTAGTGAGATTTAATGAGAATGAAAATAGTATTCGTATGATATAGTAGGTGTGACGCTAGTTAATGGTTACGATTATTATTGTTAATTAATCACCTATAACTAATTACAAGTGATGGGAACATTAATTTACGCTATTAATAAATCTCTAGAACACACCACTCGCCTCTCACTTGGCGGATATGCAAGCGCTGTAAACGTTTCTCTCTTCCACAACATTAAAGACAACATTTACCGTCACACAATATTTCTGTAGGTGGAAAACGTCTTATTAAAGGAGAAGATAACTCCGTCTTTATTCTATATTCAGCGAGCCCCCTATCCACCCACTTTCTTCTCCAACATAAGGTTATCAATATGTATAAGAAGTCAATAAATTTGACAATAAGTGTATGAATATCATAACGGAAATGAGAGCAGAGTTTCAGAAAAGTAATTAAAGTTAATGCACATAACCTGTTCAAAGATGGCAGCTGTCACCGGCACGTGTTTCAGAATCACACGGTTGCAACAAGTGTTACTTATTTAGTCAGCGGCCCCCAATGTCTCTTCTAGAGGCACGTTAAACAACTGTTCCAGAATCTTCGACATGCTCTCCAAGCACACTGTAGAGAATCATCCTGAATTTCACATGTGCTATCAAGCAAATCAGGAGGAATATTCTTGAATATTCATGAACGTTTACTCAACACATCATAAGGAACATTCAAACTAATCTTCGTGAATTCTCGAAACCAAAACCAAGCTTTCTGCTGTATTGAATGGAATGGAATTCTCAGGAATAAATTTACAGCAACACGCTTTACTGATAGGTTGATGGCAACGTGGGATTCACGTAATCTAGTGGAGCACAGTAGCCACCAGAGTACGACGTGACAAAAGTAAAACAAATAGTTTTGATCTGCAAAAGTGAAATTATGGCAGCACTAAATTTCAGGCATATTTCATCTCTAAACTCCTTGCTCTGTTACATACATTTTCAACTTACAAATCCTGCAACAATCTCGTTAGCCAATTGCACACACACAGCATAAGAAATATAGTATCAATCAAAATTCACAAATATAATGTCTAATGTAAACAAATTAATGAACATAGAAATAATGGTTCAATTACGCAAAACATTCTTCAATTCAAATCAGAGATCAATAGCAAAATTGTAAAAAAAATATTCTAAGCCCATTCTTTCAGTCAGTTAACTTACCATACGCTAACGATCGCCTTTATGACCAGACTCGAGTTATGTTCAAATTCAAAATTATTAGAATAGGGTACTTCTTCAGTAAAGAAACTTCCGGTCCATCCCCATTGGATGGTTTTGTTATGAGCAAATGTAAGACTGTTAATAAGAAAAAACACTCATCCAGTTGGAACTGGTTTGGATTGCATCAGAAATTTTCTAGCACATTCTCAATCCGAGTTGTTTACTGCAACTCTGACACTTACAAAAACATACCATCATAAGGAGTACCCAAGGCCTGATCACTTTGACAATTTATCAATTTATATAGAAATTACGTCTAGAAATAGGGATAGACAAATTTACTCCTCTATAGTAGGCAAGAAATGTGTTTTGTAGTGTTAAAACTATTAAAAGTGTAAGTTTTTCCTGAATATTAGTTAGTGGACAAGACAATGTTTAGGGGGAATTAAAACTCTTGTAAATAAAATAAACAAATTAATAAATAAAAACAAATAGTGGTACCTATGGCTTTAAACTGTTTGGCATACTACACTACTCGAACATTAATTAATGCAAAAAACAATGTGTAAAGAACGGTCATTACTCGCTCAAATGAAGATACTATTCGCTCGTGTGTTAATTAGAACTCGAAAGGTGTTCTGGATATTCATTCTTACAATGGAGTAGTAGGTAAATACAACACACACCCATAATAAGGCACACGCCTTCAATTATCTTTCTTGAGAATGTTCTCCCTGCTTTCAAACTAATCGATTTCCAAACGTGAATTCTCAGCAAGCATTCGATATACCTGCTTTTCACACCTATTCGACAATTCACATACCGTCTTTTGTTCTTGGTGAAGTGATTCATTGTCGGATTGCAAAACATGAATTATCAAACGAAATTCGAACGCATTGTATTTTGCGCGACCGATATTGTCTGCACGCTGACATTTGATTCGAGACCTAGTATCCTCCCCACCCCCACCCCCTCCCCAATAACGAGCACAACTTCCTCAAGAGCCCTAACAGATGTCGCTCGAAATGTTCGATTCTTGCTCGGTGACAGGTGCCTGCTGTGCTGCTGCAGACACTGCTTTCTCTGTTAGGCTCACTGGCAGCTAAAGCGCTGGACCACTAGCCGAGCGACGAAAGGAACGATAATTAAAGAGGGGAGACGAACAAACAAACTGCTTTCGCTGTCTCAAGTCTTTCATTTTGTACTGGAATAATCAGAAACACGCGGAGTGACGTACCGCATGCTTTCTCCTGATCCTCAGGTGCCATGGTTACGTGGTGCGATCTAATCTCAGATAATGTGTCATTTATCTAACAATGGCTTTGGCAATTACACGAGCTGCTGACAGAAACGTCTTAGCCTTCACGCCATGTTTTATTCAAGTTAAGTAACGGCAGCCAATGAGGCGCAGTGTTACTGCAGATGTTCGTCGGAAGCCTTGCAGCAAAACGGTATTGTGTTCGGACCAGGCCATTAGAACTTGAAGCGTGTTCTGTGTCTGAATAATAAAGATTTGAGTTTAGGGACAGAATGTTTATAAAAGGCGAAAAAAGAGTCTTTTGAAAAAATCATAACAACCGTCTGTGAATGTAATGAGGAATGTACCATTTCGTTGTTAATTTAACAGAAAACAAACCACTGACACACCACCACCACGATATATAAAGGATAATAAACGACAATGGTTCAGAAGACAACGAATCTGATTTTAAAGAATAGAAAATAAATGAATGAATGTGAAGATAAAACAAACGAAAGAGGTTCTTAAAGGGAATGAGAGAGAGACAATAATTTGAAACAAAAATAAGAGTTTTTGACTTGTACGTAACCATTATTTATTTTGCAATCACTGGCAGTAAGTGTTTTAGGGTAATAAGCGATCATTAATGTAAAATGAAAATAAAATAGCATTACAGTGAAGATGAGGAAGTATAAAGAAAGAGAAGTGATTGCAAAGGGAAATCAAACATGCCTGAAACGCGCAGTAAATATCTATTATTTGGAGGGTAAATATGGCCATGATATTGTCAATTTTAGGAAGCTATATTAGGCGGTTATGGTCATAAACTGAAATAAATCCCCGTGGAAGTAAATGGCAATTAGGATTTGATTATAAAAAAGATTTAAGAAACTGAGCAAAGCTAATAAAGAGCAATAGGTATTACAAAAGGAAATTAACTTCTATGATTTTACAGGATAATTATAACGTTCATTTGTTGATGAGTGCCATGAAAATGCGAAAATATAATCACTACATCTGCTACATCAGCTGTCACTGCTACTGATTATGAAACTGATAAAGATAATTATAATAATAAATCACGAAATAAGCCGTAGCTAGCAATTTATTACATTTACATTTGCAGACATTAAGATAAAAATCCTCCTTTACACGCATTGGTTTGTGTGGCGGGCGGTATAGCAGATTGAGTTAACCAACCTCTAATCTATTTAATCCCGACAGTACAGGTCTTCATAATTTGCAGACAGAGAAACTTGACCAGGCCTCAGAGACACTGACCATTAATTAATTTATTTCCACCCATCTCTAAGATTGCTGGTTCAGAACACCTATCCCTCCTTGAAAGTTCGAACAATTCTTGACAGTATAAAAATTCTGACCCCTCCTACACACTCTCTCTCTCAGTTCATGGAGATACTTCCCAAAATATACTATTGTCTGACTTTTTAGAAACTCAAACCTCTACAGCTGTTAACCAACACGTATTAGAATTTGTACAAGTGTACGTGCTAATGACACTGAAGATGAGACACACACTTTATTCATCCTCTGTTAAGCATGACATGTAGTCAGTCCTCTTGATAACCTGCATTCTGTACCTGTACAGATGATGTAGAATAATTTCAGTCTGCAGAGTTCATGTGCCTGCTGGCATACGCTACAGAGTGCATTATACTGTCAGTTACATGCCAATGTTTCTGGCACCAGCACTCAACACAAAACTCCTTAGTAAAGTCTGGTGAGTGAAGGACTGGTTGTGCCAGGCTCTACATGAGGGCAATTAACACAGTCAAATACATCGATGATGATAATATAGATAAAGTAATTATATTGTATTCCGTGCCATACTAATAGTGCTACTGTTTCCACGACACCAACATATTGAAGTTTTGAGCAAAACAGATATGAAACAATGTTAGCAGGCTTCGGCGTGAAAAGAAACAGATGTAATTAAATTTACATTTTGCGGCCAAACCAATTTCTTTTCTTCTTTCTCGTTCTGTCTTAAACTTTTTCTGCTCTTTCTTGAAGTAGACTGGTAACAAGTTTTACAGATCGAACTTCTTATATTAATGGGTGAAAAAGAAGTATGATTACGTGTCTCAGTCGGCGTGCATGTACCTCAGTGAATGTGTGATTTGCTTACTTGTAGTGTAGGCTCGTCTCCCAGAGAAGGAGAGAGAAAGAGAGAGGAAGAGAGAAAAAAATATTTTTTTCTGAAAAATTATCTTCAAGTCTGACTGTGGCTACGTGATTAGTAAAGACAAGGAAATAAAACTCTATCATCAAAATGGAACGAAATATGAATATTGGCATGTTTGAATATCGAAACAGGGCTATTTTGTTTTTGAGGTTTTCAATATAAATTAATTTAATTTTATTTTTAACAAGTTCTCCTTGATTTCACAATAAATACCTGTTTACGGGCTCTTCACATTCGATTAACGCTTTGCCATATGCCATCTTCAGTTGTAAGGGAGAGCTTTGTTGGTATTTTTGTCTTCATAAATACATTCGCGGAAGACATCCATATAAATGCAGTTTTTGAGAAACAAAAATTCCCATCTGTTAACTGAAGTGAAAAAGAGAATTAACCCACGCGGAAGCTGAATAATCGAGGTGAAAAAATTAGATATGGTAACGAGAATATTGAAATGCGCACGCTTTTAGTCGATATTTCTTTCCCTCTTTCTTTTCACTTCATTTTTTTTAAAATTTCCTTTTGTTCTGTTTTCATTAATGCGGGGCTTGTTGTGGCTTCTGTGAGATGATCTGATGTTCGACACACTCCTAAGAGAAAGTAAAAAAATTATCATTAGTTTCATCTATCTATCTATCTATCTATCTATCTATCTATCTATCTATCTATCTATCTATCTATCTATCTATCTATCTATCTATCTATCTATCTATCTATCTATCTATCTATCTATCTATCTATCTATCTATCTATCTATCTATCTATCTATCTATCTATCTATCTAATTATCTATCTATCTATCTATCTATCTATCTATCTATCCATCCATTAATCTATCTATTAACTAGCTAGCTAGCTAGCTATCTAGCTATCTTTGAGAAAATGTGCCTATCCCTATTTCTGAACTTAATTGATATATAAATTGTTAAACATCAAAGTGACCAAACCTTGTAGCTCGAGTTGATAATTTTAAGTGTCCAAGTTGGAAGTAAACAACTCATTTGGTAGTCTTGTTGATGTAACCTAAACCGGTTCTAGGTGGATAAGTAGATTTTATTATCCAATGGTTAAGATTTACAAGAACAAGACCAAGCTGAGATAAAATGTTAACCTATTGAGAAGAATTATATTCTCTGAAGACTTAGATTTGGAGTGGAATAAGTCCGGTCATGAAAGGCAGCCACCAGCATAATGGTGAGTTAACTAACTGATTGAGAGAGAATAGACTTCGAAATATTCATGCATTTTGCTGTTGATATGTTATATTTGTTTTTTACGCAGAGATGTATTACCTGTGTAGACTATTATTTCTACAAAGTGTGAACTATGATGATTGTATGTAGTATGATAAAAACTTGGCATTGTTTCTAGTGAAACTGTTCATAAACTATTATTTTGTATTTATTATGTTGTGAGCGTGTATTGGGTTAATAAATACTCTTGCAGGAATCTATAAGTAGAGACTTGAATGTAAGAAAGAATGGAATTAGAGATAAATAAAGGGATCTTAGCGTTTGTTCCCTGATTATATTTTTGAGAGAAGAAGCAGTCTTTTTTGGTCTTACTAGATCTCCCGGTTTACTGATTTATAAACTTCTATGACTGGCAGATTTAAAAAGTCTCAATCCCCAGTGTGTAAATGTAAGGATACACTGCACTCTGTTGATGTATGGTGGCAAAGTATGCTCTGACTAAAATGCGGAATTTCTGGTACAAGGAAGTTATTGGAAATTGCTACATTGTTGTTATGCTTCAGGGAACTAATAGGAAAGGAGCACCAGATTAGCTTTGAGAGAATAGCGACTCATCAGTTTTCTCATTATAACCATTAACTAGGATATCATTGTGTCACACTATCTATCTATCTATCTATCTATCTATCTATCTATCTATCTATCTATCTATCTATCTATCTATCTATCTATCTATCTATCTATCTATCTATCTATCTATCTATCTATCTATCTATCTATCTATCTATCTAAATTTATTGCTTATGCACGAGTACTTGTTTCAGTGAGTATTATGTGTATGCAATGCGTATGCGTGTGTAGTCACTTCCTTATGTATGCACGTGTCCCCGTGCTTATGTATGTGCCTGGGTATGTCCAGCGATCACTTTAATTCGTGTCTTGCCTTGGGGAATCATTCATATACAAATACTTCATATTCCATTAAATTCTCGTGTTTATTCGTAGTTCTTGCCTGCTTGTCACTGACGCTTGATGTATTCGTATCTAATTCTTTCCCCGCCATTTGTGAAGACGAAACAGGCGGCAGCATGCTTTGGGCGATTCTAAGATGAAAAGAAAAGAGAGAAAGAAAGAGCAGAGAAAAGATCAGCAAATAAACAACCTATGCTATGTGGAACTGTAGGCATGCCAACGGCGCCAAGTGAGATGAAATTGCCGCACACTCTCCACAGCAATGTTTAATTATCGATAACGACAGCATAAGTCTTTTGACCGGCTCCAGCCTCCGTGAAGGAGTAATTCGCGTGCCTTGAAAGTTAACATCGTCTCCTGCCCGTGCAACCACTGCTACTATATTTTTTATTGATCATTGTTGTTGTCGTTGAGCTGGCACTGATGTCTATTACGTCGAATACGATGCTGTCGCTAGCGCGTCGTCCCCAGACCTGAGAGAGCACCGCTAATGTGTGACTACTGGCAACTCTTCTAGAGGCTACGGCAACGCTAACGGGATGCCTGCCGGCGCTGAGCTAGCAGAGAACGTTGCCGATCACTCTCCTAATTACCAGTAATAGCCGAGGTGAGTCCTTCACGTCCCTAGCAAAGGGGCGGAAGAGGTCCCTGTGGCCTGAAAGGGACTGCTGGCAGCTAGTTTGTTTCCCTGACGTGGAATGTAAAAAAAAACAACAACATAAAATGTAAAAGCTGCATTTGAAAACACAAAAGTAGTAAAACAAAGAAACAAAAAGAAATGAGAATAAAAGCGACACTGAGTTCCAGAAGTGGAAAGCATAAGGGAAGAAAAAAATAATTAAAGGATGATATATATCCTCATGGAGCCGTGATGTACAGTATGATTACAAGAAAAGAACATTTTAACATCTGAGAAAATTGAGCACATGGTTACTTCCCCTGTGTGGAGGATCCTTCCTGACGTACAATTTGAAGTACGTCAAAGTGGGCAATGCTTTCACTCAGTCATCCGCAATGCAGTAAACGGACATATTACCATTATCCAACTAAGAACTGTTGCAAACGTCTAATGTTACTAAGCATCACTCTTTCATTATCATTGTGTGTCAATTGACTTTAGAATAATTAGTTGCTTGAGGTTCTAAAGCACGTATAAGACGAAACAAAGACCAGACGTGGCCTGTAACAAACAAAACTTGTGTGGCGGAGTAAATTTGCCTATCCCTGTTTCTAAACTTAATAATTATATATTTGTTGCCAATGTCAACGTGACCTGACCACGGGCACAGTTTAAGATGATATTTTTTTAAGTGCCAGAGTTGGATTAAACAGCTCAGGTGGAGAATATGTCTGTACGAGTTTGTGTGTGAAATGTGATGCATGAGCTTAAATCCTTTGCAATTACCTTCACACTTTGTGTTCTGCTCAGAAATCAATGTAGACACATGGTATGAAGCTGCTGAAGACAGTCCCTCCAAACGTACTATCTCACACACCACTCCCCATTTATTTGCCCCTCCTTTTTCTCACGCACATCCATTTCTTTTACATTCATTCCGACAACCACTTTTACTTTTACAACCCTGTTCATACAACTGCTTTACTTTTTAGTTACTTAGTCATGAATTTCACGCCCGGTCGTAGTTGCTTGCATCCTTTCTTCATTTCGTAGTCTTGAATTCAGTTCGTTCGTTCTGTAGTCATTGCTATTCCTCAGTCTACTTAGCCCAAAGCGATTGGTTGCATTACCCGATATGAGGAGTTTACACAAGACAAAGGATTGTAATCGATCTATCACGGTGTCTGCTCTTTAACATCATATGATGCATCAGAGTTTCTCCATTGGATTGGAACATGTGAACTCTTCGTGTCGTATTGGTTTCCCCGCATGTTGGCTTCATAACTTCTCTCTATTTTAAAAAAAACAACAACAGTAATTACAAATTATTTTCTCGTCATCCATCCACTTATTGCGTCCCGTTCTCTGTCGTCTCATCGTTTCCCTGTATCTCTCTTCTCCGTTTCATCTCTTTCTCTTTCTACCCCTCTTCTTCTCCTTCTATCCCTTACCATTTCTTTCTCCTTTACCCCTTTAACCTCCGTATACCCTCTTCCTCTCCTTCTACCCCTATCCCCTATTCTCCTCCTTTGAATCTCCTACCCCTCTTATTCTGAGTTTGTCTCTTCTTCTCTGTTTCCTTCTATCCTCCTTTTTCTGCTGTCTTTTTCATCTCCTTGTCTTTCTACCCCTCTTGTTTTCCTTCTATCCTTTATCATCTCTTCCTTCTACCCTCTTCTTCTCCTTCTGTCCTTTTTCATCTCCTTTGCATTCTACCCCACTTCTTCTCCTTATATCCCTTTCATTTCGTCCTCCGTCTACTCTTCCCATTCCTTTTATTTATATCTCTTTCTCCCTTATTTCTCTCCTTCTCCTCTCTACCCCTTTCCTCTCTTCTTATCCTTCTATCCTTTACACCTCCTTCTCCTCTACCCTATTCTTCTCCTTCTATTCCATTTCATTTCCTTTTCCTTCTACCCCTCTTCCTTTCATTATCTTTTCACCCCCAATTGTCTTTGAATGTTTTTACTTGTGCGTCACTCACTCACTCACTCACTCACTCACTCACTCACTCACTTTTCTGTCTTTTGGCATTCTCATTTACCCACCAGTTTCCTTATTCGGTGCTCCTTCGTACAGGACTTTTAATTTGCTTTTTGCAGTTTTAGAATTCCGACAAGCACTGAAGAGGCCCGAGCTATCTGAATACTAAACGTATATGTAAGGTCCTTATAGCAAATAATTAAGAGCGTATCTAGAATAACAGTCCCAAATGTCTTTCTCTTCTTAAGGTACGATTTAAGCATTTTCCCAAGGGATTTCTAGCCATTCCGCATTTTTTGCGAAGGTTTGGTCCCAAGGGAATCGGACCAAACTGGTGATGCTTAATTCCAAAACACTTACAGCAAGCAACATATCCCAGGTGGCTCCCCGGCATGAAGGAAACTGGTTAATAAGAGAGAGAGTGAAAAAGAAATTGTTGAAAATAAATATGGTTGGATATTAGATTTAGTGTGTGATTTTAGAGGTGCGCGTTTCTTTTGCTACCACTTGACTGACAGCTCTGAAAACAATTATATTTAAAAATAAAATTTAATGAACAAATTGTCAATTCAACGTACATACGGACATTTAATGAACAAATTGTCAATTCAACGTACATACGGACATTGAATCATATATGTAGGTACAAAGGAAGTTTGCGTGTTTTCGTGATTAGATCGGTTCATATTATATTTATATTTATACAATTATATTTAAAAATAAAATTTAATGAACAAATTGTCAATACAGACGGACATTGAATCATATATGTAGGTACAAATGAAGTTTGCGTGTTTTCGTGATTAGATCGGTTCATTTCTCATCATTCAATATTATCATACACAGTTCTTGCGTTTTTTCCAGTTCATTTTAAATGCATGTTCTGTCTTAATTAAAAACTTTTCTGCACAGATAATATGTTTAACGCTCATAGAGTTGGGATGTTGGGAAAAAAATTATAATAAAAAATTATATGAGAGATAAAGAATGATATAAATACAAGGAAAATATGCTCTCAAAAAATAGGACTTAATTGAAATAAAAGAAATATATAAAATAGGAAGAGAAACGTGATAGCTGCAGCTGTTGCTACTGATGACGACAACTGAATAAAATTAATGTTTGCCAGTTATAGTAATAAGGTATCATTCTGTATATTTAGAGCTGTAACCTTCAGTAAATGTGTGTGTCTATATATGTGTGTGTGTGTGTCTGTGTGTGTGTGTGGTGATTGTGTGTGCTAGAGAAGGAAAGAGAGAGAGACGACAGAAAGAGCGAGAAAGAGACAGACATACAGAAAGATAGCGAAAGGGAGAGAAAGACACAGTGAGAGCGAAATGGACAGAGACAAAAAGACAGCGAGAAAGAGAGAGAGAGAGAGAGATGTTTGAATGAAAAAGTCCAATCAAATTAGTTATCTTTATCTACGCTATAGATATGAAGAAATTGCTTTTGGAAAATTGGGATATAACCAACTGATGTATGCTGTTTAAGTTATTATCATCCAACACTTCCAATTAACTAATTTGTCACGACTGACTTTTACACATTTTGAATTAGCTGTTATCAGGGAGGTCCAAAGTAGATGGCAGGCGACAGGTATCTGTATGTATTTTTCCTTTCTTACAAACACATAATATAGTGTATTCTTGGGATATTTTGTTTTCAAAAGTGACGTCGAAATGTATGAAACTGTTTATTTTTACCTAGGTATTTGATAACTGACATCTTACAGTTGGTCGCTATAAGAAATACATACGGGGTTAATGCTAAGACCAGAAAATAATATGCCACAAGAAAAAGCCACTTAATACGTCTACTTAGTGATGTAAACACACATAATAATTTGCTTTTATAATAAAAGTTCACTCACTCACAAACATTTAAAGAATAATAACATAGTACAGAAGTGAATAGTGTCTAAATTTTGCAACCTAAGGTAAACTGAAAGTTCATTGTAGCAAATTAATGATCTTTACTGTAAAGTAGAATTTTAGAAAAACATGATTGAATGATTATGTGAGGTAATAATATTCATTAATTTCATTTTTTGTTGTTGTTGGAAAATTAAATAAGCTTGTGCACATACGCACAAACACACCCGAAGTTACATGAATTTAAAGGAAAAAAGACAGCACCTCTTCTCACTCCACTCTACCACACACACACACACGCACACACGCGCGCGCGCGCTATTTAATTAACCTAAACAACACGTATTTTCAGACATCGCTTTATCATAGAGAAACAAAATTGCAGCAACAAACGTTTCCGATGATTACCGAATTTACCCGACCAATGTTCCCCGTCATCTGTCTCTATTCTCTCGTGTTCCTCTCGAATTTCTCTTGCAGATGCTCACGTCACGGAGGACGCTAGAAGTCATATCACGGAACGTATTTTTTCTTCCTTCCTTCTTCGTGTTATCATTCTTCGTGACATATGGCTACCCTTGCTTAGTTCTGACGTTACTAGCGCCGATCGCGCCACCAGGCGGCGCGGGTAAGTGTTATTGACAGACCTGGCATCGTGCTTATGACAGGCGAAATATGTCAAAAATATCTCATGGAGGTTCGCTCTTTCGGTATCGTCGGGGGTTTGAAAAGAGGCGTTCAAAAATTCATAGACGCACATATATAAGCGCTTAGAACTGTGTGTTCGCAAAAGCTTTTACTTACAAATTAAAGCATATTATGTGTAGCTGCCCTCGCCAACGTTCTTTGTCGTAGTGTACATGACTGAATTTATAAAGTGTTTTTTTTTTTCCCGATAAATGAATTAATTAACTCAGTCGTAATATTATATTGAAGAAGCATTTACTTTTGTAAAAAGATAAATGAGGTAGTGCTATGTGACTACGTCATTATGACTAAGTTAATAGCTTTATTTAGACGCTTAGTAACTTGACCTTTCCTGATTTAGCCTAGTTTTTTTTGTGTGTGTTTTGGTTTGTCGTAGAAATAAAAACTTTACTCCAGTGACTAGTGTAAAACAGCAAAGGCTGGATGACGGATATATATTATTGGATGATTTATAGTGCTGTTTAGGAATTTCCAATATAGTGCTAGTAGGAAAATTACTTATAAGAAACTGACAGCACACTTTTGCATATAAATGTTTAAATAATAAGTCAGTAAAGTTTTGCTATTTTAAATTTCCAATTATTTTTTTCTTGACGTAAGACAATTTTCCCCCCAATTTCTTTAAAGTTTTATTCCTTTAATGATATTTTTTTTAAATTGTCAGTGCAGTTTGCTGTATAGTCTCATTGCTGGAGTGAGTTTTTAGGCAAATTTGTCAATGCAAATCACGTACACTGTACTACTAGATAGTTTAAACATAACGTTTATTCTAATTTCAAGTTGAGTGTTCCTTAATATTTGCATAGCAGATTATATAGAATTAAAAAAAAAATTCATATTCAGTACATCTAATCTATTCTTACACAATTTATTTCTACCTGATGTTACATTGTGATTCTAGAAAAATGTAATGGCGTTTTATCATCTCTGCATATTATTTCAAGCAGGCTTGCTTCCAGCAACTTGATCCCATCACCTGACATGGTGAAACCATTTTAGATTTATATATAACATTCGTTGTTCATAAGGCCAAAATGGGCGATCCTCTTTCTTTAAGCTTAATCTCATCTTTGCAAGTGTATTCATTGGGGAAAATAGTTTTGGTCAGTGATTGTTTTGTTTTGTATGTTTCATTATTCACACGTTTATCACTAAGCGAGCGTTGAAGGTAACTTACGCGTTTTGTGCTGATAACAGTTTAGGTGTTTCATTACTTTTTGCATTACGTGGAAACAGGCTTAGCAATTATAAACAGCAACCTTTGCAATGTGCGTCTTCTATCGATTTCCGTCATTTTAAACCTGAGGCGCGCAGACAGATTTCCTGAGCAAAACGCTACATCTAAGCGAGAATCTATGACACTTTATCTTGCAAATTTGTAATTGTTGCAACGTTTCCAGCTTGAATAATGACAAGCTCTCCATCTTCTTTTTATTATCTATAATATTTTTCCCCTTTCTCTTTCCCTCCCCTTTTTTTCTCCTTCGCAGTACCACTTTTATAATGTGATTTTGCGTTTGCCGTATCTTTACGTCATTTATCGTTTGTCGTGATCTTTACGTCATTTCTTAGTACGTCGTTGTCCTGAAAATGGAGCTGTTGCAACTCCAAAACTGTTTTTGGGAAGAGGTGGTGGTGTTTGCCCGGAAGTTTGTAGGGAAAGAACAACAACGGTAAGCTACAAGTTTGTGCTTTAACAGTTTGGGATCATAGGCGGAACAAGGCAAATCGAGAGAGTGTTGTATTTTGTCATTCAGTTTCGACCGTGCAATGCAGTATCTATCTATCTATCTATCTATCTATCTATCTATCTATCTATCTATCTATCTATCTATCTATCTATCTATCTATCTATCTATCTATCTATCTATCTATCTATCTATCTATCTATCTATCTATCTATCTATCTATCTATCTATCTATCTATCTATCTATCTATCTATCTATCTGTGTGTTTGTATGCATAATTAACGTGTATCAGTATTAAGTGAACAGGTTACAGGAAATATAAAGTGATACATGAACATTGAACGTATATTTTAAAGATTTTTGTAATTTGTTCGAAATCGGCCCTGGCTGTTGTGATTTGTTAAAATATAAAAAAAACAACCTGTGTAGATTTTATGGCAGTTTCTTTTTTAGAAGGTACATTACTTTCTCCGTGTTAGGCATTATCATTTGCTAGAAAATAGCATATAGCCAATCAAATGAATGAAATTTAACAAAGAAGAAATATTTGTCCTTGAACAGTTAAAAGCTTTGACACATAATGTGAGTACAAAAAATTATTGCAAAAATAAAAAGCCGAAATAAGTATCTTCATTTGCTGGAAAGGTCAGACTTGTATTTGATAATAAAGAGATGCTCACACTGTTGTAGAGAAATTTACTGTCTAATCACTTTGAATTTGGAATGGCAAGAAGAAGTCAGGTTTTGAAAGGCAGACGTTAGCTTAATTGTGAGTTAGCTGACTGATTGAGAGGAAATGGACTTTGAAATAATACATGTACTTTTGCTTTTGATATATTATATTTGTTTTTTATGTAGATATGTACTATGTGAGTTGATTTTTTTAATTTCTACAAATGTTTGAACTAAGCTGCTCACATTTGACATTGTTTTGACATGCTGTATTTATTATGTTGTGTGCATGTACCAGGCTAATAAATACCATTGCAAGAAACTGTAAGTTGAGACTGGAATGTAAGAAATAATAGTTATAAAGAATAACTTGGAAGCTTCGCGTTTGCTCCTTAATTATATTTTGCAGTGAGCACGCATCCTTTCCAGTTGCCTATTTTCATGTGTTTTTTGAGTCTACTGGTTCACTGGCTGTGGGCCACTGTGACAGGGAAGATGCAGGAATCTGCTGTAGTGTGTGTAAGTGTCAAGAGGATACACTACACTCTATTTGATGTATGGTGGCAAAGTATGCTCAATTCAATAAGATGAATACAGGTACAGGAGAGTACTAGAAATTACTACAATTCCTGCCATGCATGAATGAACTGATAAGGTAGAAAAAGGGCCCAGGTTGACTTTGGGAGAATGAGCAGCAAATTATGTTTCAACTTGAGAACAGAAACCCACAGACATTGAACTGAACTGTAATTTGTGACAAAGTACACGAAGACACTTAAGACCATGCTAAATCAGTTTACATAAAGACTATTATTGCTTATCCCTAATAACTCCATTTTGGTTCTCTGATAGCACTATCCTGTGATTTGTAATGACACTATTGTTAGATTATATTTTACACACAAGACTGTAATCATAAACTTATCCGAACACGGATTCATAGAAATATCAATGTCAAGTAATCTATTTCATTGTATTTGTCTTTTGTATATTCGATTGTTGATTTAATAATTTATTGTTAAATTTATTGACCTTCTTATGCATATTGATAATCTTATGTGGAGAAGAAAGTGGGTGGATTGAAGATAGTTAAATATAGATTAAAGTCGGATTTGTCTTCTCCTTCAGTAAGAAGGTTTCCACCTACCGAACATTGTGTGACAGTGAATATTTATCTTTAATGTTGTTGAAGAGAGAAAACATTAGCAGTGCCCACATATCCACCAAGTGAGAAAGACGAGTGGTGTCTGTTGGAGAATCATTAATAAAATAAATTAAGATTCTCATCACTTGTAATTAGTTATGAAAGATTCATTAATAATAATCATCATTTTCATGAACTAAGTGGTATCGGTATCACATAAATTGGGTAGGCTCTGTCCGAGTATGAGTTCAAATTTGTATAAATTTGTTAAACTAATTGTCACTGTGTTGAAATTAGTAAATGTGGAAAACAATTGATGACAATTTTTAGATGAGCTTATTAGATGCCTTAGAACTTACTGGGAAATCCTAGACTAAAACAAAGCTAGAAAAAGATACATTTGACTAGTAGAGTAGACATTTAGAAAGCAGTCTTATCTCACTTATTATTTTTATAACACTATCTAGAACTGTCTTGCCTTGTCTATCCTTTATTCTCTTATACATCTTATCTTATTAACATTTTTATTTATAATTATTGTTCGCATATTATATTGATTTAATATATGTATTACTCTTGTTTCCATTATTGATGAGTGGAGATTATACTGTTTACATAGATTGTGCATTATAACTAACTAGATTTAAGTGTTATCAGTTAGCTGAGTGTGTCCGAGATACTTTTTAAAAATCGGTCAGATAGTCACGTGACCATGATAGAGTTATTTTGTGATAATGGAAATTACACTTAAAGAAAAAGGGAGATGGGCACAGGAAAGCAAGGAAATAACCAAAATAGTTGGCACCTCAGAGATGAAGATTCAAATTATAATATACAAGCTATGCAGATAAGAAAGAAAGATTGAAGATAGAAATGGAAATGAAAGACAAGCATGAAAGAGAAGACCTAGAAATAAAAAAAAGGAAAGAAATAGAAAAGAAAGACAAGATTGAAAGAGAAGAATTAGAAAGAAAATAAAGGAACCCGAAATAGAAGGTACAGAAATAAAAAGAATGAAAGTGTGAAAAGATTACAGATTCAATATGATCAATGAGAAATAGTGTTCACCATACTAGAAGCTGAGGATAAAAGAAACAGAGAGCTTGGTTTAAATCAACTGAACATCAGTAAGATATCATAAAGATAAGTGAGAATATGTCTAAGGTTCAGGAAGCAAGTGTGGAATTTCGTTTCCATTCTTTTAACAAAATAGAGGAAAGTACTGAGGAAAATACTGAGGAAAATACTGAGGAAAGTACTGAGGAAAATACTGAGGAAAATACTGAGGAAAGTACTGAGGAAAATACTGAGGAAAATACTGAGGAAAATACTGAGGAAAATACTGAGGAAAGTACTGAGGAAAATACTGAGGAAAATACTGAGGAAAATACTGAGGAAAATACTGTGGAAAATACTGAGGAAAGTACTGAGGAAAATACTGAGGAAAATACTGAGGAAAATACTGAGGAAAATACTGAGGAAAATACTGAGGAAAATACTGAGGATTATGTACTCAGCTTTGAACAGTGTGCTGTAAGATTAGGCCTTCCAGAAAAAATATGGCTCTCCTAGTTAGTGGCAAGTATGAAAGTTCAAGTTAGTATGGTTTTGATAAGCTCCCAGAGGAAGCTGTGACATTTGAGGCATATAAGGCCAAACTATTAATGTACTTCAAAGTGAGACATACAGAAGTAGGTTTCACCAGTTTAAGAGAAAGCACACTGAAACCATTTTTACAGGCAGCTAGTAAGCTACAGCATGACTTGAGAAGATGGTTAGAACTGGACAAAATAGAGATTGATAATGGGAAAGATGTTAGGGATCAATTTGTAATTGACAAGTTACAGACATCATGCCCACCAGCACTTGTAGCTTATGATAAAGATAAAAGACCGAAAAATCTAACAGAGTGTTTAGAGCAGCTGACAGGTTTAGTGAAATATATGGGACATATGCTAATATGACAGCTAAGCATAATTTTGAACCCTGCAGGCCACTTAATGAACAAGTGATGCCTAAACGACAGAGTGACACACCAGGTGATAAACCTAAAACAGATTCTTCTCTAACACTTCTTCATCTAGTAAGATGAAAGATAGAGCACCCACACCTCACCCCAACGGTAAAGGCAAAGGTGTTAAGAATGAACCAGTAGTGTGCTTTACCTGCGGCAAAACATGCCATAGAGAACCAAGTGACACACTTTGTTTTAATGCTTACATAAATGGACATTGTGTTCAAGTCCTCTGTGACACTGGTTGTGGAGTAAAATTAGTAGTACACCCTAGCCTAGTGAAAGAAAGTGACTACACTGGACAGTTTCAAACAATCACTCTAGCCAATGGTGTAAAAGTACCCATTGTGATGGTAGACCTAGATAGCAAGTATGTATGTGGACGTATTCAGGCTGTATGTCTGGTAAAATGTGTTGAGAGTGCTATCATGGGATTTAAATACATTCTCAATAGAGAGGATACCCCAGATACACTCGACAATGTGTATATTCACACATAGGCAAGCTGCAGCACATGAAGCTGAAGCTAAGGGCATGTGTGAAAGTATGCAAGGTGAATCACAAATAGTGAGTAGCAAGTGTAAAAGTAATGCGCCGACGACTTTGGTTAAAACTGTCATTGGTGAAGCATAATAATAATAATAATAATTGTCATTAACTAAGTGGTTTTGGTGTCACACTATCTATCTATCTATCTATCTATCTATCTATCTATCTATCTATCTATCTATCTATCTATTTATCTATCTATCTATCTATCTATCTATCTATCTATCTATCTATCTATCTATCTATCTATCTATCTATCTATCTATCTATCTATCCATCCGTCCACCCTGTTACGTTTCCAGTATTTATTTAAAGACCCTGCTTAGAATAATTAAAAGACTTTAAATATAATTAATTCTTCCTCTCATATTCTACGCAGACTGGTTGCTCAATTTATTATCTGACTAATTAAAAGTGCGTCTTGTAGTTCAGACGACAAATTTACAGACTAATAAACTGCGAACTTTTAGCTAGATTTGAAAACAGTTAAATCCCTCTAAATTAATATGCACTCGTCATCAATCTTTCTGCTCATCCGCCCCCATTCAAATCTAAGAATTAATCTAATTGGTCTATTGTGCATAGAAATCAACTACTAAGAGGTATTAACAAAGAAAATAAGATTTAATGAAGTTTAACAAATTAACAATAAATCGAATGCAACGCGAATAGTCTTCACTCTGTCTTTACGCGCCTATGCCTGATTTTTGTCAATCTAAATTGCCAGAAAAGTGTTCCTTTGAGATCTGTACACTTGATCTTGCACTTAGCTCTATTCTTGTATCCTTGGTCTCAACACTCAGTCATGCTGATTCGTTCCCTCAGTCCCCCTTTAACGACACACGTGGTGCATAAGGAATGATGTCCCTTTGTTAGTGGCTAGGAACTGGAATTTTTGCAGCATGGCCCTCAGAGTGGATTTCGACACGCTTACACCAATAAGCTAATGCAGGTGAGGCATGGTGAAACATGAACCATGAGCCGACCTGTGGATGCAACGTGTTTGGATATAATTCTCAACCTAACAGGTCCTACCTAGGCATGGCTCAATTAAATGCGCTGAACAAAGAGTTTCGACCTCGCGTCGCTTACAATTAAATTTTAGAAAAAATATAATCGTCTCACATGTGTTCCATTTAACAGTCATGACGTATGAAGCAATAAAATAGATACAACGTTAAATTAATGTTCATACAAGAGGTAATTCAAACCGACAGAGCGCTTCACAATTTACAATTAAAATTACACGCAATAATTGAATTACATGAAGAATTCATATCGAGCGCAGCATTCTGGCTCTTAGTGAATTAAAACAATATAAATTAAAGTACAGAAATGGAAAAATGGTTACAATAAATTTATATTCCGTAACATATAGGTTTTCAGCTATTTCTCTGAACCATGCTCAAGTGTATATGGAAATCATATAATACATAGCACAAATACATACTTAAACAATACATAGGCAAATACTATTAAATAAAATGATACCTTTGAGAGAAGTCGAAGGGTACCTTGATTCTCTATGGCGCCGGCTGCCTCTCACGACCCGAGTAAGCTGATGGAATTAGCTAAAATGTGCTCGAAGTGAGGGAGCGGAAGCGTGTGGGTACATATATAGAAAGGTATATTGCGTATCACGTGACTGTTCGCAAAGCATGTGGTTGGTTCGAGAACTGGACAATGGTCCTAAAGTTACATAACATCTTGACCTGTTCTAGAAGCACCTAGAGAAAGGAAGCTTTGAACAAAGGGCCAAGGGTTTCAAATATTCGAATTTGAAGTAAACAAGGCAAGTGGGTCACGAAGTCGGACAATTTTATCAGACTGTGACACCCCCTTGCTTTTGAGGCGTTTATCTTGCCAAAGATAAAATGCCTCCTACAAATTATGTATGATAAAATGTAGAAGTCCACAATGAAGAAAAATTTACACAAAAAAAAAATTTCGACATTCCTAGAAATAAAGTGTGCAACTATATTTCATATTTACAGGAAGGAATCCGTAGGGTTCAGTTAATTGATTAAACAACATTCTATCAGTACCGGCACTTGATGGCATCAAGCACGACTCATGTAATCTGCGCCAACATTCAAAGACCCTTTGATGTAATGAATATTTGCGTCATACTGTGTCAGAAACAAAGACCAACGCATTAAACGGCTGTTTGTAAATTGCGCCTGTCCGAGAAAGGCCAACGGCTGGTGATCGCACTCAATGACAAAGGTTTTTCCGTACAAATAGTTTTCGAACTTTTTTATGGCCCAAACTATTGCAAGACATTCCTTTTCACTGGTGGAATATTTCTGTTCAGTAGTTGTGAGTTTACGGCTTGCATATGCAACTGGGTGTTTGGTGTCATTGTGTTCTTGTAATAACACTGCTCCTAATCCTGTGTTGCTAGCATCAGTCCTTAACAAGAATGGTTTTGTCAGATCTGGCAGTTTAACAACTAAATCTGAAGTCAGTCTAGATTTCAGTGTGTCAAAAGCGTTTTGGCATGCATCAGTCCACACTACTTTTGTAGGCATATTCTTACGTGTCAAGTCAGTCAGAGGACATGCAATGGCACTAAAATCTGGTACGAATTTTCTGTAGTAGTTAGCAAGACCAAGAAAACTTCTAACTTGTGTTTTTGTTAGCGGTTGTGAAGTGTCCTTAAGTTGTGCTATCTTAGCTTCACTTGGCGACATAGTTCCATGACTCAACTTGTGTCCCAAGAAGTCTAAGGAGAATTGTGCTATTTCACACTTCGTAGGGCGGGCAGTGAGGTTGGCTTGTTTTAATCTGGCTAGCACATCTCGTAAGAGTGTTAAGTGCTCCTCCCATGTCTGGGTGCCTAGAATTAAATCATCCATGAAGTTCTCAACTCCACGTCCGTACAGTGGTTCTAACAATGACCGCATCATTTTAGAAAAAATGCTTGGAGCGTTTGAAACTCCGAAAGGCATAACTTTCCATGTGTAGTTTCCTACTGGTGTAGTGAAAGCTAGTATGTGTCGATCAGTGTCCTTGACCTTGATTTGCCAAAAACCGCGTGACAAATCTATTTTGGTATAGTAATGAGCGTTAGCTAGCTTAGTGAAGATGAGATCCGGATCAGGAAGAGGTTCGGCACAAAACTCTGTCACTTGATTGAGTTTGCGGTAGTCTACGCAAAAACGGAACGAGTTATCACGTTTTTTAATCAACACGATGGGTGATCCGTAGGCACTGTCAGTCTTCTCTATGACCCCTAGATCTAACATAGTCTTAATCTCACGTCTAACGTCATCTATCTTAGCGTGTGGCAACGGATACGGCTTCAAACGTATCGGTTTGTTGTCAGTCAGCTTCAGTGAAAATTCTATTAAGTCTGTCAACCCTGGTTTGTCTGTCAGAGTAGATGAGAACTCATTAAGCAATTCATTCACTTCTTTTTTCTGTCTTTCTGTCAAGGCTTCATTTACCCTAACGTCTTTGACAGTTTCGTCCGTCTGTAGAGGACAGTTTGGTAAAGTACCAGTGACGCAATCAGTCTCCCCCTCGTCTTCTGTAACTATCGTCGCTACGACAAAATCAGCTTGAGTGGTTTGATCCTCACGGCTTATGTACTTTTTGAGTAGGTTAACATGAAAGATTTTCTCTCTCTTTCCTGTCTGCACCTTATAGTTCAGTCCCCCTAGCTTGGCGGTAACTACAAAGGGCCCCTTCCATTTCATCTGAAGTTTGTTATGTGCTTCAGGAAGCAACAGTAACACTTTGTCATTAACTTCAAATTCTCTAGGTTTGGTGTGCTTATTGTAATATTCTGCCTGTCTAGACTGAGCTATCGTCAAGTTTTCCCGTGCTATCTTGCCTATAGTTTCAAGACGGTTTCTTAAGTCAGTGACGTATGTATAAGTTGTCTTAACTTCGTCATCTGTCTTTTCATCAGTCCAAAGTGCCTTCAAAATCATCATCGGTCCGCGTACAGTACGTCCGTAAAGTAGCTCAAATGGTGAAAACCCGGTGGAAGATTGTGGCACCTCCCTATATGCAAATAGTAGGGCAGGGATGTATCTGTCCCAGTCTTTCGGTTTATCTGTGGCGAGCTTTTTAAGTGCTGTTTTTAATGTCCCATTGTATTTTTCAATCAGACCATTTGCCTGGGGGTGGTATGGTGTGCAAGTAAGATGTTTGATGGAAAGTAAACGATTTACTTCCTTCATTACGTTGCCTATGAATTGACTCCCCTGATCCGTCAAAATTTCAGTAGGAATTCCAACACGACTCCAAAGACCGAAAAGGGCTTCGGCGACAGTTTCAGTATCAATATTTTTCAATGGTACTGCGTCGGCGAATCTTGTTGCGTAATCAATAGTGGTCAGCACGTATCGATTACCTCTCGTTGATGTGGGTATTATAGGCCCAATCAAATCCAATGCTACGCGCTTGTAGGGTTCACTGATCAGTTCAGGCTCTCCTAACGGTGCGGGTCTGATTGAATTTTTAGACTGTGTTCTCTGGCATGTGTCGCAACTTAACACGAATCTACGGATATCGGCAGTGATGTCCGGCCAATAAAACTCACTTGTAATACGACTAGTTGTTTTTTGTACACCCATGTGTGCACCAAAAAGACTCTCATGACCTAATCGTAATACGTCATTTCGTTTGGTTTGTGGAACGACTAATTGTTTCCGAAATTCGTCTCCCACTTTCGGATAGCGGTACAATAAACCCTTTTTCAGAATAATGCACGCTTTCTTATTCGAATCGTCAGTGTTGACGTCACTAACAGGTACAGCTTGTCTGCGTAACTTGTCTAGTGTTTCGTCCTCAGCTTGTAATATTTTAATCTCGCTAACTGTTGCTTTATCTACGGCTGGTGCGGCAGACATCGGTGCAGTTACAGATTTGTCTTTACTACTCGCTGCTCTGGTTACAGCGTTAACCAGTGGTGGTTCGATTGAAGTTTGTTTTTTGCACGGCAAAACATACTTGCAACCAAGGATCACGTCATGCGGTGAGTTTTCCATAACTGCCGCTTTGACTGTTCCTTCTACAAAGTCTGAAACAATCGAGACTTCAGCTACTGGTAAAATGTCTTGTTCGCCGTTTGCAAAGGTGACAGAGATTGTCTCCCCTGTGTAGTCGGTACGGTTAACTAATGATGCATTTACAATAGCGTCTAGCTCACACCCTGTATCAAGCAAAGCGATTGTGTCGTGACCGTTTGCCTGTACTGGTGTTCGATTCGACTTTTCTGTTTTAGGTGTATGACTTTCTACTGCGTAAACTTTAGCTGTTTTCTTTTCAGGACATGTTCGTGAAAAATGGCCACTATCACCACAAGTGTAACATGCAAGATTCTTTTTATCTTTCTGTTTGTCGGACTTGTTTTTAGTGTCGGGTTTAGATGTTTTATCATCACGCTCACTATGTGCCTTCCCGTCATTTTTCTTATCCTTTCGAGTCTGCGGTTCGTTCGGTCGAGACTTGTTGTTCGCGTGTGCGTTCGAGAATTGAGAATGTGCGTCATCAAAGCGATCGGCGGCGTTGCCTATCTCCTCTAGCGTAGATTTTTCCCTTATTGCTAAGTGAATCAGTAGATCTGATTTGTACGACCCGAGAATGTGGTCCTTTATCATTTCGTCCCTAAGACCTGCGTACGTCTGTGGAGTTTCGGCTAGATCTATCCATCTTTGGAACAAGTCAGCTACGCGTCGTATGTACTGTGCGTGCGTCTCTGAACTGGCTTTCGTGGCCTGTTTAAACTTACGTCGGTATGTGTCGGCTGTGAGTTTGTAACGTTTCAATAATGCGGCCTTGACTGTGTCGTAATTATCTGACTCAGAATCGCTAAGCTTATTGAACTCGTTTTTCGCACTGCCCTGCAATAACCCCGATAAATTTATCGCCCAATGTTCCGCTGGAATGTTTGTTGCTCTGGCTAACTTTTCAAACGTTTTTAAATACGCGTCTATTTGATCTTTGTTCTCATCAAATGGGACCATATTTATCTTTGGAATGATATTTTCAATTCTACTGTGATTATTTCCATCGCTAGAACGCGAATCACCACTGCTTCTGCGGTCACGGTTTGGATTGGTAACTTCTAGTTTCTTTACTTCCCATTCTAACCGTTTTATTTCCGCGTCTGCGGCGATGCGTTTGGCTTCCGTGTCTGCATTGGCTGCTATGCGTTTAGCCTCAGTTTCAGCTTCTAACCTTTTAGCTTCGGCTAGTCTATCAGCTTCTAACTTCTTAGCTTCGCGGGCAGCTAACCGTTCTTCCCTTTCTATCTCTTGTCTCTCTTTTTCCGCTTTTTCCGCTTTCTCTAGCTCAGTTTTAATGTAGCTAGTCAGTTCGTCACCCTGGTATCCTATCATGATACCGGCTTCTTTCAGGTCTTCGATAACCTGTTTGCGATCCATTTTACTGTCTTAGCGCGCTGGCTACAATAAGAATGTATCTCGTGAATTGTGTGTTTTAACCGTCGGCGATAACTACGCTTATCCCGAAAATAACTTTTAGGCTACAACCTTACAAAAATTATTTAATTTACTCAGAACACCTTCCGAAATAAATTACGCGTTAACTCTTTACACGTTTCACCTGCTTGTCACAGTGTCCGCTGTTCCAAGACTTCCGTAATGTCACGGCTCCTACCATACAACATTACACATTATATCTAGCACCCTAAATATAATAGTCCGAAGTCTGTTACTACCGATAACTCTCCTAGCTGGCGGTATAACCTTCGACTCCTCACAATGAAGTACTCAGTAACACAATACTAAATAAATCATTCAATAGCTAACATGACATATTTAACTACGCTTAAATATATCAACATTAACTAACATGCACGCTACTCTGCAAAAGAATACATGCACATGTCACAACAAAAGCAAAGAAAATCAGTGATACAAAAATCAAAAGAACAATTGGCAATTCTGTTCGTTCGTTCGTTTCTAGGTTATGATGCGCCCTATGTATAAAAATGTTACAATTTACAATTTAATACATATCAATCCCGCGACGACCCACACTTGTTACGTTTCCAGTATTTATTTAAAGACCCTGCTTAGAATAATTAAAAGACTTTAAATATAATTAATTCTTCCTCTCATATTCTACGCAGACTGGTTGCTCAATTTATTATCTGACTAATTAAAAGTGCGTCTTGTAGTTCAGACGACAAATTTACAGACTAATAAACTGCGAACTTTTAGCTAGATTTGAAAACAGTTAAATCCCTCTAAATTAATATGCACTCGTCATCAATCTTTCTGCTCATCCGCCCCCATTCAAATCTAAGAATTAATCTAATTGGTCTATTGTGCATAGAAATCAACTACTAAGAGGTATTAACAAAGAAAATAAGATTTAATGAAGTTTAACAAATTAACAATAAATCGAATGCAACGCGAATAGTCTTCACTCTGTCTTTACGCGCCTATGCCTGATTTTTGTCAATCTAAATTGCCAGAAAAGTGTTCCTTTGAGATCTGTACACTTGATCTTGCACTTAGCTCTATTCTTGTATCCTTGGTCTCAACACTCAGTCATGCTGATTCGTTCCCTCAGTCCCCCTTTAACGACACACGTGGTGCATAAGGAATGATGTCCCTTTGTTAGTGGCTAGGAACTGGAATTTTTGCAGCATGGCCCTCAGAGTGGATTTCGACACGCTTACACCAATAAGCTAATGCAGGTGAGGCATGGTGAAACATGAACCATGAGCCGACCTGTGGATGCAACGTGTTTGGATATAATTCTCAACCTAACAGGTCCTACCTAGGCATGGCTCAATTAAATGCGCTGAACAAAGAGTTTCGACCTCGCGTCGCTTACAATTAAATTTTAGAAAAAATATAATCGTCTCACATGTGTTCCATTTAACAGTCATGACGTATGAAGCAATAAAATAGATACAACGTTAAATTAATGTTCATACAAGAGGTAATTCAAACCGACAGAGCGCTTCACAATTTACAATTAAAATTACACGCAATAATTGAATTACATGAAGAATTCATATCGAGCGCAGCATTCTGGCTCTTAGTGAATTAAAACAATATAAATTAAAGTACAGAAATGGAAAAATGGTTACAATAAATTTATATTCCGTAACATATAGGTTTTCAGCTATTTCTCTGAACCATGCTCAAGTGTATATGGAAATCATATAATACATAGCACAAATACATACTTAAACAATACATAGGCAAATACTATTAAATAAAATGATACCTTTGAGAGAAGTCGAAGGGTACCTTGATTCTCTATGGCGCCGGCTGCCTCTCACGACCCGAGTAAGCTGATGGAATTAGCTAAAATGTGCTCGAAGTGAGGGAGCGGAAGCGTGTGGGTACATATATAGAAAGGTATATTGCGTATCACGTGACTGTTCGCAAAGCATGTGGTTGGTTCGAGAACTGGACAATGGTCCTAAAGTTACATAACATCTTGACCTGTTCTAGAAGCACCTAGAGAAAGGAAGCTTTGAACAAAGGGCCAAGGGTTTCAAATATTCGAATTTGAAGTAAACAAGGCAAGTGGGTCACGAAGTCGGACAATTTTATCAGACTGTGACACACCCGTCTGTCTATCTATCTAACCTGATTATTTGATGGTATGATATATAAATAGATATTTAAATGGAAAAATAATTAACTTATAGATAAATAGACAGATATATATATATATATATATATATATATATATATATATATATATATATATATATATATATATATATCATAATTACACTTCCCGACATTACGATAGCTAAGTGTTATGCTGAAATAATGTTACAGGATCACCTGAATAGATTGTAACATACAAGTGTTATGCTGAAATAATGTTACAGGATCACCTGAATAGATTGTAACATACAAGTGTTATGCTGAAATAATGTTACAGGATCACCTGAATAGATTGTAACATACAAGTGTTATGCTGAAATAATGTTACAGGATCACCTGAATAGATTGTAACATACAAGTGTTATGCTGAAATAATGTTACAGGATCACCTGAATAGATTGTAACATACAAGTGTTATGCTGAAATAATGTTACAGGATCACCTGAATAGATTGTAACATACAAGTGTTATGCTGAAATAATGTTACAGGATCACCTGAATAGATTGTAACATACAAGTGTTATGCTGAAATAATGTTACAGGATCACCTGAATAGATTGTAACATACAAGTGTTATGCTGAAATAATGTTACAGGATCACCTGAATAGATTGTAACATAATTAAATTACTTGTTCGTAATTTCCAAACGAGTGTATATCGGTCTCAATCGTTATTTTATAAATCGAAAATAATTGTCAACCCGTTCATTACAACTGAGTACATCTTGGACTTTTGTTTAAGAAAATGGTTACATTTTATCCTTTTGTACTTGGTATGATCACTTTAAAAATTTGTTGTTTTCTCTCTAGATCAAATTCTCTCTTCTTCCACCTGAGCATTCTATTAAAAATTATTTAACCGTCAGCTAGAAGCGCAGCAGATAAATATCAGATTACCAGATAGAAGTTACAATCTTTCATTAGGAAGTAAAAACAACAAAATGACCCTAATAGTTTTTGACAGACCGAGCGAAATGTGAGAAACTGCCGGGCAAATTGAAAAGCTTTTTGTGAAAGGAACGTGAATAATTTAACTTCGAATAGAACAAGGAGCTGTAGCATGACTCCACCTAGCGGTCTGGTCTTGTCTATGTGAGCACATAACTTTAACGGGGGGAGGGGGGAGGGGGTGTATAATATTTGTTTTATTCCTTTGAATTACATACCTTGAAGTAGCTTGAGTCTTCAGAGACTGGCTAACTTCACGTAAATCTTAAGAAATAATGTTGTCATTTTCGTCCTTATATGAACGCGGGTTTGATTCTAAGGTAATCCACACTATCGATTTTAATTATTTGAGAGGGGTGGGCATAAGATGAGCGACAAAATGTCTTCCCTTGTTTCTTTTTGTGTCGACACATATCATTTCAACAGACAAATTATATGTTACAAAGAGATGGCCGCTTATAGATAAATGTGATTATCGACATGTATCATTACATCAGACAAATTAGGCCAATATCTTACAAAGAGACCCTTACAGATAGCTCTCGTTGTATGATCATTATATGTGTATATGCTATGTATGTGTGTGCGTGTGTGTATGTGTTCGTGTGTGTATGTGTGTGCGTGTGTTTGAGTGGTGCGTGTACTTTTATGTATGTGGTATGTATCCATATATATTCGTGAGAATATTTACGTATATATGAATATATATTTATCCATATATTTATGTTTGTAAGTATGTATATGCATAGTCACGATGCGTGCCGCAACAATGCTATTGATTGTATAACAGACAGACCGATAGATAAATACATGCTAGACCTCATTTATGCTAACTCATTTAAACAAGTAAAGATAAATATAGGTAAATAGGTAGAAATTACTTTAATAAGTAAATGTTAAGATAGAATGTGATCATTTGCAGCATACGGACAATCAGGCAAACAGTATTTGTGATTGAGTGTTTATAAGAGAGTGTTTTTTAGTGTAATTAAGTGTTTATTATTAAGTGTTGTTTAGTGTTAGGTGATTAAATCTTTATAACTGAGTGTTTGTGATTGAGTAAATAAAAATCAAACATTTTACTTCATACATAAAAGGTCACAGATCTCCAATGAGTGCCGGAAGCAACGGAAGTTGATTGGTCTAAGAGTTGGTACTCACCACGTACTAAGTGCTTTGCTGCAGTAAAACTCCCAATGATGGCGGCTTCTAGACAGATTTTAATAGTATTTCGCACGGGATGGATTATAAACAGGATAATTATTAAGTCATATATTTGTGGTCATTGCAAGCTCTTAACTATACACGATTCTAATAAAGTGAAATGGTAATAATAAATAATAATAAATGTATGTATTTTCTCGTTAGTCGATACTGAGTTCATCTGAATTTAAATTAGCTATTAGAGACTATTTGAAATTTTTATCCCTGTTCTCATGTTTATTCAGTGATGAGAATCCATTGCTGTGCGGTTCTCACTCACCCATTAACTAGTGATCCGCATGGAACTCAACACAGACTTTTTTCTGCACATTATCTCCCTTTGACCCGTATGTTCGCTTGAACGCATAATTACTTAAATCAGTAATTCGATTTCTATCAGGGTTTTCTTGCCTCACAAACACCTTTGCATTTCAAAATATTCATTTGCAACTTACACATATTTCTAAATCTGAACTATGGCCTCTGAAGTCTGGAATCTGAATTCATGGTCTTTGAAGTCTGAAGTCTGGAATCTGAACTCTAGTGTCTGAAGTCTGGAATCTGAACTCTAGTGTCTGAAGTCTGGACTCTGAACTCTAGTGTCTGAAGTCTGGAATTCGAAACTTGAAATCCGTTCTGTAGCGTGGGTTTCGACAAAATATTTTCATAAAAATGTTCTGTTTGCTTGTTTACGTAAGGTAAATTTGAACTCGTTTCTAATTTGTGTCGACATCTCTTGTCACGTGACTTGTATACGACTTTGCCTTCTTTCGTTTAAGACTTGCCAACGAGTTTTGCTTGTCCCTTTACAATTTCACACGCCCTGTGTTCCTAGTTCTTAACATACTGATCCATTCGAGAAAGGTTTGAAATTGTTTTATCGGATTGTTTCGACATACTGTCGCGAGAGGGTACCATGGCAGTAATGTTCTATAGCCAGATATTTACTAGCTGAGAATAACACATTTATAAGTGCCGGTGAGGGGTATTGACTACCGACTATAAATAGACATATATCAGCAGCAAGTAGCACCGATAATGAGGATGACACCATCGATAAATTTTATCTCACGCCCCCCCCATCCCCCCCCACAAACACACTTTAATAACAAAGAATTATATATAAAATACACAAATCGAGAACAGGACGCTATCACATCAACTAATGACAACAAGCAGAAAGAAGTTATGCTACGCTAACGGATACGCGAGATTAACAATAAATAATAAAGTAATATTTTAACAATATTTAAAATCAAACTACACTTAATCGTTAAAAATGTTTCCACATTAACTGGTGTTTGTACAAGTTTAGTGAATTACAAGACTTCTCACTACTATCACTTCCATTGCAATTCTTGTGGAAAAACTGTCAGACGCTCAACATGGCACTTCGTAGGAGCAGCATCAGCACCCACATTTGAAGACAGAAATAAAACTCCTGAGCGTACCTAATTTTGGATTTCAAATACACTGCCAATTACTACATTAATACGTGCTTAATTAGTTCTATACCTTAGCAACAAAATATATTTTAGACATGTTTATAATGACATAACATTTCCTTACAAACATCTTAGTCATTCACACAAGACAGAAATGATTTTACCTTTTCTGGCCAAGGGTCTGTCTATTTATATCCCGTGCTTAAAGAATAGGGATTCAATACAGATAATGACGAGTAGCTTCCTCACAATACAAGAACGATAAATCCTACTCGCCGCTAACCACTCTGTGCTCATACACTCAATCAAAACAGCTTACCTTCACCTCCACTTCTGTGCATCTCCGACTTTCGCGTCATAAATAAACTTTAATCTCTATATTCTGGCTTATAAAAATTATAAGCAACACACCATCTTAAAATTAGAGTAGAAATGAAAAGTTTTACTGTGTGGGAGAATATTCCACCAAACAACACATACATTCATGAAAGGTTTTATATTATTCTGCCTGATTGTTTTCAAGCAACTTTCTCACTGGTGCAGTTTCCGTGTCTCAGTCCCAAATCTACATCTAAAGTTAGGTCTTACGATGTGTGGACGAGGTGCATGTTATTTGCGCCTTAACAATCTGTTGTTATACTTCAAGTGGAAACTGAAGTGACGTTTCTGATTCTTTAATCCACAACATTTCTGGCAATGGCAGCTAGAAAAAACCCGCAAGCAAAGCTTCCGAATATAAACCATACAATGCTTATTCCAAATTTATACTTATTTTAAATATAAGAGCAAAATTGTATTTTACCAATTACCTTATGATTTACCCCACAAACGCACATGCACTCACATATGCACACATCATACACAACATATACACTATGACGTAAGACACCCGAAACTAGGTGACAGATGAAGAAAAGCACCAGTTTTTACAAGTCAAAATGTTGAGGAGAAGGGGAGACAATTCGTTAACGTTTCTCTTATAGCCACTCAAAGAAGCAACACTCATCTGGTCTCCCTCCCTTCCCCTCCTCACTTGACGTACAGGCTGTTGACTTTTAGTCAATTGCCATTTGTCCAAACACACATTGTTTGACCTCAAGTCTGGCCTAACTGTCATTCAAAGTTGGCCACAGTTTGTACTTATGGTTCATTTGCAAAAACAAAAAAAAAATGAAAAAAAATGATGAATGGTCGCGTTTCTTCTTCCGTTTTCTACCGATTCCTGAGAGAGATATGGGCTTGGATTATTCTAGTGTACGTCATGCATCCAGAAGTTGTTTCCCTGTTGGTGTGCAGCTAATGACGCCAGTTTGTCCGTGGATGTATATATATATATGTGTGTGTGTGTGTGTGTGTGTGTGTGTGTGTGTGTGTGTGTGTGTGTGTGTGTGTGTGTGTGTGCGTGTGTGTGTGTGTGTGTGTGTGTGTGGTGTATGCTTGTGTGTGTATGCGCGTCGGGATGTGCCTGTTGATATATATGCATCTGAGTGAATGCACACTGACATAGTTGGGAAGTGTTGCTGTGTCTTATTCATTTGATGCGAACTACAGTTTATTTGCGTCTGCTAGACTTGGCAGACAACCCGAATAATATATGATATCTAATATCTCCACGTGAGGTTGAATTTCTGATAGCAGTTGGCAATATAAGAAACAGATTGTTAGACAAATTGGGCCTTTCTACACTGACATTCACAATAGCCCTGTTGTCAAAGGAGCGATATCTTGGATGGAAATAACATAAATCCACACTGGCTACTATAGCTTCCAGTTGTCAATAATCCCGCAGTTCTCTCTTCCTCTCTATCTCTCTCTCTGTCTCTCTGTCTCTCTCTCTCTGTCTCTCTCTCTCTTTCTCTCTCTCTCTCTCTCTCTCTCTCTCTCTCTCTCTCATTCATATAAATATGCACACTCACGTATTCAAGTACGCACACGATGAATATTTGTGTACTTGCATTTTAGACTTGATTATCAATATTAGTTTGACGACCGTGACGAAAGTGGAATTGTGCATGGATGTGGATCGGGACAAAGTTAGTTTTGAGATCAAGGTTAGAGAACATTTTAGGACAAGGTTAGTTTTTAGATCAAGGTTAGAGAACATTTTAGGACAAGGTTAGTTTTTAGATCAAGGTTAGAGAACATTTTAGGACAAGGTTAGTTTTGAGATCAAGGTTAGAGAGCATTTTAGGACAAGGTTAGTTTTGAGATCAAGGTTAGAGAACATTTTAGGACAAGGTTAGTTTTGAGATCAAGGTTAGAGAACATTTTAGGACAAGGTCAGTTTTGAGATCAAGGTTAGAGAACATTTTAGGACAAGATCAGTTTTGAGGTCAAGGTTAGAGATCATATTAGGACAAGGTCAGTTTAGCGATCAAAAGTAGAGTTCGAGTTAGGAAAGTGTTCGTACATTTTAACATCTCTCAAAGACTGGGAATTATATGTTTTAGGAAATCATTCGCGCCGGAAGGTCTGTAACAACAAAATGAAAATCCTGTTATTGACTGGTAGACTAAATGAAATTGAAATTATTAACGCTTAACTCACTCATATGTGCATGTTATGAAATACAAGTCTTTAACTTTAATATATACACAGATAATAATCTGCAAGTGGAAAACTATAACAGAAATTTACTTTTAAATCTTCATGGCAAATGCAATTTTCGTTTCTTATTTTTTAAATTTCTTTTATATTATTTTGGAGAGATGCTTTTAAGGACAAGTATTTAAGGTTGTTGAGAGCCATCTGTTTTATCAATTACGTCACGGTTGAAAACAGACCTTCGCGGAGATAGAGGGAACTCCAGAGTCCACCTTGACATTTTGTCACCTTTAAGCTGGTCTGAATGCCAGCCAACGCAGCCTTTTCGAATTTATTCTGAACGATAAACTTCATTTATGGGAATGTGTCTCATTTGAATGTTTTCTCATTATGCCGCTGCACGATCGACGCACGAAGGGGAGACAAGAATCCGGGTATTGAAGAGAGAGAGAGAAAAAAGTCCGATATCAGATTCCGATATCTAAAAAGCAGTTTGTCTATAAACTGAGTCAGAGCTTGAACGAGGGATACCCTTCATGTTTTATTTATACTCATTTTTATGGCTTGAGTGGAGGACTCTCTGTAAGAAGCGGGCTCGTGCGGGTGTGTGTGTATACGAGGCGAGAATAATGTGCACTTCACTCCATCTTTCTCATTTTTTTTCTCTCTTCCTCTCTTTTTCACTTTTTCTTTCTCTCTCCATCGCTTTCTCACTTTGTTTCAACTTTTCCCACTTTCTTTGTCTCTCCATCTCTTTCTCCCTCTCTCTCTCTCTCTCCCTCTCTTTCTCCTTCTCTATCTCCCATCTCTCACTTTTTCTCTCTCCATCTCTTTCTCCTTCTCTATCCCCATCTCTTTTCTCACTTTCTCTCTCTCCGTTTCACCTTCTCTATCTCCATCTCTTTTCTCACTTTCTCTCTCTCCATCTCTTCTCCTTCTTTATGTCCATCTTTTTATTAATTTTTTCAATATTTTTCTCTTCCCATTCTTTCTTTCACTTTCTGTCTCTCCTTTTCTCTCTCTCTCTCTCTCTTTCTCTCTGTCTGTCCATCGCTTTCTTACTTTATCTCACTCTTCCCACTTTCTTTCTCTCTCCATCTCTTTCCCACTTTCTTTCTCCCCTTTCTTTCTCTCTAATCTCTTTCTCACTTTTATCCATTTCTTTCTCTTCCCATTCCTTCCTTTCTCACTCTCTCTCCTCTCTCTCCATCGCTTTCTCATTTTATCTCACTCGTCCCACTTTCATTATCTCTCAATCTCTTTCCCATTTCTCTCTCTCCCCACCTCCTCACTTTCTCTCTCAGTCACTTTCTCGCGCATTTCTGTTGTTCTCTATCCCGGACTATCTGTTTAACTCTTTATCTCTCCCTCTGAATCTTAGAATCTATCTCTCTAAATAATGCCATCTTTCTTTTAGTATTTTCTTTCATTATTATTTTCTCTTAACGAACTAGCATAATGAAAATTATAATAGCACACTTTAGAATGTACATAATACTATCAGTCCCTAGAGAAAAATAAAGAGTTCCCTCCCCTAAGCATACTTACATGTCCATTACTTCTACTTATTATAAAGTTTCCAAAGCACTTGCAAACGCACGTACATACACACATACGAACAGACACACATAAAACATAGCCTCCCCAGCACACTCTCCTTCTCTCAGCAAATGTTGTCAAGTCTGATAATCACTGGGTTTGTCCAACACAGCCTGCATCTTCACAAATCTGTTGCATAACTGTACACATAAAAGCACGCTGTCCATTAATTATCAACTCCCAACTCCGGAGGCAACTGACTCACAAACCACTGCTTTGTTCGCCATCTCAGACTTTGTCTCTGCTCCTCTAATTTCCATCACGCCACTGCACTGAGACAGAACATGTCTTTCACTGGAACACAAGATAGCCAGCGACCAAAGAAGAGTCGGCTGGCGACATTCCTATCGGACGGCGGGTACCATGATGCTAGGACGTGCTTCAATGATAGCGCGGATATGTGCCACGTTTGTTTTACGTGCTCTAAAGAACGGTCCTGCAAGAACGCTAAAACAGCAAGCTTTTCCAAGCTACTTAACAAACGTGCGGTTGTGAAACTGCAGCGTGGGTTTTATTTTCTTCAATGTTTCTCGTTCATGGGGATGGATGTGGAGGTGTGTGTGTGGGGGGGGAGGGGGTTGTTAAAAAGTTTAGAGTACTACAGTCTGTGTTTCATGCAACTATAGCAACTCAGGAGAAACAATGAAACTCCCTACTCGAGAAGGCATTTACCATTTCCACGTGTGCATTTTTATTTATATATATAAAAAAAGATTGTTTCAGTAATTTTGTTGTCTTCTTTTTTTCTCACTGACTACACGATCATCTCATTAATCATTTCAGACGTCTTGTTTGCTAACATTTTGTTTAAAGATCGTGTTGGAACTGTTCGGATTAACGTTTCTTCAGATACTAATGTTAGGATTGATTGGAACTTTTTCTTTTAGAGAACTCTACAATCATGGTCGCGAAGCTCAGCATTTATAAGGTGGGAAGCGTGTGGTGACTGAGCGAGCCAAATCCCAAGTCTGAGCCTGGGCTTGAACCCAACTCTCGCATACAAGGCTAGCCTCTGTACCTCGCTGCCACTGAGCTCCCCAGTCTGGCCATATTTGCATTGTGAAAAATAAGTTCACACTTCTGAAAAAGTCCAAAAGTCACTGAGTCACTCAGGGCCGTCTTCAGGACTCTTGTGGCCCAACGCAGCATCGTTGTAACGGACAAACTGTAAACGTGCATACGTAGGAAATAGAACATTGAACTAATGAAACCAATGAATGCATAGTTAACATTGAACTAATGAAACCAATGAATGCATAGTTAACATTGAACTAATGAAACCAATGAATGCATAGTTAACATTGAACTAATGAAACCAATGAATGCATAGTTAACATTGAACTAATGAAACCAATGAATGCATAGCGAACATTGAACTAATGAAACACATAAATGCATAGTTAACATTGAACTAATGAAACACATAAATGCATAGTTAACATTGAACTAATGAAACCAATGAATGCATAGCGAACATTGAACTAATGAAACACATAAATGCATAGTTAACATTGAACTAATGAAACACATAAATGCATAGCGAACATTGAACTAATGAAACACATAAATGCATAGCGAACATTGAACTAATGAAACACATAAATGCATAGTTAACATTGAACTAATGAAACACATGAATGCATAGTTAACATTGAACTAATGAAACACATGAATGCATAGCGAACATTGAACTAATGAAACACATAAATGCATAGCGAACATTGAACTAATGAAACACATAAATGCATAGTTAACATTGAACTAATGAAACACATAAATGCATAGCGAACATTGAACTAATGAAACACATAAATGCATAGTTAACATTGAACTAATGAAACCAATGAATGCATAGTTAACATTGAACTAATGAAACCAATGAATGCATAGCGAACATTGAACTAATGAAACACATAAATGCATAGCGAACATTGAACTAATGAAACACATAAATGCATAGTTAACATTGAACTAATGAAACCAATGAATGCATAGTTAACATTGAACTAATGAAACCAATGAATGCATAGCGAACATTGAACTAATGAAACACATAAATGCATAGCGAACATTGAACTAATGAAACACATAAATGCATAGTTAACATTGAACTAATGAAACACATGAATGCATAGTTAACATTGAACTAATGAAACACATAAATGCATAGTTAACATTGAACTAATGAAACACTCTTTTAACTCTTTATCTCTTTGTCAGTCTATTTGTCTGTCTACCTACTATCTTTTTTCTCTTAATCTATTTGACTCTTTCCACTCTCTCTCTACTCAGTGTTTTTCTTTTTCTATTCTCTTTTCTCCCTCTCCCAGTCTATCTGTCTCTCTTTCTCCTTCGTGCATATATGCAGTCACTATACCATTTATTTAAAACATGAAATCTAAATATTCAGTACTTTCACAAGTTACCTCTCTCTCTCTGTCTCTCTCTCTCTCTCTTTCCACACACACACGCACAAGCATATGCTATCTCTCTCACACACAAGCATGTGCTATCACATACACACACAAACACATACAGTATGAAGCAAAACACCAGTCGCATTTTAATCCGTACACTGGCAACTATTTTTCTGAGCTCGGTGTTAAGGGCTTGGTTGGAGATAAGCGATAACGTGTATACAAAAACACCCTATGCCTTGCATAAGGACAACTTCTGTGAAGGCTTGCTGTTGGAGAATAACAGGCAGTTAGTTCTAAACCCATCGCAAAATCTTTCCAGCTTAGCCTTATCAAACCATCGTCTGCATCTCCTGTGAGAAACTGGCAGTCTTTGTGCGGAACCAGCACTGACGAAAACAATGACGCAAGCTGTCGCTTACACTACCGATGAGCTAATGTACAGATACTTTAAAGTGCAAGACGACTATATGGATGTATACCCCCCTTCCCTCCTTCCACACACTAGAGAGTCATATCTCTCACTTCACTCCCTCTTTACCCTTACCACCTTTCAAAAATTAAGTCTGCTTTAGTACTTTTTGTCATTAAAAAGCAGCAGCAACAACAACATTTGAGCAGATTCGGTTCTGCTGGGGATTGTGACGTGAGAACATGTATACAGCCGTACAGCAAACGAGTTTCAGTTTGAAGCTTATACCGTACATACTTAACAGAAATCAGAATCTGTTTCATTTTGAAGAGATGCGTCGATTTGGCAAGGCGCGCTGATTATAATGTATGCCCAAGTTGTTTGTTCCCTCCCTGACAAAATCTCGCCAGGAAGCACACGGTGATGTCCAGTTGTTTGTTCCCTCTCTGACAAAATTCCGCCAGGAAGCACACGGTGAAGGGGTGTATGCTGTTCGCTCTGCCACTTTCCATTCTTCTGATAAATAAATTTAGGATCATGAAATAGACGTGTGGACATTGCTCAGGGTTTTGGGTGTAATGTCTTTATTTACTCGTAAAAAAAATACCTAAAACAAAAGTAGACAAGTAAACAAAACTGTCAGACTGTATACAGTGCTAAATAAAGAGCATCTATCTATCTATCTATCTATCTATCTATCTATCTATCTATCTATCTATCTATCTATCTATCTATCTATCTATCTATCTATCTATCTATCTATCTATCTATCTATCTATCTATCTATCTATCTATCCATCTATCTATCTATCCATCTATCTATCTATTTATCTATCAGTCTGACTAACTAATTTTGCTGGCCTTTTTGCTGTCCTATGTTAATCACAATAAGCCTTTGTTAGAAAGAATCGCTTTCATTCCATGTGTCACATGTCCGGTTTAAATTTAATGACTCTGTCCTATTTTAGGTTTTCAGGTATCAATATTTGTTATTGATTAATCTCTAACAATAGTGAAGCCGGACAGCCTGACTTATCGACTACAAAAATGCCAAGTGATTCAGGCTATTACTAAATGACACATTACTAGATAAATCAGTTGATTTGACCAAGCTAGCAACGTTATCTTTCCCTTTTATTTATAAATTAAGAATTATGATTCTTTCTTATGGCTTGGCCCCCAGCTAGTTTACAATCATATATATAATAGTCTGTTCTGTTTATAACTACTGGGATATATCCCATTTAACTTGATTGTTCATAGAGTAGTTGAAATGTTTTGTCGTCTATTCGACTGGCATGGTTCTGATGTCACGTGGTAGTTATATTCTGTCTAGTCCCTCCAACATCAGATACGGCACCTGGTATAGTCCTCAAAACAGTTGGCCTCAGACTCTGTAGATTCCAAGTCTAAGTCTCCCAGACTCTAAGACTAAGTCTGGCTGTAAATGAATAACATCATTCTACAGTATCAAGTTACAACAAGTTATTATATGGGCTTTGTGGCAACAGCAATAGAGTACTCTTTACAATCTCCACTAATTAGCTACAGCTAATTCACAATTCCAAATCAATAAAAATACTTAACTGAACAAATGATTTAACTTTACAAATGTACAGCTTCTTAATACAATATATTTTAGCTGTGGTTCACAAGATGCTTATTAATGATCATCTATTCACTGTGAGAGCTTTCCTGTTATAACGATTTTAACATCGGGAATATAGCAAAGCCCATGTGGCTATTCTATCTTGATCATTCTACAAAATGTATCAATCACTAATGCCACTTAGCTTCTGTGAGAAAAATACATCAATCATTTAACAATCACATAAATATCTTACACAGTATTTTACAAATGAGAAATACAACAATTTAGATAAGTCAACCATATTTACCTTTGTAAAGTTGTACACGGTCAAATTCTAATGGACGCGATGGCCTCTCCTGGATATGGGCACTGTGAATAAATTTGTGCGACTAAGGAATTTCGATTCATTCACGCGTATATATGAATGGCTCTAGGTCAGCTGGTGGATTAACGCTACGTCACGATACGGAATGCAAATGACCAAATAAGGGCGTCTCGTATCGGTTAAGGGCCTTTTCCTAACCTCTAGAGTGACCCACATACTCTCAATTCGTAAACAAGTTATTGCACCATCCGAACATAGTTGCCAAGAGGAACTCTATTCTCATAAATTATATAGATAACGATTAATAAAATGAAAATAATATCTTCATAACTCAGCATAATTTTCCTAAAATTCCCTGATACCGTATATGTAGATTGTCAAATTAGAAAATATTTGCAACATAATTAAAATTATGAATGATGATTAAACTGTTGTTAATTGGACTTTAAGAATTGTTAGCAGGGATTAAAGATGTGAACAATAATATTTAATTAAGCATTAATTTATAAAATGAATTATTTATAGTGGTACACATAGAATTAGAATTAAGACTTATGAAAAAGGATTAAAATTGGCAACTGGGATAAAAGAATTGGCAAGTTTAAATAAAGTATTGGAAAAAAGGGATTTAATCGTTGTCAATAATGATTAAAAAGACTGCCTCACAGGAAAGTGACCTCTACAGTAGTTTCATACACAAATCTTCAGTAGGACAATGAAGTCTTTGAATGACTCCAGAACCGATAAAAAAAATAAAAAAAATAAAAAAGTGCCAAGAGAACTATACTATAATAAGAAATCCGTCCGTGAGCTGTCTTTCCCTATTCCCCTATATACATCGTTCATTCTCAGCTTGGGAAACCATTTGTTGCTGTTAGTTCTCCACGTTGTACAGTTTAATTTGTTAATTTCAGATAGCTAGCTATACTTTGTAAATTTTAATTTGTCAATATAAGATAGCTAGCAATACGTTGTAAATTTTAATTTGTTAATATCAGATAGCTAGCAATACGTTGTAAATTTTAATTTGTCAATATCAGATAGCTAGCTATACGTTGTAAATTTTAATTTGTCAATATCAGATAGCTAGCTATACGTTGTAAATTTTAATTTGTTAATATCAGATAGCTAGCTATACGCCAATGAGGCCGAGCAGTAATGGTAGTAGATTGAACCTCTGAGTACATAACTGATCGCAAATGAGTAAATAACAGATGTTTAAGTTCATAATAAAACCAGCTTACTTAACAACTGACAACAGTACTTAATACTTTCATATCCCACAGGTAAACCTGTACACTTTTTTTTCTTTTACCTAATTTGCCCTCGGGACGATGGAGGCCCGTAAATCTGCAAGATAATCTATCTTGACAGTCGCTTTTACTTAAAAAAAAATCTTGTTTTCTATTAAAAGCATTAAGGAGCGACAACAGCTAGGATCGACGATCAACGCCCTCGGAAAGGGAACCCTAATCAGGTGAGAGCCTACCTGACACTTTTTTTCTCTTTGGGCGCATTTCAACCAGCTCCTGCTCCGAGCCGGGGACGGACGTTCGCACGTTCGTTCTTTTCAGTGCTGAGAAGGGCACGTTAAACGCAAAATATTACGCAGTCTTCTGGTTTGACTTGCGCAGTGAGTGTTCCCCGCGTGCGCAGATTATGTCAACCACCTTAAAATCCACCGCCGCGTGCCGCGTGCATCTAATGGAGAAAGTTCCGTCAGGATCCGGGTTGCGGACGTTGGAGTTAACGCTGGTATGCGGAGCAGGCAGCTGCAGCAGAAGCGGCCCAGCGCGCGGAAATACGAGCGAGCGTAACAGTCCGAGATATGCTAATGGGACAGTCACGAGAAAACTGTTGAGGTCATCGCGATTCTGAGGATTTCCCTTCGACCAGAAGGAGTCAAAAAAATGGATGATGAGTGAAAGTCAATGCTTGGGACTGGTTAGTATTTTATCTTTCAGTTAATGTGTTGAAAAGTGTGTTTTACGTTTGTGTACGAGTTTAGTTAGCTCGAGGAGATTAGTTAAATAGAAAACTTAAAGCATTTTAGTCGAAAACTTTTCAAACTAAGATTTATGATGGAGGAAAAAGAAATACAAAATACCTTGAGAGAAGTTTTTTTTTGTTTGTTTTTGGTAATTATGAGTGGGTAATATAAACCATCTTCATGATTACATGAACACTGGATACACTGGAAATTACATTTCTTTCAATACTATGTTTCTAAGTTGTTTTACTGATTACAATCACGGTTCTTTTTATATATAAAACGTGTGTGTGTGTGTGTGTGTGTGTGTGTGTGTGTGTGTGTGTGTGTGTGTTGTGTATGTGTATGTGTGCAAACCAATTAAACTTATGTCTCATTGGACAAAGAAAGTCAAAGAAAAAGAGCAAGCAAATAAAATAAAGTCAGAGGCATTTCATAAAATATGAAAGGTTACAACGTAAATGATTTTAAATAGTGTACAAAATAAATATAAGCTTATACAGAATGAAAGTTAAGTTGTTTTTTTTAATTTAAAAGAAGAACAACATTCACTGAATCACTGACAAACTGCAACAAGCAAGGAGTGACTTGTGAAATAAAGTAAACAAATAGTTTAAATTTGTATAAGCGAACTAATTTTTATGTAAAAAGAAACGGTCCTTTGCAGACTTCGATCTGTAGAGAATGTATAGAGACTTCGATCTGCAGAGAATGTATAGAGACTTCGATCTGCAGAGAATGCTTATAGACTTCGATCTGCAGAGAATGTATAGAGATTTCGATCTGCAGAGAATGTATAGAGACTTCGATCTGTAGAGAATGTATAGAGACTTCGATCTGCAGAAAATGTATAGAGACTTCGAAGAGAATGTATAGAGACTTCAGTCTGTAGAGAATGTATAGAGACTTCAGTCTGTAGAGAATATATAGAGACTTCGATCTGTAGAGAATGTATAGAGATTAAACAGTGAGGGAAAATGAAATGATGCTACAGGAACTCTGCTGGTGACGTGTAGAAAACTGTTTAGTAACTGCGAGAGATTATAGAGGATCTAAGTAGAGATTGTGTATGGACTAGATATTGTGAAGGGAATTTGCATATATTGTGTAGGATCTATATAGAAATTATTTGAAAACTCTGTGAAGTGCGTTTATATTTCGTAATGACTGTGTAGATAATAGAGGGACTGTGCAGAAATTGTTCAGTGATTATGTAGAAATTGTGAACGAATTATGTAGATGTTGTATAGGGGTAACACATAAAGATCACTCGGCGATAATGAAATGTGCCACTCTGCGGGGTGGGTGGGGTGTAATATCGAACGTTGCCGGTTTTATAACTTTGCTCAGGTAAAGATTTTTTTTCTCCTTGAGAAGTTTGTTTATTGTAGTGTAATCAGTGCAAACATAACGACATAAATGGGAGGCTATTAGGTCCATCCCCAGGATTTATGGCGAGACGTGGGGGATTTATCATTTGCCAATGGGTATCAGTGTAGTGTGTAAACTTAAATGCGCGGTAGCCATAAAATGCACTTGGTAATGATGCAGCTTTTCTCCAAGGGAAGTGCTTTTGCTGATTATTGTCATATCCTCCGATGGTCTCACATCCCATAAAGGTTTGGTAATAAGAAAATAGGCAATATCTCTAACGACTTATATTGTTGACATGTGTATTAGTCAAAGATTATTATTTTCAAAGTTAGATCAGAAATAGTCACAGCGTTCTATCACGAATTCACACCGGCTTTACAACCGTTACTCTCTGATAAGGGAGCTATACATAGCCAAACGTAGTTGAAGAAAATGTTGTGATTTTGAAATTTCAACAACAACAACAAAAAAACAACAACAACAAAAAGGCAATTTATCGACTTACATTCAAACCATCGACTACATGCACATAGAAATAAACTAGATGAATATTTGCTTACAATTCTGATTGGCAACACTAATTGGTAGTATCATGCGACCTCATTGACCCCAGCGAGATGTGCGGTTGCTGCGATACGCTGGAGTGGCAGACTTGTAATTTGGGTGTTGTCGATACGATGTTTTCCGGATGCTTTTTATTTTTTTATGGTTCACTTGTGGGGAGGGGTTGGATGGTAGCACTCTGTTTTAGACATTGGTTATTCGTCGGGCTGACACGCAGAGAACTGTCAAACGGGTACATTTCATAACGCGAACATTCCTCGTTTTTGCAGCTACTGCATCGAAGAGATTTATGAAGTAGGGTCTCAGTCATTAGGTGGTGCTCGCTGAATTCTATCTATAGGAGTGTGAATACATGATTTCACAACTTTATTATTTTTTAATTCTTTTATTGAGTGGTGCACGAAATTTTATTTGTTACTATACGTCACCTCATTTATGAGAAATGCGTATATGTGCAGCGACTAGACAAAGTATTTTACTTATTTTCCAATAGATGATCGACATTAGTATTTGGTTTTCCTTTCGTATCATTATGCTGAATTAATATTTGTTATATGTATATAAAATATTTATTTTATTATTATATAAAATGATCTCTCTTTCTCTCTCTCTGTCTCTCTCTGTCTGTCTGTCTATTTATCTATCTATCTATCTATCTATCTATCTATCTATCTGTCTGTCTGTCTGTCTGTCTGTCTATCTATCTATCTATCCATGACGCCAATGCCTCCTAGCTAACGATTATTATTATTATTATTTAACTAATTACAAGTGATAAGAATCTTAATTTATTTTAATAATAGTTCTCCAGCAGACACCATTCTCTTCCACAACATTAGACAAACATTCACCACACAATATTTCCGTCTTTTAATCTATATTTAGTGAGTCCACCATCCACCTACTTTCTTCTCAACATAAGGTTATCAATATGTGTAAGAAGGTTAATAAATTTAACAATAAATTTATTAAATCAACAATCGGATATACATATAACAAATACAATGACAACGATTACTTGACATCAATATTTATTTATTGTATTTATTAGCTCGATACATGCACACTGCATAATAAAGACTGTATAATAATTTATGGACAGGTTCACTAGAAACAATGTCAAGTGTTTAGCATACTACACATGAGCATCTTAGTACAAAATTTGTAAAAATAATAGTCTCCTCACATAATGCTTCTTTACATGAAACACAATTATAACATATTAATAGCAAAACCGCATGAAATATTTCTAAGTCCATTCTCTCTTGATCAGTCAGTTAACTCACCATTAAGCCAATGGCTGCCTTTCATGATCGGGCTTCTTACCACTATGTGGTGGAGTAAATTTGCTTATCCCTATATCTAAACTTAATTATTATATAAATTGTTAAATTGTCGAAGTGACCCGACCTTGGGCACTCTTCCTGATGGATTTCTGTAAGTGTCAGACTTGGAGTAAAAGTTCCAGTTGAGAATATGCTAGAAATTGCTGATGCAATCCAAACTAATTCCAACTGGATGAGTAGTTTTTATTATGCTATGGTTAAGATTTATGAGAAGAAGACCAGTCAATGGGCTGCGATCAAAAGTTTACCTGCTGTAGAAAATTATATTGCCTAATCACTTGAATTTGGTGTGGCAAAAGGTTCAGCATGAAAGGTGGCCATTAACTTAATGCGACAAAGCAGCCTTGGATTAAAAACTCCTAGTTTACTGATTGTAAACTGCTACAACCGTGGTAGACACTGGAATCATCTACTACTAGTGTACGGGATACACTACACACTTTTGATGTATGGTGGCAAGGTATGCTGATTACATCAGGCAATTTCAGGTACAATGAAATTACTGGCAATTGCTACAATTGTTGTTTTACTCGAAGTAGCCGGTACGGTGAATGAGACCCATGTTAGCTGGAGAGAATGAGCAGTAAATTAGCATTTTTAGAACATGAGGAGGAAACACGAAGCATTGGCAAGTAAAATAAACGTGTGATTTTGATTTGAAAAGCATGCGAAAAAGATATTGCAGCTTTGCCTATGCAAGTTTACATAGAAACTATTATTGCTTATCTTTAATAACTCCATTTCTGTTCTCTGATAAGAACTATCCTGTGATTTGTATTGACGTTACATTGTTGTATTGTATTTTAGGATAGAAGACTGTATAGTATAAAATTATTCAAACGTGGTTTCATGGAACTATTGATGTCAAGTAATGTTTTTCATTGTATTTGTTGCATGTATATTTGATTGTTGATTTAAAATATTTAAATATTTATAGTTAAATTTAATGACCTTCTTGTTCATGTTGATAAACTTATGTTGTAGAAGAAAGTGGGTGGATAGGGGTCGCTAAATATATAATAAAGACGGATTTAATCTTCTCCCTTGGTAAGACGTTTTCCACCTACGGAAATATTGTGTGATGGAAAACGTTTGTCTTTAACCCATTTTCTGCTAGCGTTCCACATGTGGAACGCTTCGTAATCTTTACACAATAACTTTATAAAAACCAAATTGATATTATTTTGTGCTTAATGTGCCTTTCCTATGATTGTTTTATATTTCTGAATTATTTTATTACGGTTTTGAATTTTGTTTTACCGGCAATCCGGATTTTTCGAGCAACTTATCCAAAATTGCAGCTTTCAGCACACAAGCAAAAAGGTGAGTTGCAAATACATATTAATTCTGTATTAGAAAAGTAAAAAGCATTATGTTCTTTTAAACAAGACTCTTACCAATTATATTAATGTAAAAAAGTTGGCATATTTCAGTTTAGGAAGAAGTAGGAAGCCTACAATGGAGCGTTCCACAAGTGGAACGCTAGCAGCGAATGCCCCCACTCACTGTATATTACTAAGTAGTGTTACTTACTAAAGAAAATACTTGTTTCTACCATATGTAGGGATAAACTTTAGGGTTTTAGATATGATTAAACTCTTTATACAATAAAAACTATAGAAATATTTGATTCTACCATATGTGGGGATCAACGTTAGGGTTTTAGATATTATTATACTTTTTATACAATAAATGCTATAGGAATTTGTCTTTGTTATGTTTTGCATGCACTTTTCATTGAATGAAGTGCTGTCAATCATTGAGACTGACTGGGGCGCTCTCAGTCAGGGTCAGCATGACTTCAGCACTTCTTTAGGAGAGATCTGAGCTTTCCTTGCCATCCTTCTAGTGTCCGGATATGCGCCTCTGCCGTCCGGATATGCGCCTCTGCCACGACGTTCCCTGTACAGGGCACAAGAAGATGACGTATACAATGCTGCCGTTGCAAATTGTATGTCCAGAAACAGGTTTGATCATATCATGAAATATCTTCACTTGCCTGACAACACCAATATTCCTGTGAATGACAAAATTGCCAAAGTAAGACCGCTTTATGATCATCTCAACCAGCATTTCCTGAAGTATTTTCCCATGACACGTGAAGTTTCTATTGACGAGTCTATGGTTCCTTACTTCGGCAAACATTCAATGAAACAGTGCATCCGCGGGAAACCTATCCGGTTTGGATACAAGCAGTGGGTGATGGCGACTCCCTTAGGATATGCTTTGTGCTTGTCTCCATACCAAGGAGCATCAGCAGGTTACGACCGGAACCTAGGTCTTGGGCACTCAGTTGTACTTGACCTCACAAAGAAGCTTCCGGATGATCTGCCATTTCACATCTTTTTTGACAATTTCTTCACAGGATTCCGCTGCTGGAGGATCTGGCATCAAGAGGACTGAGGGCCACAGGAACAATCCGGAGCAACAGAGTGGAAAAGTGTCTCGTGAAAATCCAAGAACTTTCTAAGGAAAATAGAGGCATATCGAGTGCACTGCAGACTTTCACCTGGAATAACATTCACATGATTGAATTTTGGCTGTTGTGAAGGCTAATTTAGCTGTTGTAAAAGGCTTAAAATAAATAACAACTGCAGATTCTTTTATTTTTCTTAAACCCATTTTCTGCTAGCGTTCCACATGTGGAACGCAAGTGAATGTACCCTTTCGCTGCTAGCGTTCCACATGTGGAACGCAAACAAAAATTGCAATAAAATTAAAAATACACGTTTTTCATAAAAACTAAATTTATTCTGTGTTCTTTTGGTGCATAAAGCACAACATATCTGAAAATTAACAAAAAACTAGGGGTTGGTAGAAAATGGGTTAATGTTGTGGAAGAGAGAAAACATTTACAGCCTCCAGCGCCTGCATGTCAACCAAATGAAAAGGACGAGTTTTGTCTGCTGGAAAATTATTAATAACATAAATTAAAATTTTCATCTCTTGTAATTAGTCCTGCACGATTATTTAATTAATAATTATCATAACCATTAACTAGGTGGCGTTGGCGTCACACACTCCAGATTCAAGTAATTAGACAATAGAATTATCTATATCAAGTCTTAAGCCCATTGACTAGTCTCATTCTCGTAATTCGTAACCATTGGATAATAAAAACTACTTATCCAGTTGGAACTGGTTTGGATTGCATCAGCAATTTCCAGCATATTGTAAACTCGAGTTGTTTACTCGAAATCTGACACTTACACAATTGTTATCATAAGAAGTGCCTAATCAACAATTTATATAACAATTAAGTCTAGAAATAGAGATAGGCAAATTTATTCTGCCACACTTTCTATCAATATATCCATCAATCTATCTGTCTACTTATTTATAGTAAGAATATTTCTTCCCTTAATAGGCTTGGCTGATTGCTGTGATCGTAAATATTCTTCTCTTAAAAAAGAAATGTATTGCGCAATTAGTCATGTCGCAATATGTCAACTTTGTCTTTGCAATCAGCAGAGTGCATGCTCTCTAACTTTATGGTGATCGTTCTTGAGTAAATGATGTGCACTCTGCCCTATTCCTTAGACAAACCAATCTTTGACATTTCTAAGGGAGCTTTTATGACGTTTGGGTCGAATTTGTCTGGAATGTTTGTCGCACTTTTGTTAATAGTTAATGTTATTATATAGGTTTCTGATCCAATACTGGCCATTTCACTCATTTAGATTTGTCATTGGGAAGCTCTATCTATCTATCTATCTATCTATCTATCTATCTATCTATCTATCTATCTATCTATCTATCTATCTATCTATCTATCTATCTATCTATCTATCTATCTATCTATCTATCTATCTATCTATCTATCTATCTATCTATCTATCTATCTATCTATCTATCTATCTATCTATCTGTCTATCTATCTATCTGTCTATCTATCTATCTATCTATCTATCTATCTACCTACCTACCTACCTAATTTCCATCCATTCATCCATCCATCTATCCATCTATCTATCTACTTACCTACCGATCCATCCATCCATCCATCCATCCATCTATCTATCTATCTATCTATCTATCTATCGATTTACTCGTGATTCCGAAATTCAGTCCGTCATCTGTCTATCTACTTCTTCCTCTTTGAATGGTTAAATACATTTTGTGTTGTCCTTGAAATACCATATCTCACAAATTAGAGTCCATTTTTCTGTCTGTATAACATTCGATGTACAATTTAATTATATAAAATTTATTGTAGACTCTGTTTTTAAAAAAAATATTAATACAAGTATAGGATTAAAACTTTTACAGTGTGATTGAATTTCAAATACACAATATTTGGACATAGAAATAACTTAGGTAAAAATGATTCTTTCACTACTACTGCTACTACTACTATTACTACTATCAACAACAGTAAGAAGATGTAAAACGGTAGATTGAAACATATATAAATGACATTTTACATTTAAAAAATAATATATTTCCAGACGGTAAATCAATGCGCGGATCGAGGCATTTAGATTGTCCATTCCAATGATACTGGTATTGTAAATGTTCAAATAGTTTTTATATACCTTCAAAGAATCAGAATAATGAAAGTCTGCTATAACAAAAGAAATCAGTGTCAGTGAAATGAAACTACCTTTCATATTTCAACGACCTTTCTTTGCATTATAATGCATTCATTCAAAGATCCGATAATTGTGCAAGAACAGCTGCATCCATTCATCCGTACATTGATATGTAAACTGCATTCCTTACTTACTTACTGCTTAGGACTGGAAGATAACAAGCGCGTCAAAGATAATCATGAACAACTATTTTTAACCTTGAATTTTATAATTTTAAAGTATTTTTACTGCTGCATTACTTTGTTTGCAGAATAAACAATTTTGTCCTTTGAGGGGTCTTAATTTTTGTAGCTCTGTATTACGATGACATTTTACGTTTGCTTAGAGAGAGGGAGGCTGACCTTTGTAATTAAGTTGGGGTTTTTTGTGTGTTTTTTTAAAAAGAAATGGTGGAACGTAATTCACTTGAGGTTCAGATCACAGTTTTCTAACCACCCTATCGACATGCGAGGCGTTTGCCTTCACGTTAATTGCTTTAACATCTTTGCCGAATAATCTTCGATGTTCTCAGCATGTTTATCCAATGTAGCACACGCCACTGGTTTAACTTGTGTTAAAAAAATAATCTTGTAAATGTGTGTGTGTGTGTGTGTGTGTGTGTGTGTGTGTGTGTGTGTGTGTGTGTGTGTGTGTGTGTGTGTACACTTTCCACCGAAATCCAATAGAATCGTTCATTTACCAAATAAAATAAATTCCGCACAAGACTTCTCTGTGACAAAGTTGAAGGGATTTAACATTGTACTTCATGTCACGACAACACGAGGAACATATATTATTCCTTGTATCAATAAAATCACTCGTGTGTCTATCTAAATTGTTCAGCTAGTTGTATTTCTTAAATGGCTGTGTTGTTCAACATTGCGTGCATTTCAGCTGGCTGTATTATTCAGCTGGTTGTGTTGTTCAGCTGGCTGTTGTTCAACTGGGTGTGCTCTTCAGCCAGAAGTATTATCAACTGGCTTTATTTAATAACTGGTTGTATTGTTTAACCGGCTGTGCTTTTCTACTGGCTGTATTGTTCAGCTGAAAGTGTTGTTCAACTGGCTGTGTTGTTCTGCTGGTTGTGTTGTTCAGATGTGTGCTGCAGCTATGCTGACTATACGTTCTTCTGTGACTATAGAGCAGGAAAGCCCAAAGACCAATCAAGAAAACAAGAAGCAAGCAAACAAAAACTGAAAACAAACTCCGCTAGGTCCAGAAAAAGAAAATAGAAAAATGTGTTTCCGCATATCTATTAGCTAGTTCTCTTTTCCCATTCCACCAAGCCCCATTGAATTAGATCTCATACGCAAGAATGATATGCATGCAGTCTTACGGACATTTCCATTATGAACAGTTCCGTCATTGCTTATGGGCATAATAGCACAATAAATCATCAGTGCAAATTCATATATTTATTATACCCCCACCACCACCATCACCACCACTACTGAATTAATTTTAATTGTAGTAAGTGCTACTAAAAACAATAGAAGTCATGATGATGACGACGATGCTGATGGATAATAATGATGTCTGAATGCCGATATTTATATATATAAGATGACAGCGAAGATGATAAGAAGAGCGATATAATGATTATAAAAATGCTATTTAAAGCTGACAACATTCATTATTCTCCTACATATGTACGACTGCTCAACACTTCAACATTTCTGATAACTAATATGTGCGTACCAAGAATACAAGAATTAATTAGCATTTTCAATACTTTTGTTGTTTGGTTTACAAAGAGAGCGAAACTATGGATAAAATATATAAACCTAGAACACAGTGAAAATAATATATGGCATTATAAATACAATAAAAGATATTTAAAATATATTTAAGTGCTAAATATTCAAATAGCGAAATTATATTTTTTTTTACCAGAACTAAAATAAGTTTGTTTTCTTTCTCTCGAAATGCATGAGGACAGGAAGTGTATGCTTTTCAGAAGTCCATTAGCGTTCGGCAAAGACAATTTTCCTGTTGTTGTAAATTAATTTATTCGGTTTCATTTTCTTTTCATTCTTAAGATTACTTAATGAATCAGCGCAAGACAAAGGAAGCGAAATGACTCGAAAACAAACACACTTAAACCTCACTTTTCGAGGAAAACGCAAAGCACATTATACGCTTACAACTGTTGAGAAGAAACTTGCTTTCACAAGTAAATGAATATGGTATTTCCCCCTACATTTCTGAACATATGGTTAACATTAAATGCTTGGTGGCGGGGGTGAATGAGGGTTGGGGAAGGAGAAATGTATAATTATTATGACTCGGTCCGGGATGAAGTGTTGACTAAAATGCGGACGAACTTTAAATTTTTCTCACACAACTTCTCGCTCTGTGGCAAGCATTAACATACTACAGCCTTATAAACAGTGCCACACTTGTTCCTTTGGTCTGCACGCGCACTCTCATTTACATGCGTACTGTACGGTTATTGAAGTGCGTTTTGCGAAATGAATTCAATCTGACTCGAGTCGGACAAAATCTACGCATGCGTGCAAACAGATGCTACTCATTGTAAACGCACAATCACGCTTTGATGCACATATGTCACAATTTTCCGGTTGAACTATTTGGGGCGTTTGCTGCCTTTGTCTGAGAACCACAGACATACATCAACAGAACTTCTGCACAATTTTAATTTGAAATGTGTGTACTTCATGGAAAATGAGAGACATTAATTATTTAAAGCTACCATATAACATGCGATTTGTTATCTCCGCGCTCCCTGAAAAGATTACGTCACACATTTTCCTTATGTTCGTTTTACGCGCATCTCTTATCATTAACCCCTTTGCCTTTGTTTTGCCTGAGCATGGTAAGGATTAGGGCTAATCACCTAGCCTGTGGTCCTCGCATGTTAGTGAAATGTCAGCGAATTCTCAAAGACATTGATTTTTAGCGGGTCTTTGACTCATGGTAAATAGCTTGCAGTCTCCTTTGAAATCCTCTTCTACGGAAACTGTTACACGTGTGTCATAAATACCCGCTTTCTGAGGAGGCAGAGCGTCGAGTTTCTGCGAAGTGTCAGGCGATAAACATTAGCGCGATTAAAAATGCAGGTTGCAGAGTTTGTTCAGAAATTTGAAATGTTAAAGGAAAGTGTTGTTACTTACGTGCTGCTTTAAGAGTTACACACGTTTCCGGGGCATTCAGAGAGGAGTGTTCAGAAACAATGACTATATTAATGCAAAACTCTACACCCGCGGTAAATGCATATACACTACAAGTAAATAGCTCTTCATGTACGAAGCGCGTGTTTATGGTGTTGACAAACATTATGTATGCAAGTTCACTTCTTAATTTTAAATTTATAAACGAGATATGAAGTATAATTTTTGTTACATTGTTACATTTAAATTTTACTGTACAAGTGTTATGCTTGTACTTTGAGGAAGAACAATAATTTAATCCTTTTGTATGGGCGTGTCTTCCTTTTTATGGACTTATTGTTTCCCTCCCAACTATTTCTTACTGACAAATTTTACGTGTCACTTTCTCTTTATTTGATGTTTTCCTCTCTCTGTTCCTCTCTCTGGGTGCATCTCCTGTTTTACTCTCTGCCTCTCTCTCAGTTTCTGTGTATCGCTCTTATTTTATTCTGCCTCTTTTACTCTCTCTATCTCTCTCTGTCTTTGTGTATCTTTCCCTTTATTAAACACTGTCTCTTTCTTCCTCTCTGACGCTCTTGCTGTGTGTGTGTGTGTGAGTGTGTGAGTGTGTGTGTGTGTGTGAGAGAGAGAGAGAGAGAGAGAGAGAGAGAGAGAGAGAGAGAGAGAGAGAGAGAGAGAGAGAGAGAGAGAGAGAGACCCTCTTTGAAGTTTCTTACAGTCTCGTTCTCTATGTTTCTGTGTTCTTTCTTTCTGTCTGTCTGTCTGTCTTTCTTTCTTTCTTTCTTTCTTTCTTTCTTTGGTGGAGTGAATTTGCCAATCCCTATTCCTAATCTTAATTGTTATATATTTGTTAAATGTCAAAGTGACCCTACTTTGGGTACTGCTTGTGCTGATATTTTTAAGTGTCAAGTTAGAAGTAAACAACTTCTTTGGTGGAGTGAATTTGCCAATCCCTATTCCTAATCTTAATTGTAATATATTTGTTAAATGTCAAAGTGACCCTACTTTGGGTACTGCTTGTGCTGATATTTTTAAGTGTCAAGTTAGAAGTAAACAACTTAGGAAAAGGAAGTGCTAGCTTGTTGATGTAATCTAAACCAGTTTTTGGTGGATAAGTAGGTTTTATTATCCTATGGACATGATTTACAAAAACGAGACCAGCCAATGGGCTGAGATCAGAACTTTACCTCCTGTAAAGAATTCTATTGTCTAATCACTTTGAATTTGGAGTGGCAGAAGTCCAGTCATGAAAGGCGGCGATCAGGATAATTGTTAGTTAACTGACCGATTGAGAGAGAATTGCTTCTTCTTTCCTGCCTGTATCTATTTCTTTCTGTCTTCCCTAAAATCTGTCATTTCTAAGTCACAAAACACTCCATCATGGCCACGTGAAATCTTAGTGTACTGGCGAGCTACTGACTAATTTTACAAAATCACATACAAACGTATCTCCACAAACACTCGAGCAACTGATAAACTTGAAATTGAGTTACTTAAAATGTGTAATCAATATAAACAGTATCATCTCCACACACACTCAAACAACTAGTAACATTTAGAATTTGTTACTTATTAAATTTCACAATCAATGTAATCAATATAATCTCCACACATCGACAATATAGAAACTGTTGTAATACATGTTTCAATAAAATATGCACAAATAATGCAGTACGTGTAGTTCAGGTACGTGCAAAGATTCCCTGATGGACGTTACATGGGACAGGTCAGTACAGGTAATGTAAAATTCCTTGACGGATGTTACATAGAACAGGTCAGTAAAAATTTCTTGACGGATGTTACACAGAACAGGTCAGTAAAGATTCCTTGATGCTTGGTTACTGGGACAAATTTAAAGGCCTGTAGAGAATCTTCAGACTGTGACATTGGGAAGACATCATTAGATTTCTTAAGGTATTTGCCTCTTCTTTTATTGTACACATTGAGAATACGTATTCTAAATATAGTCTGTTGTATTCCATTAATAAACTCTCCTAATTGGAGGCAATTTAGTGAGAACAAAGGTATATGAATTTGCATATATTTGAACCTAGTTCTAGAAACTACGAAGACGTTGATGAATCAAGTGTATGTTGGCATTAGTTAAAATCCCCTTTGGACTTACAGTAGATCCCTAAAAGGTTGCGGTATCTTCTACACCTTTCTCGGCAAGTTGCGTCACAGGCGAAAATATTTTTTTCTAAGTAATGTTTCAGATATTTCTTAAATAATAATTTAATATACATTTACAAACTTTAGACTGAAATGTCCCACATATATAGCATATAAAGTGTGTGTGTGTGTGTGTGTGTGTGTGTGTGTGTGTGTGTGTGTGTGTGTGTGTGTGTGTGTGTGTGTGTGTGTGTTTGTGTGTGTGTGTGTGTGTGTGTGTGTGTGTGTGGTTCGGTATGTATTAAAAACTTGATTGGAAAGAATGTAGCTAATTGTAATCACTCTTAGCAGAGTATCCTTCTTGATTAGAGGCACTTTCTCTAGTTTAATCAAAAATTATTAATGAAAACATCCTTACTTCACGCGCTAAGCAGTCTATCTACTATAAAATTGTATTAATTTTGACAAATGTCGTCGCTTTCTTCCATTTTATGTCAGTTTCCTCTTCCTGTACTTAGTTTAAAGTACTTTTTTTTAGGTGTGGGCAGGTTTAACATGTTGGTGGTCTTTGTTTTACATGCAATTATATCGATTCCCTGAATAATCGAAGACAGAGCAGCCAACCCTGACTTCTCGAATTGCCTTAACTGTAAAGGTGCCGTAAACCAGTAAAAGTGTCTCTTTTAATTATCTCCCTTGATGCCGTATCTCTCTGCACGACTTTATTCTAGAATCTAGAGCATACACTAGTAGGTTATCATAATTTACAATTTGCTTTTGTTGCCTTGTGATGAAGTATAAAGAGTACTAACATCCGGAGTGTGTGATAACTACAGGCACATAGCATGACCCTTTTGTCTGCAGATGGCGGACACGTAGCCAAGTTATAACATCTTGATTCAATGAGGTGAAGATTTTCTTGTTGTTGCGAGGATGGGACGTATTTTTGTTTTTCTTTCTACATGTGCAGTCTCGTGAGCATCCGTCGACGAAATCAGCGAACTCTGGAATCGAATGTTAACAGAAATGAGCCCAACTATGGAGTCAGTCACTCAGTGACATATGAATGTATTCGCTCTGCTAGAAAGTCTCAAGAACGTAGTCCACTTTGTCTCGTGGGCTTACGTTTCTCGTGTAGCTTATTGGACTTCTTCCTCTTCCACGTGCATTCTCGTGGACTTCGCTTTAGTGCTTTGATCCACGTGCATTTTCGCAGATTTATTTATACTCCTTGTGCAGTTTTTCAGGCATTTCGTGCTTGTGCACAAATTTGCAGGCTTGCTCTGTATACAGTTTTGCAGATTTGTTCTTGTTCTGTGCATTGTTTTGCAGGTCTGTTCTTGTTTTGCGTTGTGTCACGAGAGCCTAATTGCCTTGATGATTACGCGCCAGAAGGGTATATATCAAAGTTGCGCCTTGCACGCTCACAAATATACATCTACGCTCTAATAAACACAACCATAAACACAACCGCAAAATTAAGAACAAACACACACATATATATACACACTAGTAAACGCGAGCTCGCCAATACACATAAACATACAGAAACACACGTATGCACACATACACATACAAATACACATTTACACTCAAACAGACACATTTCCAAGAACCACAGTAACAGTTGTTTGAGGAGACCGTGTAATGTAAGCAAGTCAACATAAAATGTAACCAAGTCCGACCACTCTGGAGGGAAGAAGACAACACAGTCGTCACCGAGCTACACGGAAGATACGTAGAGAATTGTGTACTTTCTACTGCCATCCCACCCCCACGCCACCCTTTTACATCGCCAACCCTCCCCCTTTCCAGAGTGTGCGACTGACTTTCACCGATATTATCAAGTAAGCTAAACTTTGATAGCATCATATCGGTCGCTTCGCTTGAGGGCACGAGGCAGTGAGGTCTGCTGGCAGATACCGAGAGAGACATTTGCGCAAACTATTTCAACTAGTTTGACGTCTTTTCGGTATGACTTGAGTGAGCCGATAAATCTATGAACAAAGTGCCTGGCCGCGTGCTCATTTCAGTCACATGCCAGTCAGATAAGAGGGTGGGGGTAGTGGAAATGAACTCTTAATAAATGTTAACGGTTTCTCCCACCCTGTCCCCCCACCACCCGGGTGCAAGCATCGTGGCAAACAAATAAATATGGCGTGACAATGAAATGTTAATATATGTTCACAGACAGAAAGGTTGAGGGTCGATTACTGCTTTTCGCGAAATATCACCAGGTATACTCAAGGAATCGCGTGCTTAACGTTCGACTTGAGAAAAAAAAAATCCCCAAAATATAAATAAGTAACCAAAGATAAAACGAACAATAAAAAAAGGATCAATATTATCAAACTATCGACCTTTCACCAAGATATGTGAGAACGCGTGCACGTATAACAGTGAGAGTTTGCCCGAGTCGCGAGATGGAGAGAGAGAGCGAGGGAGGTAGAGAGTCGGAGAAAGTTGCGAGAGAGAGCAATGAGAAAAACAGAGAGAGAGAGAGTGAGAGAGTCAAAGACAGACAGAAGAATTAGAAAAAGATACAAGAGAGAAGACAGCTAAAGAGATTGAGAGAGAATGTAAAAGATTTAAACATACACAAGAATCCTCCCAGAGAGAGAGAGAGTGTAAGAGTGGGAGAGAAATGGAAGATGGATTCTAAGTCACAGGACAGGAAAACGTAAGGCCAGAAATAATTCCCTAGTACGAAAACTTGCCTGTATTATTAAAGAAAGTGATGTATACGTGTAATTCACTTTAGGGCATGAAACCACACCTTGCATATTTCCATCTTTTTAGTCCGTTTTGCTTGGTTAACCCCACGTTAAGAATCTACCCGATAGCAGTTTTCGTGACGCCGTGTCAAGGCCGTAATTTCTCTCTTGAGTTTTGACTTTGCTCATTGAAGCGACGTCAAAAAACTTAACCTCAGGGTAAGAAGTATAATACTATCTTGGTTGAGAAGACTTAGCAAGAGTTGTCTGAAGTTTCTCCTCCCCAAGATATAGAAACTAAATATTTCCATCTCATTACCTCCCCTTACCATCATCGTACAGGACGTTTTCATTACACAGAGGAAGAGTGTCTAAAATTAAATATTCTTCCTAAAATTTTCGACCACTTGAATTACTAACAACGTAGTTACAAAAAAAAGAAAGATAATTATGAAGCTAAAGTAATATTTTATGTCTTTGTGCTCGAATTGAAACTTTTTATTCTTACGAACAATGCTAATATTAATAAACAGCTTTAGTATGTTCTGTATGTAACCAGAGCAAATAATTTCTTTTTAGAGTACACATTTTAGAAGAGGGTTTCTGGGAGATCATAATCACATTCATGGGATAATACGTTAATGATTTGTTTACATATAGAAAATTCATTTTAATAGTAATAGTAACAATAATAATTGAACTTTATGTTGTAGTTTTTTCCACTTGTGTCCTTATTACATTTGTACTGAAGTCCTTATATGCATGTAAGGATTTATTTTTATACATTGTAAACTATTTTTTTCTTCTAATTTCAGCATTAAATTGTTTGTATAAGTGATAAATGAAGAATTAATACAGCATGTTTGTTTGCGGGTAAGAGATATTACAGTATAGTATTAATAAGAACAAATAAACAAAGTGAAATGAATCGTTAACTGATGCCAGTCAACCAGTGTTTCTCTCATGTTACAGTATAGTATTAATAAGAACAAATAAACAAAGTGAAATGAAGCGTTAACTGATGCCAGTCAACCAGTGTTTCTCTCATGCGCGAAATCGCCCTAGGTCGAAAGCGCTCCCCATAAATTAAGGAAGTTCCTCAGATGTCTGGGTCAAGTGACAAGTCTCTATCGTTTAATTCCTTTGGTGTTTAAAAGAAAAACGTTATAATGTTTGACCTTATACATTAGTACTTACGTCTTTAAAATGCTTGCATATAAGGACTTTGCTGTAATAAAATTTATAAAATATTTTTAAAAAAAATATTTTAGCAACGATTCATGCATTTTCAAAGTATATACAAAACAAAATCTCTAGAATTAGAGTGTTTCTCGTTTAGCGAATTTTAGCAACTGTGACTTATGATGAATATATTATTTTAATCGTTTATGCTTCTTTAACAGTGGAGCACGTTCAAAACATGGTATTGAAAATGCAGCATGTCAAGATTTTTTTTTTGTTTTGTTTTGTATAGTCTTCCAATTTCCTTATAAATGAAAACGACACACGTTTGTGATTGCGGATATCACCATCCCTCCCCTCTTGTTTTTTCTGACTCAACCGTTATTCACACTGGGATCAAAGTATGTGTCCACAGTGAGAAGTTTTGACTTATTTTTTCTTATGGCTTGTTTTTCTTCTTCACAAACAAGTATGGTGCATTTCGAAGACGTCATCACGAGTAATTGGCGATAGTACAACAAACGAAATCCGTCTTAACTCCAAGGCAAGGTGTCAGTTCGTTTGCTTTTCTTGTAATTTAATTATTCTGTTGCGTTTGTCTTAATACTAGCAGTTAATTTATTTCTATTCGTTTTCTGAGTCACATATTTCCAAATGCCTACTGTTTATTTTCTGAGCCATATATTTCCAAATGCCTACTGTTTATTTTCTGAGTCACATATTTCCAAATGCCTACTGTTTATTTTCTGAGCCATATATTTGCAAATATCTACTTGTTTGTTTTATGAGTCACATATTTCTAAATGTCTAATGTTCGTTTTTCCGAGTCACATATTTCCAAATGTCTACTGTTCATTTTTAGCCATATATTTGCAAATGTCAACCTGTTCGTTTTCTGAGCCATATATTTTTCAGTGTTTACAGTTCGTTTTCTGAGTCACATACTTCTAAATGTTTACTGTTCGTTTTCTGAGCCATATATTTCTAAATGTCTACAGTTCGTCTTCTTTAGTGATATATTTCCATTTGTTTACTGTTCGCTTTCGGAGTCACATTTTTGTAAATATCTGCTGTTCGTTTTAAGAGTCATATATTTTCAAATGTCGTTGGTCTGTTCAGTTTGGAAATACTTTGTTCTTCTAGAAATACCTTTAGTGCATTATACATTGTATTTTGTTACTTAAAGAAATTCTAATTTCTATAATATTAAAATGCTACTATTAATATTTATGTATACTCTTCTTTTCTGAAAGTATTTTGCTTGATATTGCTTTTATAGTAGGTAAAGACTTAGTGAAAGACAAGAAGATTTGCTTAAATCATTATCCTGGTACAAGAATTTCAATTCAATTCAGTTTGAAAATACTTAGAGTTAAATTAAAGTCAGCATTTCTTATTTCATCTGCTCTGACCGATGAAGGCCTCTCCGATGTTTATTACTTATTCCTAATGACCTGGTCCAGTTAGAAAAAAAAAGAAGTGTTTGAATGATTGCTTGCTAAACGTGAATCGCAAAAGTTGTATAGTCGTTCTTTCTTTCTTTCTTTCTTTCTTTCTTTCTTTCTTTCTTTCTTTCTTTCTTTCTTTCTTTCTTTCTTTCTTTCTTTCTTTCTTTCTTTCTTTCTTTCTTTCTTTCTTTCTTTCTTTCTTTCTTTTTTTCTTTCTTTCTTTCTTTCTTTCTTTTAAGGGGTGGGGCTGAGGGGTGAGGGGTAGCTGATGGTAAATGGCTGATGACAGCGTGATGATGTCCGTCTTCTTGTCTTCTGCACACAGCGCTATTTGTACAAATTCTCAAACAAGACACGCATGATTTTTTTTTTTAATAGCGGTCGTTTTATTCTTAATTCTTCACCTACTCTGTGCATATCTCTTATTCTTCTGTCTGTACACTATCTAAGTTCATTCACAATCCAACCTAAACTACCCACCCTCACTGTCGGCCCTAAGGCCCAGCATCTTGTGTGTGTGTGTGTGTGTGTGTGTGTGTGTGTGTGTGTGTGTGTGTGTGTGTGTGTGTGTGTGTGTGTATCCTTACACATCTATCCTCTCATCTTGTCTGTCGTTTTTTCATCTAGAGCCTAGCGTGCTAGTTATATTCTGAAAATCTGCCGTCAACGAAAGCCCATGAAGGCAAGAGGAACAATCCGGACTAAAAGTAAATTCTATGCTTCCGTACTTGCTTTCGAATATCAGTGTCAGCTAAATGTCTAAGTGCTATGTAATGAATCAAGTATATAACAAAACTACCATTAGGGTGTTTAATATACAACTCTTTACTAATATTCTAAAATAAAATAAAATCTGCGTTGGCGGGCTGCAGGAAAAACATTCTCACTCACATGAATATTAAATATGCAAATACACTAGCAATAGTCATCAAATAAAAATATATAAAATAATTCTAAATGTATAAACTGCTAAAGCAATTAACAAGTATATTCTAAAGCATTTAATGATAAAAGTATATATTCTCTCACTGTAAACCAGATAACATATTATGATAAAAGTATTTATTCTTGCACTGTAAATCAGACAGAATATAATGACAAAAGTATATATTCTCGCACTATAAATTCTCCGACAAAATATAATTTCAAAAGTATATATTCTCACAATGTAAATCCGACAAGACAAAATGATAAAAGTATTTATTCTCGCACTGTAAATCAGCTAACATGAGCACAACACACAGGACACTGCCTTGTTGAAAAGCGAACTCCCCTGACCCCAAGCTGTCATTTTAGTCGCCAATGCCAGAGTTCAGAGTTCAGAGCTGGGCTATGCAGGCCGGTGGCGAACACAAAATAACACGTGAAACTTACGGATGCTTCATTATTTTTATGCGGGCAATCAAAGCAAAATGTTTTCAATAATTAGGTAGCTACTGCCGTTTAAGAACTTTAGGCATTTGACGGAGGGCACTGTCCTTTAATTTTAATCTGTGTCCGATCCTTACTGCCCCCTTGCAATGTAATATTAAGTCACAAGTAAAATATGTATTCGTTTTCTCTGTGTTGGTCTAACTTGCTCTGCACACACACACAAATAAAAGTAGCTAACTGAAATAAAACATTGAAAGAGCGTTTCTATTAAATAAAGTATAATGAAAACTGGACTGGTATAGAAACATGATCCTAGACCGAATTTATGTTGTCATCAAGTCATGAGTCGGAAACATGCAGGTGGCGCTGCTGGACATCTTTGGCAAATTCATAAGTAAATATGTATCCATACTCGTGTCATGATGTAAAATTATATCTAGAGCAAGAAATTCAGCACGATTTGTCTCGGGGCAAACGGAATGACTTGCTGGAGTGCTAATTGCATTCAGCTATAATACGTTTTCATTTTTGTAGAAATTAGTTATCGATTCGCTCCTTCGTTTTCAGTACTAAAATAGTTTATCACAAGTCCACAGTCTGCGATGTAAGCCATACATAAGTACAGATACGTATATTCAAGAAAATTAATTTTTTTGGTGAAGTTCTAGGAAAGTAACACAAGAGAAAGCACATTAACAATATAATATATTTTACACTGTTTAGGAAAAATAACAGAAAAATAGCATACGTTCCGCTTAAACAAATCCAGTATAAAGTCATAAGTCACGGAATATTAAACCGTCAATGAATATGGTGCAAATAAACGGTGTTAGACAAGACTAACTTACAAAAATAAAAAAAAAGAAATAAGTACATGCATACAGACAGACAGATTTTCATACATAACAACGAACGCAGCCTAAAACGCAATTAAAAATTAACGCTTTATGCGCATGTGTTCAAATTCTACAGCATTATTATTTTATAGTCTAAAAATAAATAATATTCTATCCATTAATCCATCTATCCATCTATCCTTCTACACATTCAACCATAACTTTATTCATCTGTATTTCAACCCTATAAATTGAGTGGTCCACCTCTATATTCTCTCCACCTAATTTATCTATTCATTTACCCATTTATCAACACCTCCATTCATCAGTCCATGAATCCATTCATCCGTCATTTATTCATCCATCCTTCCTTCTTCTTACCCCACCCCCATTCTGCCATTCTTCTAACCATCCAACCATTCAACCGTCTTTCTACCCATCCATCCACGCATGCATCATAGTATCCATTCACCCAAATATCCACCAAACATCCATCTACTCACCCATACTTCAGTCTTGCAAACATTAATTGATCGCATCATTGACCGCAGTGTATTTTTACCTATTCACCCATCCGTCCATCCGACCACCAATTTCTCTCTCACACACTCACACTCATATCCACTCACTCACACGCACACACTTATATATATATATATATATGTGTGTGTGTGTGTGTGTGTGTGTGTGTGTTTGTGCGCGTGCGTGTGTATGTATGTATGTTCTGATGTGTGTGTTGATGTGTAAAAGTTTCTATTATATACTCGCACTCAAATCCACACACACACGTATGTACACGCGCGCGCACATATACGCATGCACACACACACACACACACACACTTATATGCATATATGTATTGATGTATGTTCTGATGTGTGTGTTGATGTGTGTGCGTGCGTGTGTGTGTGTTTGTGTGTGTGTGTTTGTGCGCGTGTGTGTATGTATGTATGTTCTGATGTGTGTGTTGATGTGTAAAAGTTTCTCTCATACACTCGCACTCACATACACACACACACACATATGTACACGCGCGCGCACATAATTATACGCACACACACACAGACGCACACACACATACACACACACAGACGCACACACACACATACACACACACACAGAAACACACACACTTATATACATATATGTATTGATGTATATTCTGATGTGTGTTGATGTGCGTGTGTGTTGATGTGCGTGCGTGTGTGTGTATGTGAGTGTGGGTGTGTGGGTGTTTCCCCGTCCTGAGAAAAATCCTTAGATGATAAATTTGCTTAATGACACTTAGTGACTACAGTTACATAAGATAAATTTGCTTCATGACACTTAGTGACTACAGTTACATAAGATAAATTTGCTTCATGACACTTAGTGACTACAGTTACATAATTAAGTTGTTAAGAGAGTGGATCTTGACGTTTACCATAGTGTTTCGTGCCTGATTAAACTGGCCACTTCAACGTAGCACTTCGAATGTTACCTATTACTTTGTGTGCCCCCTAATTTGGTCAAAACGATTCCGTTTTCAGTTGGCCACATATGGTAGAAAAAAGACAATACACCCTACAAAAGAAAACAAATACAAAAGGAAACATCCAACAGGAATTAATATGTAACTCAGAATAGTTCATTTGATATTTGCATTCTATTTATAATCTTAAAACTTTAAAATCTTGTTTTCTTAATACGTGTGTGATCTATATTGCATATAGTGCCCGCCGTACGCAGACAGAACGCTAAACGTGTTTACTATTTTAATGTCATATTCAGCTAAAAATGAATTGCTTGTGAATTAAAGTGTGCTTAATGTTTTCTTGGTACTTTTTATTGCTGCTCTGTGGCTAACAATCTATTGAAAATAGTAATGTCCGGAAGAAAACAAACAAAGAACAGAAGAATACGATCTTCTTGATCTTCAGAGATCAAAGAGATCTTTCTTGAGGAATTGATGAGAGTGATTTAAAAAGAAACATAACCTGTCCTAGCACACGTGAGTTTTTAATTATTCTAAGGACGGTTTTTAATTTATAAATGTTAAAGGTACTTAACACACAGTCAAACTTTTCATAGAACCATTCTAACGAAAAACACGCAACATTATTGAATTTATTCTCTTAAGCAGTTTTTTAGTTGTGCATAAACTTGTTAAAAAAATGCAGGATTAAAATCGAAGTAACGATACACCGAGTTTCTGCCTCAACCATGATTTAAAAGTGACTCGGTCCTTAGCTGGTGGGTAAAGGTGCATTTTACCAAATTTGTTGGAAATGTTTATTTTGAAAACAGATCATTACCTAATATTGATTGAAAATGTGAAGTTTAGGAATAATGGAGCAAACAAGAGTTGGAGATGTAAGTTTCTTATAAATTAAAGCAGAAAGCGTGGGACGATTGTATGTGTGTGAGAGAGTGCGAGCATGTACGTTTGCGTTTGTGTGTTCTTGCATGTGTTTTGATGCGTTTGTTTGTATGTGCATTATGTATATGTGTATCTGCGTATATTAGAAGGAAAGGGTCTTTTGTCGATAAGAAACACTGTTAGAAGAAAGTCGGGTGTTTTAGCGAAAACGTTTACACAAACAACTTACAGTCGTTGTTCTTCTTTCCAAATGGATTTTTGTTTATCTATAGGGAGCATTCAAACGAACTAGTATCGGGAGCATACCTGAACGGGTCACACGAAAATGCAAAATATAATTGAAAATAATACCCTATTTAAGTGTTCATTCTTTATTTCACTGTTTCTCTCTATGAAACAGGAACACACAAAGAATTAATCTTACATGCATGAGCATTTTTTATCTGTTTCAGATGAAAGATACTTTGGCACTAACGACGGCCCTCTGTTGACGTTGCTGTGACTTTCTTTAGGCTTCTGGATCACCTAGACCTAGGAAGGTGCTGGAATTCCAACAATGAATGCCAGATCGACGACCAAACATATTAGTTTTAGTATTAACACACTCAGTTTTGACAAATGTTATCTGCGGTATTTAATATACCGGTGGTTGTTGAACTTCTTTGCCGCAAGAATCCTAACTATGAATTTCCAACGAATCACCTTTCATCCGCTGCTACTTATTATACTTCTTCACCTGGCGGGCATTCAAGGCACAAGTGCCGAAATGAGAAGACAAGCAATCTTTGACTCGTTTGATGAGCAGCAAAGGGCGGGAACTCTTGTTGGGAATATTGCCGTCAAGAGCAACCTCGCTAAGGACATCTCGCCATCAGAGCTGAACAAACTCCGGTACGAATTTCTGGACCCGTCCAACCTGCAGACTGTTTCGTTGTTTACGCTAAATGAACAGACAGGCGGCTTGCACACGAGCGCCATGATAGACCGTGAGTCCATTTGCGAAGACCTCGAAGTGTGCTTGATACAGTTTGACGTCATGGTCAGCTCGGAGGAAACCTCCTTCGTCTCTGTTGTCAGTGTATCCATCAATATCACGGACAAAAACGACGAATCCCCGAGGTTTTACAGAAGCGAGATAACTCTCAATATACCCGAGGGAAACCAGGTTGGCATCACGTACCCATTGCCAGTAGCTGTGGATAAGGACACAAGGCCAAACTCTGTTGCAGGGTACGCCATCAACATGAACGACAACACTTTTGACATTAGTGTGGATCGAAACCTCGACGACTCCTTCAAAGTGGGTCTTGTCGTGAACAAAGTTCTGGACCGTGAAGAACGGGACCGCTACACAGTGATCGTTACTGCGCGCGACGGCGGTAATCCTTCCTTGACAGGCACGCTGACAGTGAACGTCAACGTCACAGATGTGAACGACAATGCCCCTCAGTTCGCAGAGCTCTCGTACACTTTTCGCATTGCAGAGAGTACGCCCGTTGGGATGGTGGTAGGGAGAGTGCGAGCGACAGACTTTGACACTGGCAACAACGCCAGGATCGTATATTCGTTCACGACACCAAGGAAAAAAATCCACGAACTGTTCTCTTTGGATCCTGCATCGGGAGAAATCAACACGATTGCAGCCTTGCAGTATGAGTCAGGAAACACTTTCGAGTGCATTGTGGAGGCCAGGGACAGCGGGGTTCCCTCGAGAGTGAACCAGACGCATGTGAACTTCGTCATATACGACGTGGGCAACAACCCTCCGCTGGTTGAATTCATCCCCAAGAACCCTTTCAGCGGCAACACCATCCGTATCCAGGAGGATGCTCGCCAGCAGCCGGTCGGCACCATCAAAGTTACCGACAACGACCCTGGGCTAAGCGGGACAGTTGACTGTCAATCATCTCACAGCAGTTTCACAGCAGGCAAGTTTGAGAAGAACAGTTTTCTGGTTCGACTGGTGAAGCAGCTTGATCGCGAGCACGAAGAAAATGTCAACGTCACCATCTCTTGCACTGACATGGGCTCGCCACCAATGACAGCCGTCACAACGTTTAATGTCCTCGTTAATGACATTAACGACAATGCACCCGTATTTAGTCAGCGTGTGTACAGGGCTAACGTGACCGAAGAAACTATTAAAGGGACGGAAGTCATACGAGTCTCTGCGCAGGATGCCGACAAAGGGCCGAACAGTCAGTTTTATTATTACTTACACCCAGAGAAGAACGAAATGTTTTCCTTGGATTCTAAGAGAGGTATACTCTTCACGAACGTGGTCTTCGACAGAGAAATAGAACCGGAAGTGACCGTCATCGTGAAGGCAATTGATGAGGGTGAACAAGCCATGACTGGTACAGCCACTGTCGTAGTGCAAATATTAGACATCAATGACAATGCCCCATCGTTAACAACCACTGAGTTTAAAATCATGGAGGGGGAAGATGTGAACACTTTTGTCGGCAGCCTGTCAGCGCATGACAAAGATAAAGGAATCAATGCTGATGTAGAATATTACATGAAGGCCAGCAATCCATTGCCTCCATTTACCGTGTATCAGGATGGTAAGATCACAACCAACGCTAAAATCGATCGCGAAGCGCAAAGACTGTACACGTTTGAGGTGTACATGTACGATAAGGGCGTGCCCAAGATGACGTCATCTGCGACTGTGACCATAGTCATCGAGGACAGGAATGACAATTCTCCTGAGGTGTATTTTCCCAATTCCAAAAACAGCACCGTAACAATAATATGGAGCTTGACTCCCCGAACTCCATTTGCAACCATCTTGGCATCGGACCCTGATGACGACCGCAATGCCAAGTTGACGTATGCCATCGCAGGCGGGAATAAGAATAATCTCTTTGAAATCTCGCGTGACATGGGGACCGTGTATCTCACCCGTTACATCGAAGAAACCGATGCAACTTTCAACCGGTTAAAAATAGCCGTCCGAGACGCGGGGCAGCGAGAGCAAGAAACACAGGCCATCTTGAACATTCGTATCGACCTCACGAACGCCACGTTCAACCGACACGAAGGTCCAGCGGAAGTGGAGAAAAACATACTCATCGCCGGTATCGTCGGAGGCGCCACAATCGTTATCTCCGTCGTTATCTTGGTCGTCATTTTTCAAGTTCGTTCCACTTCCCGCAGACCCAGGCGCTCAAAGGATCCATCGAACTGGCAGCGAGACAAGACTGGGATACAGGAAGAGTGTGGGAAAACCGAGATGGAGAAGATAGCATGGAAGATGTCTCACAGTGACATTAAAGGGGACCACACTCCAGATGAAGTCGACGACATACCGGATGTTGATGGCGGCCCGTCCGAGCATATGACGATGGGAAAGGTGGTCCAGTTGCCATGGAGTAATGAGCAGAAGCAGGTTGGAGCCGGAAACTCACATTTAACGCAATCCGCGTTGGATTCGTATCGCAAGCAAGATTTCTACACTTTCTGTAAAGTAAGTAACAAGAAAAACACACATTCTTAATTACGCTCATCACTAAATAGTGATTGGTGGATGTTTTCTGCAATCAACATTTTATCTTTCAAGTATGTCACCATAGGACCATAACTTTTTTTTGATATATACCAAAACTTTCAAAAATGTATTCCTTTAGATTCTGTCGTCAGAAAGTTTAAATATACGACATTTTCTTCTTCAGCCAGTGTAGCAGTGCTACCGGCACACACTTTGACCATGATTTTGTGAAGTGAGTAACATGTATTAATTCATTTTTGTTTAAAACAAAATTATACAAAACCCATTCCCGTGACCCAACACAAGATATTTGTTTTCAAAGCTTAACTAAAATATCAGTATGGGCTCTTTTTAATTTAATTTAATTTTAAATGCATAATACGTACTATACATCCCCCAAAACCCACACCCACACTCTTGCCCGTTATAATGAATTGTCAGAAGGGAAGCGTGGTGTGACTTAATAATAAACTCGAGAAACATGAAGAAAAATGTCCCATTGTTGTTATTATGAATGAGAATATAAATCCAATCTAGTTGAGAGGTCATCTTTATTTAACACCTCTCGATTCAATGCTGTATGCTACCATAATTGGCTTCACAAGCATCATTTATTTTTAGGTGGGAGGTTTCCACTGAGCATTCTGTTGCAGAATGTACGTCATAGAACTGAAAACGTCACACACTAAGAAATTTGACCCAAATAAAGCATTAAGCACGTGTCTCAAGAGCCCGAGATTCTTGCACTCACACAGAAAGTTAACAGAAAGAATAAAATCTCGAACTAACTCTCTGATATATGAAATAAGTAAACACTTGGAAAGACAAGTAAATGTATAATGCGTCTTTGCTCCATCTTCTGACACAGGTACACAGTGCATATAGACCCTTGGTTCCTTGCAGATTTAAATATAGTGTGTATAGATCCTATCTGTCTTTCGGACATACATATAAATAAAAAACATATAATATGTATAAACGTTTGGTTACCGCAAACATACATATAAATATGATGCTTATAGATACTTTATTCTTTGCAGATATAACTATCGCGTTTGTAGATCATTTATGTCTGTGGCAGAGTAAATTTGCCTATCCCTATTTCCAAACTTAATTGTTATATACATTGTTAAATTGTCAAAATGGCCAGACATTGGGCCCTCCTCATGATGGTATTTTTGTGTCATGTTGAGTAAACACTCTGGTTCAGAATATGCTAGAAATAGCTGATGCAATACAACCCAATTTCAACTGGATGAGTATTATTATCTAATGGTTAAAATTTACGAGAACGAGAAATATTTCGTTCATTTTTGGTATTGATATGTTATACTTGCAATTTACATAGAGATGCATTATGTGAGTAGACTATTCTTTTTACAGATCGTGAAATATAATGCTTAAATGTAGTAAATCAAAAATTTAACATTGACTCTATTGAACCTGCTCATAAAACTATTATGCTGTGTGCGTGCGTGCGTGGGTGCGTGTGTGCGTGTGTGAGAGAGAGAGAGAGAGGCTAATAAATACTGTTGTAGTAAACTGTTAGCAGAGACCTGAATGTAAGAAAGAATGGAGTTTAAAAAGAATAAGCTGGAAACTTAGTGTTTGTTCCCAGATTATATATTTTACAGGGAAATAGCAGCCTTTCCTTGTATTATCTGAATCTCCTGGTATACTGATTAAAACTGCTATGACCATTCTAGAAGCATGGAGTCTCTATCGCAGTGTGTAAGTGTACAGAATACACTACTCTCCATTGATGTATGGTGGCAAGGTATGCTGACTACAGTGAGCAAATTCTGGTAAAAGGAAGTTACTGGATATTGCTACAATTGTTGTTCTGCCTGTGGGAGATAATATGATGAATGAGCAACAGGTTAGCCTTTAGAGAATAGCAGTGAATCAGTATGAGGAAAGAATCACATGGAACTGACAGTAATAAATGACGTGAACAATAACCTGTGACTTTGTTGCTAAAGCACATGAAAAACTATTGAGACAGCACCTAAATCATATTATGTACAAACTATTATCACTTATCTCTAATAGCTCCATTTCTGTTCTCTGATAAGAACTATCCTGTGATTAGCATTGACACTAATCTATTGAATTATTTGTTAGGATATAAGAATATTAAAATTATTCAAAAGTGGTTTCCTGGAAATACTGATGTCGGGTAATGCTTTTTAATTGTATTTGTTATATGTATATTTGATTATAAATTTATTTATCTTATTGTGCATATTGATAACGTTACGTAGGAGAAGAAAGTGGGTGGATATTTACCTAAATATAGTTTACAGACGAATTTGTCTTCTCCTTTAGTAAGAAGTTTTCCACCTATGGAAATACTGTGACAGTAAATGTTTGTCTTTAATGTTGTGGGAGAGAGAAAACGTTTACGACGCCTGCATATTCGCCAGGCGAGAGAGACGAGTGGTGTCTGCTGGAGAATTATTAATAACATAAATTAAGATTCTCATCACTTGAAATTAGTTATGGAGGATTAATTAATAATAAATATAACCATTAACTAGGTAGCTTTGGGGTAAAACTGTCTTATGGACATACTTATAAATGTAATGCGTAGAGACTTAGTGGTTCTTGCGTACATATCTATAATATATAAATCGTACAGACTTTGTGGTTCTTGCATACGTATCTATAAATGTAATGCGTATATACCTTTCGTTTCTTGCAGACATAAATAAAATAAACCCTTTGTTTCTTGAAGACATAAATAAAATAAACCCTTTGTTTCTTGCAGACATAAATAAAATAAACCCTTTGTTTCTTGAAGACATAAATAAAATAAACCCTTTGTTTCTTGAAGACATAAATAAAATAAACCCTTTGTTTCTTGAAGACATAAATAAAATAAACCCTTTGTTTCTTGAAGAGCAGACACGAATATAATGCGCATCGATATTTTACTTCTTTAAGACATATCATATCTAACGCGTCTTGTAAACATAAAGATAATGCTGACAGTCCCTTTATTTAATGTAAAATACACATACACATAATGTTTATAGAACTGTTGTTTATTACAGACATACATGGTATATAAGGCTTAGAGAACCTTTGTTCCTCGATGCCATGAATATAGACCATTATCTCCCTGTTTATTTCACAGAAGGAGGACTGTCTTTATCCAAAACAGCAAGTGAAAAATTTGCCGCGAGTAGATCTTACCTTCTTTTTAAGCTCGCACGATGAGGGCATCTGCTCCACGCAACCCTTTCCCCACCCACCCCCACCACTACATCGACCTAAAAGTGTGCATGGTATCCAGAAGGAGAAATAAATATAATGCCAGTAGACCCTTAGCTTCGCCTTAAGTTTGCACACTAGAGAAAAAGTCTAGCAATCGTCCCTGGAGATCAAGGAGTGAACGAGACACTCACAGAGCTGGTGCTCTTGTGGAGTAAAACTAGTAGTAGTGTCATGGCAAGACCACTACATCGTCAAAAATGAGTTCGCCTGGGGACACTTTGCAAGGATCTGGTGCTTTGTATTCAAGCGACACAAGCCAGCAGTCTGCAGGCTTTCGGCATTTAAGCCGGCTGATAAGCTGTTATGTTTAGATTTTAAAATGATGATGATGCCATTGTCAGTCCCGACAAATGTCGTCTGCCAAGACGTGACAGCTTCACTCGGTTTGCAGAATAAATAAATAATGAATTTATTTTGTGGGAGAGACGCTATGATACTCTTATTTGATTTTTGCTTCTCGTTCATTCTGTTGTGCGAAGAGTTAAAACGTCTAAATATAGACATTTGCTTTCAAAATTAAAGTTTGTTTTATGCTATAGATTTATATCTTTAGGGGTAAACTGATAATGACTGTCTAGTACTCTCATAAAGATTAAACTTAAATTTTGCTAATATATGTATTGAGATAGTTCTCTGTGAGCTTTTTTTTGCGCGTTTTAGATTAGATACCAAGATACAATTATTTATATTATGTGAGAAACGCTATACTTAGAAAATGTAGTTTTTAGTCAAAGAAGCATTTAGCTTGAAGGAGGCGTAAGAACATATAATAGAGAACAAGTATGTTCATGGTTGAAAATAAATTCGTATGAACATTTTCAAGGGATGCAATCATACAATTACTTGTACTTTGGTATTTTTAAAAGAAATAGAATTTTGGTGTCTTTCACTTCTCCTTCAAATCCTAATCTTGCAGAAGCGCCTGTCTAACTAAAACCATTTCTCCGTGTCTCGAAAGGTATTGAGTCTTTGGAAATCGAAGTCAAGGGCATGACTTTTCAATAGGCGTATCGAAGCTGTAGTAGTGTGCTTGATATATCTATGTGTAGCAGCCTGATTGGGACATCTATCTGAGACCGTGCATAAAGCTAAATAGACAAGGGGCAGACAAATGGAGGATGAGTGAATGATTTCAAGAACAGTGATCTCAGACGCCAAGATTTTAGATATACCAACAGACTGATGATGGAACCCTACCTAAACTGTTAGCAGGCTCTCGGATATCACTCCCAACAAGCTGAAAATCCAATAATGTTAGTTACTTTAAAAACAAAACTTAAATTCGAATTATTTAGTTTGGCTAGCTTAAAATTCCAGTCATGTGGAAATGACACTAACTCATAATTGACTCTTTACTAATTAAAATTTCTAAAAACTTATATAATGTCATCGATTGTGTCAAATGGCTTGGACATTGTTTAAATTAAATCTGTGTATAATTTCTTTCTTTATATTTAGAGTAAAACTATTACAAGCGAAAGTGACGTTGGAGTACTGTATTGTGTTCTGCGTTCAAGATTTGTAGGAAACAAATACCACTGTGCCAACAACATGACTAGAATTTTATCTGGATCATCTGAAAGAGTAATCTGTCCAAAACAGCTTAAGTTGCTTGTGCGAATTAAATAAAATTAAATGTAAACGATTAAGTGTTATTTTAAACAGTTGGGGTTTTGAAATATGAAAACACGTCCTTTGATTTGGAATATTTAGCTTTTTTTCCTTACGTCTACAGTTTTTAATTTTATCCTTCCTTCCCCTCCATCCTCGTCTCTGAGTCTTTCTCTCTTCTTCCTGTGGATACACTCAGGAAGCGATATATCACACGTGCCTGTTTATACGCAAACATTTCCTCTCCAACCTCTCTCTCACACACAACCCTCAAGCGCACACACACACACACACACACACAATCACGCACACGCCTAACACATACACACACACACACACACAAATACAATATTCGATCATGTTGGAACAGGCACACGGCAACAAATGCATGCTGATAAAATTTCAGAAAAAACATATTTACTAAAGCACGTAATTGATTCCAATGATCCGTAGCAATGGACGAACTAAATTGCAGAAATGTTCACTCCGACTGCTAATACGTGTTATCATAACGACTCTTGCAAACAAATAGGCTAATGTTACCAAGGAGGTCGTTCAGTGCAGACTAAGACCGCCATTGATTGACACCAGAAGAATATCTTAAGTCACTGTAGCCACCGTCTTAAACCTCACGAAGTCTTGGTCGTTATTATACAGTGCTACTGACCTTCGCCTGAAATAAACACTAAGAGCAAATATTCTCCAACACATTCACTCAAGAACTGTATGAGTGTTTGCATACAAGTCTCTGTATGTGTGTGCGTTTGCGATTGCGTGAGCAAGTGTGGTGGCATAAATGTATGAGCTGGTTAGTTAACGTGGTCGGTAGCGTATAATAAGTTCCAATAATCTCGCATTTCCAGCCAGCGGAAACACTTTTATCAGAAGTGAGTTGAATGCTAGCATATGCAGGGTGTTATCTACGTCACGGTCTTTTTTTTTTATGACAAAGCGGAAATTTTAAAACACGCAAGGTTCTGCAACCAATTTACTTCTTAGGCGCCTGCTTTCGCCGATAACTCCAGCCCCTCTTGTCATACTTGAATCTCGTTCCGAGTAATCTAATTATTTGATGTTCTAGGACCAGACTGGTTTGTTTATTTATACGTTTGCACACTTCCTCAATATCCGACGTCGCAGTGTGGAGGATGGTTGCTACCCGGAGAGGAAATAGACCCGTTGTTGGAACTGATGCAACGCCGAATCGTGCAAATAGCCGAGGATTCCCCTCCATAACTGTAACACCTACCGGAGTTTCATTGCGTTTTTATTTACGTCTGATCGTAGTGAGGTTCGGTGCTCTTCAATACCACGATATGGATGCTATTAGCCCTGAGTACTGACAACATAACTCTTCGATTCTTGCAGGAGCAATCTTTCCACAAATGTACTTTACTGTATTAATACGAATCGAAGAATTTACAATTTCAAATCGATTTGACCCAACTAATGTAATCTAAATATTTGAATGAATTGTCTCCCTACGATGTGTTATCCTGACAAACAATTTTATTTTTTAAAGTAAGCGAAAGCAATTTGTATCTAATAGTGCCATTATAACTTTTAATATAGACACCTTTTTACAAAGTCTTTTATGAGATTTATGTTCCTACCTATGTTTATAATTTATAAACTGTACGTGAATATCTAATTGTCCCCTTTACCGAAATAAGACATTTTATAGATTAGTGTATTGAATAGTAATATCAGTACCTGTGAAACATGTTTTTCTTTCTCATCTGCAATCAAATTATTTATGTGATTACGAGAGATTCCTATCAAACACGATTATTAAGAAAATGTAGTGACAAAAATTAAAGGGGTGGTGGAAATATTTGTAACAATCCCAAGTATCTGCTTCTTCTTCTATCGTCTTAATGCAGTTCTACTTGTCACTACTTACCCCTGATAACATGTCGAAGCTAAAGACAGCAAGGACATAAGTCAGTATCATTTTAAAAAATGAAAACAGTATTCATAAATTGCTACATCGACAATAATTGTAAGGGTTGTAGTGCAGAAGGATCCCTCAAAAATTCCAAAATGTTTTAAACAAAACAGAGTCATGATGCGTGTTGACATTGTTTCTAGTGAACCTGCTCATAAAACTATTACCATGCATGTTTTTATCATTTATTTCAAAGTGGTGTTCTTTTGACATTCGAGAACATTGGACAAACTGTAGAACATTGTTATAAACATGTATTACTGCGTCACAATTCTTGGAAGGTGTTAAATCCTTGTTTTAACGATCAACATAAAGTCAATTCGGTTGTGTTGTGTGGAATTCGCAACAAATGACTGATGAGAATCACCTTTCTTTCCGGATACAAAAGCCATATGCTGCAATCTTTTTTCATTTAATCTTACAGCCAGCCTGCACTTACTGTGCATAGAAATGAAAAATTACCAATCGATGCAAAATTCCTGCTGGATGACACTTTTACAGATCACCTGACTGTAAGAATAGTATTTTAAAATAATAAAGCAAAAATAATGGAAAAAATATTTGTCATAGCGTCAGCATCAGCAGCATCAGTAGTGGCAACATTTACATTGCAGGTGTAGAATTAGAGGTAGTAGAAGTAGTATTAATTATGGTAGTATTGTGGGAAGTATGATGTGTGTAGTGGTATAGTTTTACTACTACTACTAGTAGTAGTAGTGACGGTAGTATTGTGGGAAGTATGATGTGTGTAGTGTATAGTTTTACTGGTAGTAGTATAGTAGTAGTAGTAGTAGTGACGGTAGTATTGTGGGAAGTATGATATGTGTAGTTGTATATTTTACTGGGATAACTACGTCAAACGTGTGTGCTTGCATTAGACTTTCCTATTCATCTTGTGTGTCTAGATTTTATTCGTTTTGTTATTCATTTGTAAAAATGTTTATTGATGTGAGGTCAGGCAAAGTTTTAGGCCTTCGACTAACAATTGTGGTATAGTTTTTCTGGTAGTACTAGTAGCAGTAATTATGGTAGTAGTCTGAGAAGAGTTATGTATGTTGTGGTATAATTTTACTGGTAGTAGTAGTACTAATGATGGTAGTACTGTGTGGTGGAGTAAATTTGTCTCTCCATATTTCCAGACTTAATTGTTATATACATTGTTAAATTGTAGAAGTGACTCGACCTTGGGCACTCCTTATGTTGGTATTTTTGTAAGTGTCGGACTTAGAGTAAACAACTCGAGCTGAGAATATGCTAGAAATTGCTGATGCAATGCAAACCAGTTCCAACTGGATGATTATATTTTCCTATGGTGACGTTTTACAAGAACAAGACCAGCCAAGGTGAGATCAAATGTTTACCTGCTGTAGAGAATTCTATTATCTAATCACTTGAATTTGGAGTGGAAAGAATTCTGGTCACGAAAGGTGGCTGTTAGCTTAATTGTGATTGAGAGAGAATGGACTTAAAAATATGTCATGTATTTTGCTACTTATATATTATACTTGTGTTTTACGTAGACATGTATTATGCGAATAGACTATTATTTCTACAAATCGTGAACATTTATGCTTATTGTATGCTAAACACTTGATATTGTTTCTAGTGAACCTGCTCCTAAACCTATTACACTGTATTTATTATTCTGTATGCATGTATCGGGCTAATAAATACTGTTGCAGAAAACTTTAAGTTGAGACTTGAATGCAAGAAAGAATGGAGTACAAAAGGAGTAAACTGGAAACATAAGGCTTGTTCCCTGAATATATTTTTACAAGGAAAAAGCAGCCTTTCTTTTTTTTAATTGAAATTTCCTGGTTCACTGATTACGACTGCTATGACCATGGTAGACTCGAGAGGTGTCTGCTACAGTGTGTGAGTGTAAGGAATACACTGCACTCCACTGATGTATGGTGGCAATATATACTGACTATATCGAGCAATTTCTTGTACAAGGAAGTTACTGGCAATTACTACAATCGAGGGAGCTATTAAAGCAGAGCAAGAGATAGCCTTGAGAGAATAGCAGCAAGTCAGTGTTCTACAACATGTGGAATTGATGTGAACAATAACTTGTGACTTTGTTATAAAAGTTTGTGAAAGACTAATAAGACAGTGCCATACCAGGTAACATAGAAACTATTATCACTTTAATGACTTCATTTCATTTCTCTGCTAGGAACTATCCTATGATTTGTATTGACACTAATCAATTGAATTGTGTTATAAGACAGCATAGATATTAAAATTTTTCAAACTTGGTTTCATGGAAATATGGATGTCAAGTAATATTTTTCATTGTATTTGTTATATGGATATTTCATTGTTAATTTGATAAATTTATTGTTAAATTTATTGACCTTCTTACACATATTGATAACCTTATGTTGGAGACGAAAATGGGTGGATGGGGCTTGCTAAACCTAGATTAAAGACAGATTTGTCTTCTCCTTTAGTAAGATTTCAACCTTTGGAAATATTGTGTGACGGCAAATCTTTGTCTTCATTGTGGAAGAGAGAAAACGTTTACAAGACCTGCATATCCACCAAGTGAGAGAGACGATATATGTCTCTGGAGAATTATTAATAACAGGGAAGTATTATGTGCATAATGGTCTACTTTTACTGGTAGTAGTAATGTTGGTAGTACTAGTAGTGTGGGAAGTATTATGTGGGTAGTGGTCTAATTTTACTGGTAGTAGTAATGTTGGTAGCATCGGAAGTATTATGTGTGTGGTGGTCTACTTTTATTGGTAGTAGTAATATTAGTAGTGTGGGAAGTATAGTGTGTGTAGTCGTATAATTTTACTGATGATATTAGTAGTAGTAGTGATGATAGTAGTTTGGGAAGTATAATGTGTGTAGTGGTATAGTTTTACTGATAGTAGTAGTAGTCATGTAGAAGTATCAGTAGTCGAGGTTGCTACTGCTGATATCGTGTCCTATGCATACTGTGAAAATGTTCAAAACACGAACTATTTATGTATAGTTTATAAATGAAGTTACTTTGAAGTAACCTCGTACGACAACGATTAATACAAACACCTTGATTTTGTTAGGTAAGTCAGATCGATTCCTATTTACAAACACTTCGACATTTACTTTCTTCTTTCACTTTCAAAGTTTTCCACGCATGTGGAACAGTTTCACTTATTTTGACTTTAGTTATTATTGAATATAGAGAACATGGAGTTGAGAGTACTTTTATTTGATTTGTTTACAATTCATACTGTTTGTACTCTCTAATGTTTGGGGTCAGTTTTTGATATTTGTCTTTTTTGTATGAGTCAAACAGGATTTCACTCTACCACCGAACACTGTTGTAACTTTTGAGCCAACTTTTTCTCCTCTAGCAATTATAATTCGTTAAATATCCCTACTTCTAGCTGCACTATTACCCATTAGTTTTGAGGTCCTCCCTGGTCATTCACATCTTTCAGTGTGCACGCAATTGCTTGTATCTACACACACCGCACACACGTGCACATATACACAAATACATACTAACTCATACAAAAATAAGGCACACGTGCACAAAATAATTACGTTTCCAAGTATTTACTTTATTGTGTGTGTTTAATTCTCAGCATTATTTTTTCTTGCCATTCCCACACGACACCATCTGTGTTTTCACAGACACTTTGGCTGAACGTACGTTTAACTTTCCCACGAAAAGTGTCCGTCTGTCCATGGATATCATCGCCAAAGAACTTTCTGCTTGTAGTCAGTTATGCGTTATCGGTTATGGAATACTCTGCATACGCCCTTGTTCTGCTTGTAAAGGGAGATTAGAAGTGCATGCAATATAAACTTGCTGTGCTATGGAACTTCCAAATCCATTTACAGTTAATGACATATGACTAGGGATTATCATTTTCGTAAAGTATGCAATATTTTGTTTGGAGCACATTTAACGAGAAAACAAAAAATGCAAAGAGGCGAGTGGTCACAGGGAATAGGGCCTTCTCAGATTATACTGTATGGGAAAAGGTTTGGATATAATTAGGAGAGTGGAAGATAAAGTAATTTGCATATCGTTAATATCTTGAGGTAGTGAGGTAAAGTATTCTTATCTATCTGCCTTCAGAAAACATGTTAATATCAGGTGTCCAATGGTCATTGAGTAGATATCAGGTGTCCAGTGGTCATTGAGTAGATATCAGGTATCCTGTGGTCATTGAGTATATATATATATATATATATATATATATATATATATATATATATATATATATATATATATATCAGGTATCCAGTGATCTGTAAGTAGATACGAAGTATTCTATGGTCATTGAGTTTTTCATAACATTCATTGGGCATTTCATTCATTTCATAACATTCATTGGGCATTTCATTCATTTCATAACATTCATTGGGCATTTCATTCATTTCATAACATTCATTGGGCATTTCATTCATTTCATAACATTCATTGTGGTAATTGAGTTTGTCAGCATAACATTCATTGTGGTCAGTTTGTCAGTATTAAATATCCTTTGGCCTGTGTGTTTATCAGTCAAGTGTACTGCGGTCAGAGAGTCGGTCATTATCAAATATCTTGCAAACAAATGTCGCGTGCTCATTTCTTCATCCACTCCAATTTTGCACGTGCGCGCTCGCGAGCAACATCATCTGGTGCAAATGAATGCAAATTAGTGTCGATTACATTGTCACGTGACTGTCCCATAACACTCCTGGGTCGCTCGACTACCGATCTTCAATATCGGTCGGGATAAATGCTGCATGCAATAAACTTCTAAATACTCTTCCCCCCCCCTCCCCGCCTCCCAATGACGAAATACGGACAACTTTCAACACTATAGCGAAACCTCGCAATGACGAAATACGGACAACTTTCAACACTCTAGCGAAACCTCCCAATGACGAAATACGGACAACTTTCAACACTCTAGCGAAACCTCCCAATGACGAAATACGGACAACTTTCAACACTATAGCGAAACCTCGCAATGACGAAATACGGACAACTTTCAACACTCTAGCGAAACCTCCCAATGACGAAATACGGACAACTTTCAACACTCTAGCGAAACCTCGCAATGACGAAATACGGACAACTTTCAACACTCTAGCGAAACCTCCCAATGACGAAATACGGACAACTTTCAACACTCTAGCGAAACCTCGCAATGACGAAATACGGACAACTTTCAACACTCTAGCGAAACCTCGCAATGACGAAATACGGACAACTTTCAACACTATAGCGAAACCTCGCAATGACGAAATACGGACAACTTTCAACACTATAGCGTAACCTCCCAATGACGAAATACGGACAACTTTCAACACTATAGCGAAACCTCCCAATGACGAAATACGGACAACTTTCAACACTATAGCGAAACCTCGCAATGACGAAATACGGACAACTTTCAACACTATAGCGAAACCTCCCAATGACGAAATACGGACAACTTTCAACACTCTAGCGAAACCTCCCAATGACGAAATACGGACAACTTTCAACACTATAGCGAAACCTCCCAATGACGAAATACGGACAACTTTCAACACTATAGCGAAACCTCGCAATGACGAAATACGGACAACTTTCAACACTATAGCGAAACCTCGCAATGACGAAATACGGACAACTTTCAACACTATAGCGAAACCTCGCAATGACGAAATACGGACAACTTTCAACACTCTAGCGAAACCTCGCAATGACGAAATACGGACAACTTTCAACACTATAGCGAAACCTCCCAATGACGAAATACGGACAACTTTCAACACTATAGCGAAACCTCGCAATGACGAAATACGGACAACTTTCAACACTCTAGCGAAACCTCGCAATGACGAAATACGGACAACTTTCAACACTATAGCGAAACCTCCCAATGACGAAATACGGACAACTTTCAACACTATAGCGAAACCTCGCAATGACGAAATACGGACAACTTTCAACACTATAGCGAAACCTCGCAAATTCGTTTTTCTACGGCTATCGCACAATCTCAACAGCGCACGGATCGACTGCGTCTCATCTCGCACGTATCCCTGTCACCTTGTTTTTTTCTTTTTCTACTTGATTAGTATTTTTTAATTAGTCACTTGTTTGTTGATGTTTATACCGTAATTTACACTCTCGAAAATTTAACGTAAAAAAAAAAAAAAATTCCGACAACATTCTAAGTTTTAGAAGAGTAAATAATACCACTTCGCTAATTCAGATTTTTGCCATTCTCGACCTCCATGCCACTCTAGTCGGAACTAACATGGTGCATTTCATATTTAGGGTAGTGGCGGGAGTGCAGAGGTGCAGGGTTTATGTGTGTGTGTGTGCGCGTGTGTGTGTGCATGCGTGCGCGCGTGTGTGTGTGTGTGTGCATGCGTGCGCGCGCGCGTGTGTGTGTGTGTGTGCATGCGTGCGCGCGTGTGTGTGTGTGTGCATGCGTGCGTGTGCGTTTCAAAATTAATATTTCTACACACATTGCACAGAATTAATTAGCAGTGTCCTGATCTTTTCTCGCCTATTAGCACTATTGGTGATTCAAACATTCAGTCTTCTCAAAGTCAAGTTTCCATGCACGTCACCAGCAGTGGAGCATTAACAAATCGTAGAAACATATTTTGGGAAGGAATATTAGTGTTGACGAAAAACAAATATTATTATTACTGGGTCTCCTTAGCAACACACGAATGCAAGCTGAATCGTGATACGTTACAGCGCCATTTTGCTTCGGTTTGTATTTATTGTTGAGAGCATGAGCAGTCTAATATAATATACACTTTTCGTTAGCGGTAGCATTTTCCATCCACCCATTGTTCCATCTGTTTCTCTATTCATATCGCCATATGCTCGGCTTAACCGTTCTCCTTATTTTACGTCTGTTTATCCGTTTATTCTGTTCTGATGGACAACTGCTTGTCGATTTATTTTTCTATCCAAATATTCTTGTATCCTAGGTCCGCGCACATATCCAGTCATTTGTGCATCTACCCATCAATTTATGTGTATACATATATACAGAGTCAGTGTATTTTTCATTTTGTGCATATTGCAATCTGTTTATCAGTTCCTTGGTTATTACACACTTCCATACATGCATACATACATAAACACACGCATATTATAATCGTAACATATACATGCATACATCCGTGTATTATTTTTTCCCATTTTTTCCAAACCTGCCTATTCCATATACATTTTATGTAATTACATCCGTATGTGTATCCTTCTATCTCTCAATTTACCTATCGCCTTTCAATCACTTCATCCAACCATCAATAATCCAAGTCTATATGTAAATCAATAATTTAACGCACATGATATTAATATGCCCAAGACTTGCACATTGTTCTTGAGCTCACTTTCAGAAAATGTCGGATACGTTTCGGACTGAGAACGACACACAACGTTTGTTGTGATATCCAAGTGACACAATTAAAAGTTGAAATTATTATTTTAAATTGTGTGTTTACTTTATCGTTTATCTCTAGCCGGAGTATTTGCAAAGCACTGGATTTCTTTTATAATCAATCCCCCTGACGCTAAGTTGAAACACACAAGAAAACCTGAGCGAGATCGGGATGACCTTTTGCAGGGTTGCTCGTGAAGGAACTCGTGTGCATGAGGTTCGTTCCGTCAATTTGCAAATTATGAGCGCATTGAAGTATTCTTAGGCGAACCTGCAATTTTGTTTGCATTTTCCTTTCCTTTATCCTGACTACTCTATCATTTACTTTCGCGAATAGAAATTACGGTTTTACTATTATGATCTTTAGATGGGGATTTCGCCATTTCGTTTTCTTTTCTTTCTGCTAATAAGCACTTAGTCGTATAATTTCGAGATGATGCTCCCTTTTAAATGAAACAAAGAAGAAAAGAGAGTGGGTGGGTTTTCTCTTTCGATTTTGAATGGGTCAATGCAGAAATTGCATGCAGACTATTAAATCAGTTACATCGTGATTAATCAAGATAACCTATGGCAGCTGAGAGAGAAATATTAAAATAATTTAAAGATGAAAGTAAACTGGTAGAATGCCTAACGGGTGGTTCTGTTTCTTCCTTTTTTCTTATGGTGAATTGAGATCAGTTAATACACCTACAATTACTTTGCTATACAACTTTTGTGATTTAATCTTAAATTACAATAGAGAAAATATTTTAAGTGAATGCTTCTGAACTTTATCCAGTAGAATTTGTTGGTTGCAAACCTTACTAATTATTTCAAATAAGGCATTTACTGGGAGTGTGCGTGTGCGTGTGCGTGTGCGTGCGTGTGTGTGTGTGTGTGTGTGTGTGTGTGTGTGTGTGTGTGTGTGTGTGTGTGTGTGTGTGTGTGTGTGTAATAAGGAAAGAAAGAAAGAAAGAAAGAAAGAAAGAAAGATTAGAAAGATGAAGATTAAAACGATTACAGTATTGAAGTATGCTTGTATCCCCCCCACCCATCTAGATCCCTCCCTTCACACTTCCCTTAGTGATCATCGGTATCTTACACAGGATTCCAGTTTCCAAAGGTATAGTAACTGAAACGAATACAGTTTTTGTTTTTCTGTTACTTCACTATAAGTTGTTTCGATATGTTATTCATCTGATATGAAATAAATAAAACAAATAATGCAATGAATCTGGTAATAATAACCTTGCGCAAGCCAGAGGGAGGGAGGGAAACAAAGATGATAGAAATAAGCAAAACAGGAAGGAAACAAACAACAAATAACTTAGCACACAAACACCTAAAAAAAATATCAAAGAAGCAGTTTCACATACTAAAAATCATGCATTTTCAATTTAATCTCGACAATACTGTGGTGTAGATGAACAATTAATTTGTAAAACGTCTGCAGCACGGCAGTAATCAGTGTCAAGGCCGCAATGTCATTATTCACTCTATCTCACTTCACGAAGGAAATCAAGGTCATCACGTCGTAACTCACTATATCTCACTCGAGATGCGTCCGCACGCCGCATACCAGGGAATAAATATTGCATGATGACAAGCATTACAAGATTGATAAATATTTTATTAGAAAGATTTATCAATTGAATTGGTCCGATTTATTGGTTAGCGCTAATTTTCTACCTACGGCAGCAGTATAACTCTTTCCATCCTTAAACATGTAGACCCCAGATTGATTTTGAATTGTTGTTTTTTATTTTACTTGACAACAGCCGCACACAGTGTCATTAAACTGATCGGAACAGTTTCAGAATAAACGTCGTCATGACAGCTATAAATAATCAAATACACCTACATCGCACACACATATTTTATTGTATTTCTTCTATTCTGAAGGACATGGATGAAATCTCAACCCAAACTCTCAGCACAAACCGCACTTAGTGGCAGTGGCTTATTTAATCTATCACATAATCAGAAAAGGTAGCTTTGTCTAGAGTAGGAACAGATAACTCCTGCTAATTTCAGTGTTTAACTGAATAAACACTATTTTGTGCAATAATTTCATGGACCACTGCGGACCATGTGTTGGTGGTTTGTGTTCCGGTGACATCAGAAACATGTTTCGTTGACTATATTTTAGTCCTTCATAGGAATGTTAAGACTAAAAGTAGAGACACGTAGTACATGTTTTAATAGGGACATTCACTTGCAGATGTTGTATGCCGCTTCTGACTTTAGTACATTGTGGGTTATTTCCCTTTGTCAGAAGGTCCAAACCCATTTTCGATTATCATCTGTTCCGAATCGTTAACCTTCCGGATTTCCGACGGCTTTCGGCTGAAGTGAATTTGAATGTTACCAAATAATTTCATAAGTGAATTGAGATCCATCTAACGCTTTCATACGGATCTTTTGTCGTTAATGAAAGTGATTTCATGCAGACACTCTGAAATAATTCCTTTATTTTTTTTCCTGCTTGACTTAGAAAGTCAGTGTGATTAATTTTATTATTATTATTATTACTGTGTAGTTATTCAATGTGCTTGTTTTGTGGATAATGACTTTATTTCTAGAAAAAGTACAAACACTTGCTCTCCCTCTCTCCTGTCTCTCCACCTCTACCTGCAATTAACACGAAATGGCCTTTTTATGACAGCATGCAATTCATGTACTGAACGATTATTCGAGCAAGCAATTGAAATCGCTGTCAGTTTCTCGCATGCATTTCCGTGACACTCAGTCGCACGTGCAAAACAGAAATTTGATTATACAATGAACCTGTAAAAATTATATTCTCATAATCTGTGCTTTTATTCTTTTTTTATTTTATTTATTGTGGCAACTGAGGATTGTTTAATAACTGGAGTGTAAATACCCACAAAAGGAACAAAAAAAACCCCAAACAACAGCAACAAATATAAAGTCCATCCAGACTGTAGTAATTTTGTTATCTGAGGTACGGTGGGTTTAGGAAGGGAAGCGGGGCTGCGTAACCAAAAGGTCTAGATGCCGTTCTGTAACACCGCTGAAGCGGAGACACTGGGAGTCCTACAAGTCTTAGAAAGTACAGACCGCACCGTTTATGCGTTGACATAAATTAAGCGGTCATACCCGCAATCAAGGGGTTTTCCGACACCCCTGGTCAGTTTGATCCTGTTAACTGACTCCCTCTCCCCACTCCCAACTCAGTAACGTGGCGTTAGACGCTTAGAAACTGGACAAATGGATGACTAATTACAGTACACTCAAGCACGTGCACACAAGGTTTCCCCTCATAGGATTACACATTACCAAAATAGGAAAATGCCACTGTCATGTGTCGCTCACTGGATTGTTTTCATCTGGGATTTTACGAGCCAATAACAAACGAGCTGCTGATTTATTACATCACTAAGCGATAGGTCCGCTGATGTATGACATCGTCTAACGAAGACCCACTGATTTGTGACATCACGTACATAAGGACACACTGATTTGTGACATCACGTACATAAGGACCCACTGATTTGTGACATCACGTACATAAGGACCCACTGATTTGTGACATCAGGTACATAAGGACACACTGATTTGTGACATCACCTAAAATAAGGACCTACTGATTTGTGACATCACCTGCAAAAGATATACTGATGTGTGAGGTCACCTAAACTAAAAGGCTTATCTGTGACATTACATAACAATATGCCTACTGAATTTTGACGTCACCTTGCTCTGAGTGTTCCGACATTTACGTTACATGGTGAGCGACGCTCGACAACTGTGTGTCCATAAAGTATACCTGCACAGAATGGAACACTTGGGATGTAGACAACACACCCAGTCAACTGCTCATATATAATATTACGAGGGAAAAATACAACAATCAATGTCTTTGTTTAAATCACGTGTATCACATGTGAATACAGAAGTAAAATATTAACTGTTCTTGTGTTAAAATTATCTCTATCCCCACTTTTCCGTAATGGACAGATGCATCAGGTCTCCTCGATCTTTAGCACGCGACTCTAGCGACATGTCAAAAGTCGCTTGCTTAGTTGAGCTCTCACCACTTTGACCTGGACAAAGGTCATCGGTTGTCCGGATTGTCTATAGTGCACTGGTGGGTGATGATATTACATACACGTCTATCTGTAGTTTTTATGTCAATCTTTACTTTGTCTTTTTTATTATGTGTATCTGTAATTTGGCTTTTTTATTTTATGTCTATCTATAATTTGGCTTTTTTATTTTATGTCTATCTGTAATATGGCTTTTTTATTTTTATGTCTATCTGTAATTTGGCTTTTTTATTTTATGTCTATCTGTAATTTGGCTTTTTTATTTTTATGTCTATCTGTAATTTGGCTTTTTTATTTTATGTCTATCTGTAAATTGGCTTTTTTATTTTTATATCTATCTGTAATTTGGCTTTTTTATTTTTATGTCTATCTGTAATGTGGCTTTTTTATTTTTATGTCTATCTGTAATTTGGCTTTATAATTTTTTGAAAGCAGTTTTCCTTGCGCCATTGCTTGCTATTAAACGAATCTTTACTATAATAAATAGCTGAATAAATAAATATTTTTACGAAGTTGATATAACACATTCTGAAGAACAGGACGTAACTTAGTGAGATTATGATAAACAGACTTCAGTAATAACACTATGAATAACATAATGGCCGCCAACAAAATATAGTACAGTTAACATATAACAGACAAATATACACAAAATCCTCTCCTAACTTGAGAATCCTGACTATTTGAAGACCTCAGTGTCAGTAAAAATAAGTGGAGAGCACATTGCTTATGTTCACTGGCAAGCAGTTTCACATATATAATAAATCCGCACCACTTAAACCTAGTGTACTTTTATCTTAAATTCATCCACCTTATAATCATCTTGCAGATATCTGTAAATAGATTTCACATTATCTTCAAATTGCATCGCCTTCTAATCTTACAAAACCCATCTTACATTCAACTTTTTCCTAAAATAAACTTACATGCAACTTAACTCCATCCTGAAAGAAACTTACATGCAACGTATACCCCATTCGAAAATAAACTTATATGCAATGTAAGCCTAACTGTCAACAACAATTGCTTAGTCTAAACCATTTTCTATTAGAAAAACACATTTTATGAAAATTGGTCTTCGGCTAAAGACAAACTACAAATGCAATATAACTGATTTATAGTAATGGAGAAGATTCTAACAGATCTAGACAGTTCTTAGGTCTGTAAATAATTTTGAAAACTGCTCTGTATAACGTTATATAAACTGTTTCCAATTATTTTGAAGTCCGGGGTGGGGGTTGGGAACCTAAGACATCTTCAACCTTCAATTTCCTTGCACGGCTATATATTTATTTATGTTGGCGTTGCAGAGAAATTGTCTGAATATACAGTTTAGAAGGAAATAGCAACGTATAAGCTCACGTGACGCCGGCAGTTCTGGAAATGTCAAGAACCTAAAGAGACGCTACCTAGCCACGCGGATATTAGATGAATGAATTATTAGGGATTAGTTATTTATTTCACAGGCTGTCATACGGCCGTGACGGAGATTTGCTTCAATGATTCTCACTCGGGGGTTCATGTGTCACGGTCTCACAAAGAACACACGCATAGACAGACAAAAGCTGAAATTAAATAATATAATCTCACAAAGACTACAGCTCCACTGTAATAATATTTCTGTGAATATCTTAGTTGTTTTTTTCAACAACAAAAAAATCTGTAACATTTGGGCAGCAATTAGATCGGTGTTTCAGAAATGCTATGGATCATCGAGACAATGGCTGAGTCTTCATGCAGATTAGCAGAACTAAGAGCGACAAACACGTGCTCTGTTGTACTCCTCCAGAAACAAACACGCGCGCGCACCGGTCATCTCTTTGGGGGACGCCTGAATTAGTGATATTCCGTTCCCCGCTTCGCTTCTCTATTCATAATTTACACGCGCCTGATCTCAGGGGCCACACACGCAACAAACACCATTGCCAGAAACCCTTATGCTTGGCTGCGGAGCTTGCAAATAGAGAGCTACATTGGACCACTTAATTGTAATAACCGCGTATTTTCAGCAGAGTTTCACGTTGCATAACGGCTAACGCGCATTCCATGTCTGGTATCGGTTATTGAAACTTTTATGAGAACAATGAAACAAGAATGACAAGTGACCACAAATAATGGTCGGATTGTATCTCCCTGGAGACGGCTCAGAGGTGTAGCTATTACCCCGCGTTCTCAACTGCTGCAAGCCATTTATTTGAAATGCGTGAATCCGAGTACGTGCATTGATGTATGCGTGCGTGTGTGTGTGTGTGTGTGTGTGTGTGTGTGTGTGTGTGTGTTTGTGTGTGCGTGCTTGCAAGCATTTGTGTTTGTGTTGTTGTTATTAAAGATTTGTGGTGTGGGCAGGGATAGAAATGAATTTATATATTTCAATTAGCACAAATTAACCTCTCTCTTAGCGTAGGAAAGATATGGTGTAATATAACAGCGCGTGTGATTTACAATGCGTGTTCCACACTAACGTTCCTCGATCATCCACGGACGATACTTATAAATTTCGAAGTAAGCAATTTAAAAGGTGATGAGGGGACGGAAAAGGGAAACAGCTATTGCACTTGTCAGACCATTACTGGAGAGGTTTCTTGGACAGTGACGTCAGAACATTGTAGGATTGCGACATTAATTAAAACGTATTTACAATGACTAGAAAATCATGATGATTACATTATAGTGTTGAAAAATGTTGAAATGCACCGGAGGAGATAGAGGTGAAATTAAATATGAAAGAAATATACAGACACACATTTATTGTTAAAATTAGGAAATATCCTGTAATGGTTATACAATAACGTTAACAAATTCACAGTAAAACAGCCATAGTAAAAAAAGATCAAAGTAATAAATATAGTAAGGTCAAAGAAAATTCACATATGGTCATTTGAATTCACATTCTCAAATTTCATTGTGTCGCGCATAAAATTTAATAATGTGTAACTTGCTTTTCGTACATTTATACAAACTATTCCATTGAATACATCGCCCAAGAATAAAAATATTCATTACTAATACACACACAAACACATGCATATATAAATATATACTAAAATATATTTAAGTACCATTACAGGACATTTCCTAATTTTAACAATAAATGTTTGTCTGTGTATTTCTTTCATATTTAATTTCATCTCTATCTCATCCGTTGACACGTACAAACAAAAAAACACCTGCATTCAGACAGGTACAAACACAAAAACACCTGCATTCAGACAGGTACAAACACAAAATCACCTGCATTCAGACAGGTACAAACACAAAAACACCTGCATTAAGACAGGTACAAACACAAAAACACCTGCATTAAGACACGTACAAACACAAAAATGCATGCACTCAGACACGTACAAACACAAAAATACATGCACTCAGACACGTACAAACACAAAAATACATGCACTCAGACACGTACAAACACAAAAATACATGCACTCAGACACGTACAAACACAAAAAACACACACAGTCAGGTAGGTACAAACACAAACACATACATGCTTTTCGCACTAAACAAAATTTCAACATTGTTTCTGTACAAACACCTATATATACCCACAAGTACATGTGTACATAGTACAGAAACATACGTGTTAGCAACATTGTTAATACGTAATTTTACTGAATGTTTATTGCAAGTGTACTAGTCGTTTGAAACTTACCATAAGACCCCGGTTTCTACATAGCGCAAGTTTACAGCTTACAACTGTAAAGAAATACTAATTTACTTTACTAGTTAAAAAAATCTGCAAACGAGAGTTTGGATGATGTATATATTACAATTTACGATACATGCCCGCATGGCTAACCAAACAGAACCGTTTTAGAAATAGCTGTCATGCTAGATACGTTTGTTGGATTGCCATATATGTTTGACAAGCCCTTGACGAGCACCAGCGGTATAAAAGCTGCAAGCGGACGGCAAACAGTGAACACCCAGTACCCACAGCACTTTCATCAGGCATTGAATTAATCAAACCTGAGCGGTCTCGTTCACCGGGGTGGAGGAGGTGACCTCAGTGCCAACTCGAAGGCATCCCCATAAACGTTGGATTTATTTTTTCAGTGCCTGGAACAAATTGGTGCGTTGAATGTGTGCAACATCGGCTGATGCTGTCTTTTTATTTTGTTGCAAATCTAAATATTTTCTAATGATGGAAGGCGGGAATCGAGCAGTCTGAATAAACGACTTTGAGGGATTAATTTGACTCTTTGTTCTGGCATTTGCTTAAAGATCTGTCAAGACCTTTCGGATCTGAATAAGACCTTGCATTGCTTGAAAAGCCGGATTGTAATGGATCGGCCCCTTTGTGTTACTGTATTGCTTTCAAACGCAAAAATCAGAATCAACAAACATTACGCGTTTTCTCTATTTTTTTAAAAATAAAAAGAAACTCACTGCAGCAATTTATATTTGAAATCTTCTTTTCTACGCAAGACTATAGCTCTGTATTGAGAAGTGGCAGAGTACCACGCCTAGCAATTAGCTATTTTCTTTCATTTTCTTTTATAAATGACAAGTACTTAACTTTTCATGTAGTGATTCTTTCATGCATTATAGCTCAATTATTATAGCAGGATATTGTTACAGTTGCTATGTCAGTCGGGGTCGTACGTAATATTACGACAGTATGTCACGTGCTACAAAAACAGACACAAAATACCGGAAGCTGTCATTAGCTCTTGGCAGGGGACTAATCAGTTTACCAGTCATAAACTTTCATAACATCATCGGATCACAGATCGTCTTGGCCTTTTTGAATTAGAGGCATCGAACCGAAAACTTTCCTTATTTGTCGACTCTTTCCCACGAAAGTTTTCATTATTAAACTATCATTATTAAAATCCCCAAACAAACATTTTCTTCTGCATATTCACTTGCTTGACGAAAATAAAAACTTCCAATAAACATAAACATTAAACATAACAAAATATATCTTGATTATTAACTTCTGGATCCACACAAACAAATCATATACATATGTCTTGGATTATTTTATTTGCTGGTCAAAATATATGCACAGAAATAAACGAACGTGGATTGTTTTATTTGTTGGTCATAATATACATACACAGTTTTATTTTTTTTAAAGTGGATTGTTTTATTTGCTGGTCATAATAATTATAAGTACACAGTTTTTAAAAAACTTTATTTGTTGGGGTCATAATATACGTACATTTAAAAAAACGTGGATTGTTTTATTTGCTGGACAGAGTGTATGCCCAAACGAATTTCCCCCAAGCGCGGGAATTTTGTTGGTTTCAGGCTTTCCGGCATGTAGTTAGTGCCTACCCTCTGAGACAGTTTGATTGCGCGTGCAATCCCCGCCCGTAAGACTAGTTGAAATCGACTGACCTGGGGTAACATGAGCGTTTTTCAAGAAAACTAGTTGCCCTGGAGGTCCCTGTATCTTGCTGAATATCTGTTTGAAAACATGGACGGTATTCGATACATTAACAAAAATAATTAATAGTTGCCCTTTTCATCACGACTGGTTGGACTGTACTATGCACTTGTACAATAATGTTCAATGCCGCGTAAGATTGTATGCTCTAAGTTTCTCATTGATCGCAAGTTAGGACAAACAAACAATACACCTACACTGCAGACGAAATGTTTTTTGGTTTTTTTTGTCGTTTGATGATTTGCCTCACGTAAATCTACTAGAAAGTTTCGTTCTCAAATCATACAATGGTGAGCAGCATTGAGACTGTGCTTGATTCTAATAAGCTCCCACACAGAAGTAATAAGCTCTCATGCAGAACTAATAAGCTGCACAAATGCCTCCTTTGTGGGCGCGAACAATTTTCACATGCACACATATTTCACTTGAGTATTATTTTAGAGCAAAGCAATCGTAAACATGCCATAGTGAGCGATCATCGGAAAATATTTCATTAACTTGAGCTATGCGCAGCGCTTAAGTATTTTTGCGTTGAATTTTCTTGTTTTCTTCAGCTCGAGCCGACAAGAGAAAGCATTTGTACTGGGTAGAGTACAGTGTGTACATTATAAAAGTGACTCTTGTCCTAAAAATAATTCATTTACGGTGTAGAGTTTGTATTGAGTAGAATGGTATACGTATAAAATTATAAAACTGGCTGTTGTATGTAAAATTAAATGTTCAAGAATTAGTATTTAGCACAATGGTAGTGTATTAAATAAAATTATAAAACTAACAGGTGTCTCCAATTAAATCATTTCAAGAGAGCTTGTGTACTGAGTAGACTGGAATAGTGTGTAAAATTATAAAACTGATTTTTCTCTCTAAATAATTCACTTTAAGAGATTGTCCTGAATAGATTGGGATAGAGTGTAAAATTATAAAACTGATTGTTCTCTCTAAATAACTCAGTCCTGAGTAGAATGTTATAGTGTGTAGAATTATAATGTTGACAGTTGTCTGCAAATAAATCAATTAAAGAGTCTGCTGTGTGCGGAGCGAAAGTGATGACAATGGAAGCGCTTTGTTCGTAAATCATTGTAATGAAGAGGCCATTCAAAGATTAATAAAAGCGGTCTGTATTTGCTTCTCGCTCAGTGCTTTATAACCTGACAGTGCTTTATAACCTGTTAGCTTGCTTACGATTGTTCCGATTAATTTAGTTTTGCATAGATCAGTAAGGTGTGTCAAAAGAGGTCTTAAATGGTGAACTTTAAATGTGAACTCATGAAAAGATGCCTATGACTCCAACACAAAGCCCACGCTTACAGCTTTTTAATCTACATCTGGCGATAGTTCTAAGCAATCACTGTCTTATTTTTTTTCACTTACGATAAAATTCAGAAATGAGAATCAGGAAAGCCAGTGTGCCCCAATTTAAAATTGATCGTAAAAGGAGAGATGGGTGTTTGTGTGCGTGCATGCGTGAGTGTGTTTAAACGTGTATTTGAATGTGCGTGTGTATGTAAGAGAGAGAGAGAGAGAGTGTGTGTGTGTGTGCGTGCGTAAGCGTGGTTAAGAGCGTGAACGTACGTGTGTGTGTGTGTGTAAGACAGAGAACGCGCGCGCGTTTTTAAGAGTCTGTGATCGTGCACATATATGTATGTTTAAGAGTATGAACGTGTCTCTGTATGTGTGTAAGAGAGAGAGCGTGTGTGTGTGTGGGTGTGTGTTTTAGGGGAATGGTGGTGGAGGAGTAGAGAGAAATAATGGGAGGGCCGTTTCCGTTAAGACAAGTTCAATCGAGGATCTAATTTTCTAATAATTATCTCCCGTTTATTTTTTAGAGGACTTTCCTTTTTTCTGCATTCAACGTTCAAATGTTCCCATTTTGTGCAGGTGACTGTATATAATAAGTTTAATAATAATGGGGATCGATTTGGCAAGGATCTTAAAACGTGTCAATGAAATGATGAAAAATAAAGTTCGAGTGAAGCAGTGAAACAATTGAAAATATATTCTCATTACCTAAGCGATATACTGACTCAAATTGCTTTTATGAAAAAGAAACATTGCATCCTCCCAGTTCCGTTTCGCTTTACGACAGTGTATCGATTTACTATGCTGAGATGTGTCCTCTTCGTTCTATTGGATCCTGTGAAATCTCCAAAGTTTATAAATAATAAAATTACGTCTTTAGTGTCCTAGTATGTTCGAAATAATAGATTGTTTAATAAACAGTAACACTGGGCTCGGGATATTTGAAACAGTCCGTGAGTTATAATAAATTATTTGCAATACTACTTCCAGTTTATATAGTAACAAAATGTGAGAATGGTAGGTAGATTAGAACTGAACGAAGCAAATTGAGTAATCTGTTTCGCTTGATCAAGTAAGTCTTTGTGCAAATACCGATTTCTGTAAACTCTTCCACGTCGGGCTATCAAATTGTGTAACGCCTTGCTTTGTAGAAGTATCAATTTTTAAGGCAGTGTTTGTAACTTAGTCTCTATGTGTATGGATTTTCTTTGTAGAAGTGCTAGATTTTGGAAGGCCTTGTTTGCAGAAGTATTCAATGTTATCAGGCCTAACGTGGAGAAGAGTCAATATATGGACATGCCAGTAGAGATGCCAATTGTTGAACAACCTAGTAATCTTGCTTGAAACTATGTTAAATATTTATATAGTTTTGCTTGTAAAAGTGTCAAATTCCGTAAAGCCTTACTTATAGAAGCTAGAATGCTTTCGCATATAGATATGTTATCCTTTCGAGGACTTGATCAGTGAACGAAATCTCTTTAATTGCAAGGAAGTGCTTGGATAAATAATAATATATTTAAAGCATTGCTTGTGAAATTCAAAGTTTGTAAGGCCTTACTGGTAAACTGATCAATGTTAATAAATCACTGATTGTGTGACGCCAACGCCACTTAGTTAATCATTATGATTCTTATTAAATAAGTAATCATCCAAAGTAATTACAAGTGATGGGAATGTTAATTTCTTTTATTAATGATCTTTCAGCAGACACCACTCGTCTCTCTCACTTGGCGGATATGCGGGCACTGTAAACGTTTTCTCTCCTCCATAACATTAAGACAGCATTTACCTTCACACAATATTCCATATGTGAAAAACTTCATATTAAATGAGAAGACAAACCCGTTTTTAATCAGTATTTAGCAAGACCCCTCCACCCACTTTCTTTTCCAACATACGGTTATCAATATGTGTAAGGAGGTCAATTAATTTATTAAATCAACAATCAAATATACATATGTCAATACAATGAAAGATATTACTTGACATAAATATTTCCACAAAATCCCAGTTTCGAATAATTTCTATATTTCACAGTCTTATATCTAAAAATACAATTGAATGCAAATCACAGGATAATTCTTGTCAGAGAACAGAAAGGAGTTATTAGAAATAAATGATAATAATAATTTTACATACCTGAATTAAGCATGGTCTCAATAGTCTTTCATGTGCTTTGCAACAGTGTCACAAGTTTATTGTCCACAATTATTACACCAGTTCCACGTTTCTCTCACAGGCTGGAAACACTATTCCACTACTCCTTCTCTTGAGCTAACCTGGGCACTTCTTTTCATTGTATCAGTTTCTTTAAGCAGAATAACAACTGTAAGTGATTTCTGGTAACTTCTCCGTACAAACTATCATATATACAATCAACATATCTTGCCACTATGCATTAAAGGAGTGTAGTGTATTCCTTTACACTTACACACACACAGCTCCATGTTTCTACCACAGTTGGTCATAGCAGTTTACAATCAGAGAACCATAGATTCAAATCATACACATAAAGTAGAAAAGACTGCTTTATCTGAAAAATATAACCAGGGAGCAACGCTAAGTTCCAATCTATCACTTTATAACTCCATTCTTACTTACATTCCAGTCTCAATTTACAATTTCTTGCAGTGGTATTTATTAGCCCGATACACACAGACACAGCATAATAAATACAGCATGTCAAAACAATGTCAAGTATCTAGCACACTACATATGAACAACTTAGTTCAAACATTTGTAGAAATAATAGTCTACTCACATAACACATCAGTAGCAGAACGCACAAAATATTTGTAAGTCCAGTCTTTCTCAATCAGTCCGTTAACTCAGTATCAAGCTAACAGACACCTTTCAAGACCATACTTCTTTGCCACTTGAAATTCAAGTGATTAGACAATAGATTTCTCTACAGCATGTAAACCTTTAGATCTCAGTCCATTGGCTGGTCTTGTTCTCATTAATCATAACCATTGGATAATAAAAAATACTTACCCAGTTGAACTAGTTTGCGTTACATCAGCAATTTCTAGCACATTCTCAACTTGGGTTGTTTACTTCCAATTCTGACACTTTCAAAAATGTCATCACAAGGAGTGCCCAAGGTCGGGTTATTCTGACAATTTAACAATTTATATAATAATTAAATTTAAAATAGGGATAGGCATATTTACTCCGCCACAGATAGTAAAAGCTGATTTTTTTTTAATGCTTTGTTTGTAAAAGTGTTCGATTTGTTAAGGTCATCCTTGTAGCAGCTTTACATTTTGTAATACAATGAAACTTTGATTGTAAAATTGTTAGATTTTGTAAAATTTGTTTATAGAAGTGTTATATTTTGTACGACATTGTTTATAGAAATGTCAGTAATTTTGTGCATCCATATTTGTAGAAGTGTCAAGTAATTTTGTACGGCTTTGTTTGTAGAAGTGTCAGTAATTTTGTGAGGCATTGTTCGTAAAAGTGTCAGAAATATTGTAAGGCTTTGTTTGTAGAAGTGTCAATAATTCCATGACTTTGCGCCAGTGGCATCCTTCTTTAGTCTTTGAGAGTGCAGCATTGTCATCATTTCTAAACCTTCACGGTGCACGTGTCAGCATTTTAGAGGACGTAAGCGTGTCGCCTTCCAGGAAACCTGATTACAGAAGTGTCATTATTGGTCAAACCCCTGTAGACATGTTACTAAAGCGTATGATTAGTAGTAAATATATTGTAGAATCATCAGTCATTGTACAGTCATAGTAAAAGTGTCAGTATTTATAACGCGTCTAAAAAGTTGTAAAACCACGGTAGAGACGTTATACTTGTAAAGTCAGTGTAAATGTGTTTGTGTTCTAAAGTTCTGACTGTCGAGTTGTATCAAGTTGTGTAGAAGTATCAGAAGTTGTACAGTCTTCACACTAAATATTAATAATAAAACTTTCATTCACAGTGTTATTGCTATGATTGGGACAAACTCTGACAAACAAACTAGCACTCCAAACTTAAGTAAAACAAGTATTGTGTTGCAAAAGCTTCCCTAGGAAACGTGTCTCGGGGCTTCGACTAAATATACACTCACTCTACTCCATCAGTAACACCAACACACAAGCAGTTATTTTCATTTAGGAGTTGTAAAATTAAAATTAATCAAAAAGCACTCACGTAGCATGAACACGTAACTCACTCCTTGATTGTGACCCAAAATGTAGGATATCTTTCAACAACTTCTCACGTTGCATCTTCTAATCGCATAAAACAAATTTAAAATAATTTAGTATAGTAGTAGCAAACGTAAAAATTGGTAGTTGAACTCCACTCGAATAGTAACAGAAATAAATAGTAAAGTTTCTGTTTTAACGTTTTGCTACTGTAAGCAAGAAATATTTTCCTTTTCATTGACAACAATACCAGCAACAACAAAAGGGGCCTGGCAGTGATGTCACTGCTATCACTTGCCATCTAGAATCCCCTTTTCCCAATGTGCGGAACACACAGACAAAAATCACAGACTGTCTGGGTGATTTGCAAAAGTGATATTAAAACCAAAACAAAGAACCACTGGATGAGAACCCGCAAATAATTATAATCAATGACATTTCAACGATTGAAAGCATCTAGAGTCGATTGTATCGCACACTTGAATGATTTCTTCACTTTTCATTTGCATGCGATCACCCGTGGTTTGAGTATCTGAACCATAACCCGATTCATTGTTTTATCCATTTTAAATCATTATTTGTTTATATAAAACAGAATGATACGAATTGGTGTAACGTTAATTATGTTGCAAGCTTTTATTTCATTGTCATATTTTATTTTTATTCTACAGGTTCGTAGTCCTCACGATGATGTCAACAGCGTAACATCAGGAGAGACAACTACTAGTGATAGTGGACGGGGAGGAAGTGAGGACGACACGGCGCTTCCGCCAATCGCTGAGGTTCCTCCCGAGTGTGGAAGTGAGCCGTCATTTTTTTGCTATTACGACTCTTTAATTTGTCCTGTTGAATTAGTTTTACATTTTTACATTCGTAATACGTCCTCAGGGCGGATTTGTCATATAAATTAAATATTCATGTCTTTTCCTACTATGCATTGTTTTCTCTGAATTATTAAGAGATCAAAATGCACTGTACGTGCCAAGCGTTTTGTAACAACGTAGCGCTCTTTTTCTAGTTTCAGATTTTAGTCACATCAAGCGTCATTTCCGGTAATTGTGTGCGCGTCTGTTCTGTTAGGACGCATCACTCAAAGCCCCTCGCAATTCAATACATCATTTGATTGCTAGAATCAATTTGTCAAAAAGGATTCAATACATCATTTGATTGCTAGAATCAATTTGTCAAAAAGGATTCAATACATCATTTGATTGCTAGAATCAATTTGTCAAAACGGCGTTGGTACAGGAAGAAATAATCTTGAATGCCCCCAGTTCCTTTGTCGATTTTGTTCCTCTCTTCCTTCTTTCCACAGTACCTTTGCAAGTGAAGTTTGTACAGAATGATGTCATTAAAATGTAGCTGCATTAAACCGAGTCTGTCATTGTGCTATATGGGGAACAAATAGCCAGGCATACACAATTTATCATAACCAGAAAATTGCCCATAAAACTTTATATTTTAATTTGTTTATATTATTTTCATTGCTCTATCTGCAATTTGTTTTTTTTAATTAATGAGAAATCCTTTCAGCAAATAAAACGAATCGGAAGATAGTTACATTTATATATGATTACATATGTTTCGCATCATTTCAAAATGATCTGTCCAGTGTAATTACTACCCCTTCTGCGTGATTGTATATTTTCAAGTTTTTAATAAGGGCTTGTTTAATCAAATGTTTTCTGTCTAAAAATCGATCTATTTCATAACAAAACTGATATTTCTTATCCAACATTTTCTTTCTTAATTGCCATCAAATTCGATTTATTTCTATTCATAATTGTAAAATGAACCAATAGAATCATTTTCACTACCTTACCTATTATGAAGCATTTGTGCATATGACAAAATATGATTATGTGCGTGCGTGCGTGTGTGTACGCGTGCAATAAGTGGTTGTTTGTATCCTTCCTCTCTTTTACCTCCCATCTCTCCCTTGTCTTCTAATAACGAAATTTTAAGCGCACTATTGGCTTACACACTAATTTGACTGAATTGTTTTTCATTTTTTTTATATTTTTGCTTCTCAATAATCTTATTTCTTCTTTAGGTTTAATCAGAAATGTTATTGAAAGAGAAAAAACATATATAGGAAATAAATGAAGTTATATTCCTTACCATGACCTTTAAGCACACAGGCACCGGAAATCTTGAGTATTAACAGGCAGTTAATGACTTACATGTAGACTAGATGAAAGGATATAAAAACTGCAACGATAAGATAGCGTCATTTTAGAAAGAATTTCCCGGCACCAATTTGTGCCGAATGGATACCACTTAGGTCTTAGAGGATCGGCCACGGTCGCTAAAAGGACATTCAGCACACTGGACACTATTTCCGGGTAGAACTGTCTCGAATATGAACCCATTGGAACCTTTCTCGTCTGAAGTCGGTTGAAAAATTAAGTCCTATTTCAACGGTCACTAATTGCGAATGTAATCATTTCCTGTCAGTGTCAGTTGTTTCTACAAAAATGTAGCTAAAGAGCTACTCACTACTTGTACTATTTAAAAAAAAACAACCTCTAATGCCATAGCCTCCCAGAACAATATAAGTCGCACTGCTACTAATTGTCATTGCATATCTTATAGTTTTCTTCACGATGTTGGCTTCTGAGAGACAACATAATGGAAAGCAGGAACAATAAACAATAGACCTATGGTTCTTGGTACAACTAATCGTAGATGACAGAAGCCTGTTTGTCTTCTTTTTATTTTTTTTATTTTCTTACAGTAGGACCTGAGTTACTGTGTCAGATATTTTAACATAAATCTCCAGCGAGGGGACATAACCCAATTAACAGATGGAAGCAAAAGATATAACTTAGGAACGAGGCTGAAACACTCCATAATATATCTCTCTAATGACAAAGTATTTCATGTAAAAAGAAAAGCTTTTTGCCAACAGCCCAAGTAAAAGGCTGAAAGCAAGAACCTTAACTTGGACATGAGACCGGTACATTTATGATAATTTTCCCAATAATTGTACAATTTTGCATCACAATCCGAATGTTCCAAAGGACTTGTCACTTGAATTTTGTCCTACCTGTCTAGACAGTACCATCTAATGCCACGACAACTATTATCTCTATTTAAACTTGTTTCAGTGGTCTGACATACTGCTTATTACCTCCCCTGAACTTAAGCAGATCACACAGAACGCTATTGATACGACACGCTAACAGATCTCATAGAATACTGTAACTCACTAAACGATAACAGACCACACAAAACGCTGTGGCAAACGTCACTTCAACAGATCTAATAGAATTATGTGGCATACGACACTTTAACAGATCTAATAGAATTTTGTGGCATACGATACTTTAACAGATCTAATAGAATTATGTGGTATACGACACTTTAACAGATCTAATAGAATTATGTGGTATACGACACTTTAACAGATCTAATAGAATTATGTGGTATACGACACTTTAACAGATCTAATAGAATTATGTGGTATACGACACTTTAACAGATCTAATAGAATTATGTGACATACGACACTTTCACAGATCTAATAGAATTATGTGGCATACGACACTTTAACAGATCTAATAGAATTATGTGGCATACGACACTTTAACAGATCTAATAGAATTATGTGGCATACGACACTTTAACAGATCTAATAGAATTCTGTGGTATACGACACTTTAACAGATCTAATAGAATTCTGTGGTATACGACACTTTAACAGATCTAATAGAATTATGTAGCATACGACACTTTAACAGATCTAATAGAATTATGTGGTATACGACACTTTAACAGATCTAATAGAATTCTGTGGTATACGACACTTTAACAGATCTAATAGAATTATGTGGTATACGACACTTTAACAGATCTAATAGAATTATGTGGTATATGACACTTTAACAGATCTAATAGAATTATGTGGCATACGACACTTTAACAGATCTAATAGAATTATGTGGTATACGACACTTTAACAGATCTAATAGAATTATGTGGTATACGACACTTTAACAGATCTAATAGAATTATGTGGTATATGACACTTTAACAGATCTAATAGAATTATGTGGCATACGACACTTTAACAGATCTAATAGAATTATGTGGTATACGACACGATGATATATGCCCTGGCAAAGGACACGGTAACAGATCTCAGAGAATGCTGTATCATATGACACTTTACCAGATCTCATAGAATACTGTATAATATGACACTTTACCAGATCTCAAAAAAAAAAAAGCTGTAGCATTCGAAACTTTAACAGATCTCATAGAATGTTGTATCATATGACAAGGTAACAGACCTGTAAACGCCATGGCATGTGACACGGTGACAGCCCTTAGAGACCACTTTGCGGCCGTGAGCACAATAAGTGTTATTTTCTCAGCAAGGCTGGCACAAGAATACACCGTAAGACACCTTTTATCACTGTACACGCGAGTTAAAAGGAAATACACATCTGAATGACTTATGAAAGATGTGGGTGATATTCCTGGTCACATCTTGCAAGGACATTTTCGTCTGTATAGATGTTGAATGTTTAATGGAAGTAGTTTGTATCGTTGCTATTATTTAATTAGTTTAAAGTTAATAAGAACGTCACGAATAGACACATACAAGAATCCAGCTAAACCCTTATTGCATTATTCGACTTGTTAAGGGACGCAACTGGTACTTGATATATTTACTGGTGCTCGAGTAGACTGCAATGCATACCTACGTCAGAGATGTTAAAGCATAAATATGTCATCTTCTATTTTACTTCACATTTTCTGGATTTTGTTCCTGTTGTTGAATTTTTATTGGATTGGTCATGCTGCTGAAACAATATCTATATTGATCTAGTAAAAATAGCAAAACTAAACATTTTCAAGAAAATAAGACGGGATTGTAATTTAGCTTTCATAACATATTTTCAATATTTTTGTTGATACGATACATAGGAATTTATTATTATTTTTCGTTTCAATGTCCAGTATTATTTTATTTTTCTCTGGACATTATCAGGGCAGGATAATTGATCACTTCTACAAAGAACGGCAAGGCTATAGCGCGATTCCTTGTTTGTTTTTGTTGCTTTCATGAGTACACCCAATATTGTATTATAAATCTTACTTAAATGCGAAGAAAAGAAAAGGCAAGCACAAAATAAAATGGCGATGCATACATCACAGTCTTAGGCACGCAAGCATCATGAACAATATTAGAGCGAGATAGATAGATAGATAGATAGATAGATAGATAGATAGATAGATAGATAGATAGATAGATAGATAGATAGATAGATAGATAGATAGATAGATAGATAGATAGATAGATAGATAGATAGATAGATAGATAGATAGATAGATAGCCCTGGAACCCCAGTCACGAGTCACCTCTGGCAAAAAAATATCGTTTTTTATAACTGTTAATGGTGACATGCACAAGACCTGAGTTATTGTCTCTACTGGTGATCAATCCGTCAAGCAGAGAAAGCCGGCGATAAAAAAAGTACAAAAATAAAATAAAAAAACATGAAAGAAGGAGAAAAAAATTAAAGGGAAAAAGAGAAGAAAAAACCTCTCTTTGCACACGAGCAGTATACATTCGACATTAAGGTAAAGAGCAACGACGGTAGCTTGATCCGTTGCCTAATATGTTACAGGTGCGTCGACGAACAGAAAATATTCCTGTAATAATCCTAACAATGCCAGTAATAGGCCTGAGACAATCCTGACCCGTAACTCGGAAATTACATCACACACATTCCATATGTATTAGTCATTTGTTGTTAACGCCATGCAGTTATTACAGCTATAACACCAGTATATCAAATGATTACAAAATAAATCACAGAGTGACGAGGTTGAAGAAAAAACAAATTCCCATCCTGAAGCTTCTACAGCACGGTAAAGCAATCTGAGGTCTAGGATGCAGCAAGAATTATCCCAGAAACGGAAAGAGCAAGCAGATTTGTATATTATATACTTCTTACTTCACGAATCAGATGACGGAGCACTAAGTTTTTACTCATCAAAGGATGCAGTTTCTTTCATTTAATACAATTTTATTTATTGTTTTATTTGTTGCAAATTCATTGGAACTTCCCTAGTACTGTAAACAGACGTGACCTTTAAAAGAGAATAGAGCTAGCTTAGAGTTTCTTGACGTTTTAATTACCATTAGTTTATTAAACGATGGTCTAAATAAAGAGAACCGAAGTGTGGTGTGATGTAGTATTTGATGATTTACCTGAAGAGTGATGTGATGTAGTATTTGATGATTTACCTGAAGAGTGATGTGAAGGATTACTTGATGACTTACCATGAAGTGAGATATGATGTAGTATTTGATGACTTACCAGAAGAGTGATGTGATATATTATTTGATGACTTACCACGAAGTGTAGATATTTGCAAAATGACTATTTCTTTATTTGTTTCCTATAACGGAATTCAAATATTCAACTTCGCCCACCCCTTGTTTACTCTTCCTGGAAAAATGTTGACGAAGGACGCCTCGTTTAGGGAAGTTATTAATCAAGTCCCGGCTATGAAAATCTTATATTTAATTTTGATTAGTACCAAATATATATTTTAAAATCCATATGTAATTATTTTTTAAATGGTAAAGGTTATGCTCGTCCGCAGCAAATTAGACAATATTGCACAGGACAGACAACTCTGTGCGAGTGAGGAAATGTTTGAACACATTTGACTGTAATGTCAACGCTGACAATTTACGTCTGAGCATAACTGTTCTAAGTGTATGTTGTCAAGAAAATTCTGTGTTTAGTAGCTATCGATTGGACAGTTAGAGATGTTGCAAAGTGTAAGAGAGCGGGTAGCTGTGCGCCTTTAACCTTTTTGTTTCTGTTGTAACTTATGACAATCGCATCGATTGTACAAAACTCATTGAGAGACTTTAACAGAATGCAAATCGGTATTTTTTTTGGTTGTAATGCTCGAACTCAGACACATAATGCACATACACAGAGACTGAGACACACGCATACGAGCGCACGCACGCACACAGGTACACCCCCCCACACACACACACACACAAACACCCCCCACCCACCCACACATATACAGAGTGGCCAAAAGTAGGTATTCAGTATTGTCACACATATACTCCTGTTAGTCAGGTAAACACATCATAAAACTCATTACATTATTAATTGTTTTAATGGTTATGAATATCCGTAAAGTAAATTAAATAATAAATAAAATTAAATTAAATTAAGACTAAATAAATGAAAATAAGAAAAAATAAAATAATGTGATCCGATCAGTATTGCATGTCTACTTTTGGCCCACTCTGTGTATATATATACTTTTAAGGAACACTTCAAATCGTTCAACATCCATAAACGTGTGTGTGTGCATGCGTGCGTGAGAGAGAGAAAAAAAATACGATTATACTTTGAATTGTTCTTTCCCTCTGCTCATAACTTTCTTGAAGAGCATTTGTCACTTATGTATAAAATATCTCATTTATCTTAATTAATTTAGACATTGGTAAGGTTGACTGTTTGAGAAAGTATTTTTAAAATAACAACTGAAGTCAGTTATACCTTACGTCACCAACATAATAACTGGTTGTGCCTAGTTACGACCAATAAAGTTGTTAGCAACTATTCGAGAGGACAGAGGTAAAGAAAAAGGGTTGGGGTGCTTGAGAAAGGGAGAGGCAAATGGCTTAGTTTGTGTAAAGCTCTACACACTCAATTTATACACTAACATCATTGTTTTCATTATTTCTTCTCGTACGAAAGTGCAATTACATTCATTTTGTTAGTGGTATTTCTTTATATAGGATAGGAAATACGAATCGATAACTTTAATTTTGTTCTAATGACTAGTCTTTCAAGAGGTGAAGAAAAATTCAAGATGCTTTCCAATCTTCATACCGTTTGATTGTCAGAAACGTGTCATATTTTAATTTAAAACCGTATTTCTGAACACATTAAACAGTCATCCAAAGTGATATTGAAAATGTGTCAACCGTTAAAATGTTTCTGGAGGAAAAAGTATCGCGGCGTTATTTAATGTTAAAATTGACATTTTTTTCTTGCGAGGAAAGATGTGTATCTATGATTTGTCTTGCTAGTTTTAAGTCCTTCCCTCATTATTTATTTTCTCATTTGATACTGCTTTTCAAATAATTTATTTGCACTGAAGTGTCTGTATATTTATACATGCATGTGTAATGTTGCGGTACGTGTAAATGACTGCTTCTTCGGATGTATTACTTTTGCGTTTGCGAGTGTGTGTGCATTTTTGTGTTTATGCACGCGTAACCTCATTAAGGAACGTATGTATGAATTTGTTTACGAGTGCGCAGCTTGATTAAGGTGCACACGTGCATGGAGTAAAATCGCCAATGAGTCTGTCCACGTAATGAATCGTCTGGAACTTGACTTCGACTCTCGGAAGGCTAAATCTAAATGGCCGTACTTGCAGAGTGGCAGAAGACGCCATGCAACATTTATGAACATAATAAACAGGCAGCCATCTTCTCGTTCCAGGAGAAGCAGCCGCCAGACCTTAGCGGCTGACAGGAACTTTATCGATAACGCTATTGACATCACAAAACAAATGGCGATCTGCTGTACCATTAAGCTCGGTAGTGAAGGCAGTAACTGACGGACAGACTACAGGACGAAGTGCCTGGGGCCCTAATAGCCCCACGTGTCCAGGATATGGAGATGTATAGGTATCCGTTCTTGTATCATTGTGTCATGAGTCAGTTCCCGGCAACACGCGAAACTCGGCCTCAGAAACGCGTTGAGTTCTTGGTGACGTGTTGCTGAACTAAAAGCACTTTGATTGCCTTTACCAGTCAAGTATTTATGTCCGGGCGTTTTACTTGGACTGATATGGGTATAACTGCGTTTCTTATTGACTTTCGTTCGATTATTTGTATTAATGCATTTCCTGTTTTTCAATCATTCACTTATTCATTTATGTGTTTTTTTTTATATATATATATTCTTTATTCTATCATATAAATTTAATTTATTTGAGGTGGTTTTTTTAATTTGGTGGGAGAGTTATGTACTATATATAATACGTTTCTTGTAAGACAGTACTTTTCAAATATCAAGCATGTAAGGTCGTTAGTTTAAACAGAGAGAAACACAATTAACAGATTACTCTAAAATATAGGCCAGTTATAATAGTGCAATTGCAAGAAAACTCTGCTGGGATAAAAGTAAATAGCTGCTGGACATTGGGTAAACTGTTATAATGCATGAAGATGAAGGGGGTGTGACTGGGATACGTGTGTGGTGTGTGAACGTGTACACTTAGACATTTGATAATTTTAATAAATGAAATGTGAATTTTAAGAAGGGAATGTTTCAGGAGAAATTTTGTTTTATAACGCGCACTAGTTTTAGCGGACATCATAGCTACACTTTCCCAGATTTAATTTATTTTTCTTTTGGCGATAGGATAATCAGCTTATAAGATGCAATACTGAAATCAATAATAATTCATTATTAAATTGTTAGTAGATTTAATCGTTTAATCATAGATAACGAAACTTATATATTTAGTACATATTCATCTTGTAATAAATGTCATTCGGTGATATATATATATATATTTAAAATGCTATTTGTGTCAGTGTGTATGGATAAAGGTGAGCGAGATGTTAAGTCTGATTTCAGCTGTACCAGAAATAGTCTAAATGAAGTTAATTAAACTGCTTTCTACATGTAGCGTAAGCTGTGTTCAGCGTACCCCCAAGCAGATCATGAGTGTTTGACTGCTACACATGCGCGATAACTCTGTGTTCCATATTTCATGGACGCTCACAGTGAGAACCATACTTCCAAACATGCTTGTGTTTTCATACGCACCCAGTCACCTGCACCCAGACAAACTAAAGTGTCTTGACTTTAGTTTGTTTAATTAACCATATTGTTCTGTACTGTTGACTGATATTGCCTCATTCTGGAGGGCAGGCAGTCCACACATGATAGAACACAAGAAGGGAGGGCCCGAAGAGCCAAAAGGAAACACTGTCGAGATTTAGCAGAGCTTTGTCATCGGTAATCATCTGTTTGCTCAAGTCCGAACCACGTTCCTGGCCTCTGTCTTCATGTGCGGTATAATGAAAGGAGCACACTTATACCCCCTCCACCACGTCTCCCCTCACATGATCCAGCATGTCTCCTACCCCGCAGTATCAATTATGCCCAGCATATGCTTTTAAATTAAAAAAAAATTAACAGCAAGAAATAACAGCATATTATTTGCGGAGAACAATACTAGAACGACAAAGATAGTGAAAGAGAGATTGCTGGGCGGGGTGGGTAGAGTGTGGGAGATAGCGATGGAGTTATGAGTGGAAATGTATCATCTTGTATGATTTTTGTTTTTAATTTTGCTTCCCAAAGAGTCAGATTGGCGAACAGACATGCACACATACAATTCTCACTAACATTTCTTTGCCCTTCTCTCTCTGTGTGTATATGTATCCCTCTCTTTTACTCTCTTAATATTTAAATCAAAAGAAAGATAGCTTATTAGACAGATACTCAGCTATTTATTTAGATAGATAGATAGATAGATAGACGGACGGTTGGAGGACGGACGAACGAGTAGGTAGATAGGCAGACAGACGGATCGATGGACGGGAAGAAAGATAGATAGATGATTGATGGATATGAAAAGATTTGAAAGGGAGGGAGGGAGAGAGGGACTCGAAATGGACGTGGGGACAGAACGAGAGAAAATGGAGAGTGTTCAGAGAGCGAAACAAAAGTTGATTCCGAACTCATTTTTTTTTTTAAAACTTTTTTTGTATAAAAATAAAGTGTTAATTCGCTAATGGTCGTGTTTCTGCAATTAGTGTGATATGATGTATGGGAAAATGCTGCTTAGTGTTGTGCTATCGTGGGAGGAGTAGCGCACGTGACAACATTAATTTGACGTTAATTAATAACTAATGTATGGATGTCTTAAGGGCAAATTTCACACTTGTCTTTTTCTTTAATATGCTGTTTGACGAATTCTGTTTGCAGTTAAATACTTTTAAATGCTATTTAAACACTTAAATTCTCCAGAATGTTTACGTTCTAAAAGCAGAATTTTAGTTAAATGAAATCAACCTGCTCATTGAGCTCTTGACTCAGTCTTCGGTCTCATTTGTTATCTCTCAAATCCAGACCCACATACACACACACACACACACACACACACACACACACACACACACACACACACACACACACACACACACACACACACACACACACACTATACACACATACACACACTATACACATACACACACTATACACACATATATACACATACACGCACACTTACATACACACGCTTACATAGACTATACACACATACACGCACACACACACTATACACACATACATACATACACACATACACACATACACGCACACATACATACACACGCTTACATAGACTATACACACATACACGCACACACACATAGATACACACAGACAAACATTCGCACACGAACACTCTTACTCAGTTACAATAATCACTCACAGTAATTGTTGGTAATTCAATTGATTTTATATTCTTCTCACCTTTTAAATACTTCTGTAGTACAAAGCACTCAGAGACAGTGACACTTCTTGTTAATAGTGTCGTGACGTACGATATAATCTGAGTAGTGTGGACGGCAGTGTGTTGTTCTGTTCCGATTATTTTTAAGCCTTTCGCATCAGTGGATTGCCTCAATCATCGTCACATGATGTTTGTAAAGGTTTTAATAGTTCAGCGATTCGGCACTACATTTTGGTCAAGTCTGGTCAAGATAGTTTCTCGGTGACCTACGCGGAAATGCCGCTCAAAGCAGACTTTCGTTTGTCACAAGAATTGGAATACAAGAATGGAAATTCCTGAAAGTAATGTTTCTTCATACTGGTTAGATACGCTGAGCTTAAGTGTGTACTGATTGGTCAGGCGAGTTTCTGTTGAAGTTGTGGGACCAAAGGTCATGCATAGGTCAATAAGTTCCAGTACAAATAAGACGCATGCGAGAGATGTATGTGGCCATTATGGCCACGAGATAAAAGCAACGATAATTTCAATCGACATTCGAAGACAAAGTAAAGGAATTTCTAAAAGATGAAAAATAGTAATGCTAAAAGTGTATACCCATTGGTGCTGGATTTAAAACAGTCCCAAGAGAGTAACTGAAAACGACTGCCAGCTAAGATGTCACGTGATTTTCAAAACAATTATTATAGCTGAGTTAAGAAAGTAGGCTCTGATTGATCGAGAGGAGACTGTAGAACGAGAGGCAGCAAATAACAATTTCACACAAGTTCTGTTTGAAACCTCTCGAAAACGTGACAAGTTAATATTAATTTGTCACCGAGAAAACAGCCTGGAACCGAAAATATTTTTTCTTCCCTCCCCGGAGCTTGGAGAGGGCCTAAATTGCTATCGCCTTGAGGTGCCTTTTATCTCCAGGATGTAATAGATTAATCGTTATCAGCTCTGCTTCTGGTCCTCGTATTTATTTGTTTATTGTTCTAGTGGAATATTTTCTCCCACAGTGTCGTCATCACTCTCTGAACTGCTTGTGACAGGTAGGGAAGTGTGTGTGTGTGTGTGTGTGTGTGTGTGTGTGTGTGTGTGTGTGTGTGTGTGTGTGTGTGTGTGTTTGAGTCTGTGTGCGTGCGTGCATGTGTTTGTATGAGCCTATATGCGCAGTCTGCTATGTTGCTGAAAACTGGTTTATATATATATATATATATATATATATATATATATATATATATATATATATATATATATATTACATTAACTTAACATCGCAACCATACAATATATGTCATTCGCGTGTGATATATATTGCAGAGTTGTAGAGTCAACGTTTCATTCTGAGGCAAGCAGGATGATATAGTCTTTTACATTTGAATGCGTATAGAAGTCAATTTTAGTCAAATGACAGCATTAACCATGTTAGCAAGATACATTCTGTTATTTTAGTATGAATATGTGCGTTGTTGTTGAATCATACGCAACAGGTATTGTTCTATATATATACGCCGTTGTTTCCTATTGATCTTGGTGTGTTTGATATTAGGATCAAAAGATTTTGTGTGCATGCGTGCGTGCACTCGCGCATATGTGCGTGTGCGTGCTTACACTTGCATATAGCTGCCCAGTCGGACGGACGTTATGACAAAAAAATTGTCATTTTATTTCCTTACTTATAATTGTTTTAAAACATGTTCCTTTTATACAACGATTTTTCTACAAGGATCAGTAGCACAACTCGCTGACGCTCTATCCCTGGGAGTTTCCATTCCATTCATCACATGCCGGCTGATTCTGACAATTTCTTTATTTTAAGAAAATAATATATAAAAAGAAATGATGCTGCATTTGGAAAACACACGCGGGAATTAGTCTGTACCAGAGAGCATTGTCGGGTAAAAAAGAGAGTTTCCTTTAACAAAACCCTTAATTACAACCCAGCACAATTTAGACGGACGTTTTGTGCATTTTTAGTATCCGAGATCGCTGACTAAGATCAGGATGTCGCAACCATTATGTTTCCAAGTTGTGTTTTCACTTTGCTTTGCACTCCAAGCAGCGTTGCGAAATGGCAATCTTTCAAGCATTCTTGCATAGAAGATGTACAGGAGACGGGCCGGCTAATAGTAATGCAGGACTGAGTGTGTCTCTAGCGACTCTGGCGAGAGTGTGCCGTCTGATGGCTTGTTTTGTTTCTTTCAAACGGCTTAATGTCTTCAGTGGGCTATGAATTTTGTAGTCTGTGGAGGAGTACTCTTCGCCTAGCATACTGAAAGAACTGTCCGTCTGCACAGTGTTTGTAATTCTTTCTTTAAATTGAACGATATATACTGATGACTGTGGATCGAACGGGAGATTTTGGAGAGTAAGGAAGGGGTGGGGGGTGAAGGACGGAAAGTAAGAAAAAATAAAGGGCACACACACTCATCTCAGCAAGTCTAGATCTCATCCAATATTTGCCGAGTCGATGGAGAAAATCGCTTGTCTTCGCCTGACCGACCTGATGGTACGACACAGAAATATCCCTTCCTGTTTTATTTGGGTATCAAGAAAAGTGTTTTATATGGCGAAAGAGAATACATTCAAAGCGTGCCTGATACCTGCAGTGCAGTGCTCGCCGAGTCATTAGTAAGAAGAATAAAATAGCGTGAGGTGTTTCGTTCGCCCTACTGGCCTTTCGCCAAGTTTGCCTTTAAGATGCTTTATTTATTTAAACTTTGAAAACACGCAAAGTGTTTTATTTTTATTCAGAGTTCGACAAGATCCCACAACCGGCGACTTTCAGTACTCTGTATACAAAATTCCCTCCTCACATTCAGTTTCAAAGTCTGGGATTACAAGTTATAATTGACGATAAAGTATGAAGTTAAATTACAAGTAGAATTATCTAATGAAGAAACTGCTACGCAAATATGTATGAGCGTGTAGTTTGAGATTATGAATACAGACACTTAGCCGTGATTTAATGCGAATAAATTACATTTTGGAGGTGTGCAAAAACAGCATAGTAACTCTGACTTCTAAAGCATTTAACTGCTTTACAGAAAATTACTTTGCTGCACATATAAAATGCACAGATAACGTGGTGCGCGTGCTTGTCTAGCATGAGTCATTCATGTTCTCCTATAGAAACTTGTAGTCGTTCATGTTCACCTATAGACACTTGTAGTCATTCATGTTCTCCTATAGAAACTTGTAGTCATTCATGTTCTCCTATAGAAACTTGTAGTCGTTCATGTTCACCTATAGAAACTTGTAGTCTTTCATGTTCTCCTATAGAAACTTGTAGTCTTTCTGGACAGATGTGAGTAATGGTTTATGCATACACTTCAAACATTAACGACCTTTCAGTAGTATAGTCAAATGTACACTCGTTTACAAAACTAACTTTTAGATTATCGATGTTATTATTTTTACAGCTGACATGACGCGGCTTTGGTAGTTTATAATGAAATAAAACATAAAAACACTTTTAACTAATGCAGTACCATACAGTTATTTTAAATAAAATAAAATAATAAAACAGATATCGCAAGCCTTCAAACTCTATTTCAAGATAAAGCATCATTAACACCCTGGAGTTTTTATAAAACCTATGAATGGAGTAGGACTTGGGCTAAACACAAACACGCTAGAAATTAACGTTCGGAGCATTTCACGGTTTCTGAATAGGAATATGAGCGAATTGTGGTCTATAGACGCTGAATATGCCTGTCAAGAATATTTGTAGTTTTCTTTCTCATACGGCCGGCTTAGATGTAGACAGGGAGCATAATATTAGCCACTGGACTTGATGGAAGTGAAAAGCAAGGGGTGGTGGTGGTGGGTATTTTTTGTTCTCTCAGGAAAAGAGAATGTTTGCTCACAGATAAAACACATCTGCGTGGACTGTGGCCTCCCGGAAGCCTGGAGGAATTAGGCAATCGTCTCCCTTTGTCAGTCAGAACTCGCGTAAAACGATCGAACCCATCTGACGCACTTAGTTTCTAGCTTTATTTTTTTTTCTCTTTTTTCTTTTTCTGTCGTCTTTCCTCCAATCTTAACATTTTTTTGTATCATCTATTCGTTTTCTAATTTTTGTTTTTTCTTTTAATGATTCAATAATAGGTCTCTAGGAAAGCCTGAATGGACAACCCGGTGATATATGTTGTGATGAAAGAGGGAGAAACACTAATACTAGGGAGGGAGGGAGTCAGAGAGACAAAGAAGGGAACAAAGACAGACAGACTGTTAGATAGAGTGACAGAATAAGAGACAATCAAGAGAAAGGGATGTTATGCAGATTCAAAAGATATAGAGAAAGATCAGAGTCAGGAGAGGTAAAAGGAGAAAGAGTAAAAGAATAATAATAACAAATAATAATAGGGAGTTTAATGTTTTTATGTTTATGTTTTTTGCGTTTTTATACAAAATATAATATATAAATCTTAATAAGTAATCAGTTGTTTATTATTAATAAAACTTAAGTAGCAAGGTTACGTTGTTTTGCGCAGTTTTTCATTAAACGTTAATTAGACTTGCGCATTATGTAAGTACTACAAAATCTATCTATCTGTCTATCTATTTCTCTATTTCTCTATCTATCTATCTATCTATTTATCTTCTAGTGAAACACTAATCAAGAAAATTGAAATGTTCTCAATGTTGGTGAATAGACTTTCTTTAAATAAAAGAAATCATTACGCTATTAATTTTAAAGTTCACCAAGATATTGGAAATTCACCACTCTGTAACTCGTTACGCTCAAAGGGATTAACAATTTTTGGGGGCATTAAAATAATCTTGACAAATTCCAAATAATTAACCATTAACATGATACTCATTCAGATGGTTACAACAATGCTAAGAATTTGTGTTTTTCCGCTTTTCTGATGTCAAGAAGTTAACAACACCTCCCCACAACTCTCTTTAGTCTCGACGTGAACGGTGGTGAACGACTACTGGAATTATGTGAGAGCAGTTTAGTCTGTGAATCTCATCATAACGGCAGATTTCACTAAGATGTGACTGTGGCAAGTGTGTGAATTGTGGAAAGAAAGAAAGACAGGAGAAACGTACTTTTGTTTCTAATTAATCCTTCCATCGCTTGCTGAAAATTTTAAACTAAATCTTTCAGTCACACACACACATCCACTTTCTCTTAGCAGGGGTACAAAAGACACATAATGATCATTTAGCCCTTACTAAAAAACATAATATTTGACTAGCCTCCAAAATTCACTTTTGTGAATGAGATCCTATGTATAAAAGTACAATAAAGTATAAAAATATGTATACAAGTATAAACAAGTATGAAAGTACAAAAAGTATAAAATATAGACGGGACAAAATAAATACCTCGAAGGTCAATTTTACCAGGGAATTTATTAAAACAAATAATGCATTAAAATTAAATAGAAATAGAGATAAAATAAATAGGTTAATAGAAATAACGTCAGAATTCGTCGTCCCCAAGAAGAGTTTTAGTAAACAACTAATTGAGATGATTAAAACCAATCTTCCACTCTGGTGACTGAAATGGGATCCATCTGTTAGAAGCAAGCATTCACAGCACCCTGTTATCATCTGGCCAGGCAGAAGGGGTGTGGCTAGACCTTCCTTGTGCTGGCCAGGTAGTTTATAAATATAGCAGTTGAGTGGACGGTCAAGTGTTGTCGAATGCTTGGGAAATGTCCCCAAATATTGCTATAGGGTGTTTTCAAGGCAGGCCTAATTTCAGCCAAAATCTATGCCATACAAAAAGCCAGACTGCAGAGAGAGTAAAGTTTTCTCGTTTTAAGTCATTGTGTATCTCATGCGTCCAAATGACGTCACGTTCACCAGTAAATAACTTTCTCATTTACTCTCTTTCATCAAACTAACTAAACATTATTTTTTAATAAATGCATATAAATATAAATAAGGAAGCAGCAACTGAATAATAAATTCAGTTTTCCCACAGGGTGCAAAATATACAATATCGTACACTTTGGGAAATTTTACTACAATGTCTGTTCCTGTAGAAGATGTCTAGAGTGGGTGTCCAAGACAATCTGATTATGCTTTCTCTAAATCTCACTATTTAAATCTATTATCTTTTATCCAGATTTCCTCAAGCAGGGCTGGAAGACCCCTTATCCCGCTCTAACATCTATCCACGATCTGGTCATATAGGCAGCTATGTATCAGGTTATCTTGTCAGAGCCATAAAGTTTAGGTTGGAGATTGCATAACCGAGAGAGTTGGTCATATAGGCAGCTATGTATCAGGTTCTCTTGTCAGAGCCATAAAGTTTAGGTTGGAGATTGCATAACCGAGAGAGTTGGTCATATAGGCAGCTATGTATCAGGTTCTCTTGTCAGAGCCATAAAGTTTAGGTTGGAGATTGCATAACCGAGAGAGTTGGAAAAACCAAGCGGACTTAATTACAATGTTAGAAGTTAAAATATTACGTCTGAAATCTCTATGTTTTAATGATTTAAGTTCAAAATATTATTATTGCTCGATGTATTATTACTGTTTAAAATGTTATTAGGAGTATTATTATTATTAAGTTTTATCATTATTGTTTGGGATTTTGGTTGGTTGTTTGTTCGTTGGCTTGCTTTCTTTGACTTCCTGTAAAACATTCTAAGTTGAAAATGTAAACTAAAATCTAATAGAGAAAAGGAAAGAAAAAATACAAAGAAGAAAATAAAATATATCGAAAATTTGAAATAAATTTAAATTCTGCCTGTCTATATATTTGCCATTCCATTAACGTTGATTGTTAAAAATAAACGTACACGAAGTTCGAAGTCTAGATACTTTTATTGTTGTAATCTATCTATCTACCTACCTACCTATCTATCTATCTATCTATCTATCTATCTATCTATCTATCTATCTATCTTTCTATCTATCTATCTATCTTCCTATCTATCTATCTATCTATCTATCTATCTATCTATCTATCTATCTATCTATCTATCTATCTATCTATCTATCTATCTATCTATCTATCTATCTATCTATCTATCTATCTATCTATCTATCTATCTGTCTATCTACCTACCTACCTACCTATCTATCTATCTATCTATCTATCTATCTATCTATCTATCTATCTATTCACACGCACAAATACATACATGCACATTTGCTTGTGCATGAATGAATGCTTTTATGTGAGTATAGAACATATATAATTCATTTGCATGTAAGATGAAGCTAACACTTCTATCTTTAATTGATGTATCACGTTTGTATCTAAATTGCTGTCATAAGATTGTGTCAGGATTGATGTTTGGGATATTAAATGCACCCATTCCTGCTCTCAGATAAATCTTCTTTCATACAGATAATAAAATTAAACATTTTATTCCATTTTTATGTCATTCCTGTCAATTCCTTTTTCTTTCCCATACTTCCTCGCGCAATCCCTTTTTCATTAAAATCTTCGAGTGTAATTTTACTAGATTTGTTGAGTATCGCTTGCCATCCATAAACCATTTCTATCCTAAAATTCTGATTTGTGTGGTAACTTCAGAATTTTAGTTGCCCCCCCCCCTCCCCCGCGCCCATTTCGACTTGTGACCATCCGAGGAGGTAAATCTTCTCATCGGACTCAGACCTTAGCAGATCTCGTGACACGATGCGCGCTAACTCCTGCGAAAAGAAAGCGATATCGTAATTTTGTAAGGAAAGGAATCGACGAGGCGTTTAGGTAAATGGCCTGACTCATGCTTATTTTCTCCCTTTAAAGTTGCCCAGTTCTCTCCCTTGAAGCTTTCCTCCTCAGCCGATCTAATCAACTCGGGCCAAAGGCGAGTTCATTTGCTAGGGACGCAAAAAAAAAATGAGAAATTGTCGTGGATAAAATCTGCTGTATCGGTCCAGGCGAGGGCCCGTCTGCATCGGTGTCTGACCCTGTAGAAAGAGAATGCGTCCCTTGGGCTGCAAGTCCCACCCGGGAACTGTTATCAAGATGGGTTAGAGGTGGAGCGAGTAGACCGAAGATATCAGCCAACATTTTTGATGGACTTTCAGAATTTATCAGAATTTGTTTTCGCGCTGAAATGTATTATTTTCATTCTTTTGATTTCGTGCCCGTTTCCCACCCACTCAACCCCCAACGCCAAATGTGTCTGGGAATTATTCGGGCTGCAAAATTGTTACTTTATCTTTTATCTTGTTGTATTGTGTGAGCTGACAGTCACAAAAAAAACCCAAGCAATTAAATGAATGAAAATTAAAATTTACGAGGAACATGGGATTAATTAATACAATTGCAAAATCTCATGGAATCTAGCATTCACCCTCCCCTCTCTGACCCACCTAATATGTTACTACGCATGCATAAAACATAATCGTCATTATGAAAATACATGGCAGTTACCTTTGTTTTTTTCTTGAAGTTTGCTGTTGTTTTACTAGTGTGTAACCAGTGGAAGGAAAAGAACAAATGAACAAACTCATAAAAAGCCAAATGTAAACGCACTGCGACTTGACTTCCCATGAACGAAAACAGGAGCTAAAACTGGTCCGTGTTACTTCGTCTTTCCAAAATATGGACTCTGCAGACGGGTAGCATTGATTTTCGTGTTCCGGAATGTGTAATCGCTTCGATCTTTCACGTCCCAGTCAAGAAGGAAAGGCTTGTCGTCTTAATGAGGAGTCACCCATTTGATTGAGGTCCCTTTAAGTGTCGTACGAAGTTTCGGGGAACCAAAGAGATATAACTATCTTCTGTTGTGTTTTTATTTCCGGTGTTTCTGTATTCTTAGCGCGGATGTATTGTCTCTTAAATGAAAATCACTCCTGTGACTGATGGATGTCTGTTTCAAAATTCACTTTCACAGAGATGCACTTTGCCGGAGTTATATATAGGATGAGAAACCTTTGAAGGGTCAAGGTAAATGACCTAATTAAAAAGGAGCTATTATTTAAATTCTGCAAGCCGCACAATGAAGGATGGGTTTAGGTGAAAAATTATTTAGCCAAGCAGTGTGGGCCAACTTGTTGGAGTGTTGTTGAATTGAAATCTATCATAGCAGAAATCTTGGCACCAGTTGCGTGATCAATAAGCTTAATTATATGTGCACGTGATTCCCCCCCCCCCAACCCACCGATATTTATCTATGTATTCTGTCTGCTTGTTAGCCTATTTGATGGTTTAAGATTAGTGCAATAAATAATAATATTGCTTTATTTGCTTACTTATTTTTTCCCTATTTATTCAAGATTGTGGCATTGCAAGTATATTAATTAGTGTGATATTAAGTATGTGTGAATGTACGTTGTATTAATTTTAATTTGAATGTATTTATTTTTACATTAATATCTTTGGTATGTTTGTTAAAGAAGTTAAATACTTGACTGCTAAAGAAGTAGTGTAAATTTGTACGTAAGTTGGTATGCACGCATATGTAGACCTATGGGTACATACACATAGGCAATTATGTACATACAAGTTTGCAAACAACATACATTTGCGTTTGTTTCATTGTTTTATTTGTGTGTGTGCGTACGTATGGGTGTGCGAGTTTGTGCATCATGTTGTGAATTGTAGAATATCAAATGTTTTAATTTTCTTTAACGCAGATTGTCATTGAGATTTATTTTGTTATTGATGGTGGGTGTCGTGACGTAATTTCGGGCGTTTGAAGTTTGTAATTTCTAGTCAGTAAATTTAATGTTTTTTTTTTTTTTTTTTTACGTAAATGACTACCATAACATGTTATATAACTTTATTTCGACATTCTGGACAGACTTTTCATCACGTTTTCAGCAGCATTAAAATCCTGAGCTGGCCCGAATCTCCAAATGTAATTTATGCAAATGAGGTCTGCACTAGACTTGTTTGGGATACGAACTTTACCGTCGTGACACGATAATGTCAACAATAAGTTTTTTTATTTAATTATTTAATAAGAATACTGTTCTGGGACTGTTAGGATGAAAAATCAGTAAAATTTAAGCATATATTATTGTGTGAATCAGAAATCTTTGTATCACTTGTCCAATGGCCCAAGAACATGGGCTTGAATATGGAAATGCAATAGTAAACTGTAGACCAAAGATTCTCCACAAACGAATGTAATATAAACTATACTGTTACATCACTCAAAGACTATGAATAAAGTGACGGCAAATAATCACGTAGAAAATAAAACGAATCTAGAGAAAATAAGTGTGAATTTATAATATAAAATAAATAAACAAGTGAAATTTTAAAAAAATCTGACCTAAATGTGGATTTTTTTTTTTTTTATTACACTAGTATTTCGTAAATGTGCTAGATAAAGGAGAACTGTGAGATATGTCAATGCGCGTGCTCAACTTACATTTGTGACTTCATTCTTGCTTATTATGCGTTCGTGATTGTGCGTTCGACACTGTGTACGAATTAATTATGCATTCGTATGTGCGAGTTAATTATGTGTTCGTGATTGTGTACCACTTGTTGTGCATTTGTAATCTAGTTAAAGGCCGGGATTGTATGAAAAGTAAATCTGGTCCGTTTTCAACAGTCCCAATGATAACTATCTTTATGAACATTATCACTCTCTCTCTCTCCTTCATTCTGTCCCCTCCTCTTTCTCTTCATTCTTAATCTTTCTCGGTTTCTAATTTTTATTCTCTTCTTCATTCATCCTCTCTCTCTCTCTCATTCTTTCGGTCTCCTACTTTATCTACTCTATATTCTCAAATTTTCTCTCTCGCTTCTTTTTTTCATTCATCCTCTCTCTCTCTCCCCTTCACTCTGCCTCCAACCCACCCACCCCGCAGCTCTCGCTCTCTCTTTTCTCTGTTTCATTCTCTTTCTCATTCTTCCTCTATCAATTTCTCACTGATTCTGTCACCACCCCTTTTTATCTTTCTTTACCTTCTCAATCTTTCTCTTTTTCGTTCATTCCCCCCCCCCCCAACCTCCATCTCACTCTTATTTTCGTTGGCAGTGTGAACATCTCTTCATCATTACTATTCAATACATCATTGACCTATTGACCCCGATATCTCACATAAAAAAATAATGCCACAAAAAGCAGAAATAAATGAACAAAAGAGGATAGGAGAGAGTTTATAATACAATAAAAATTACCTTTTAATGAATATAAAGCATGCTGTTCCCGTGTTGTGTTGCACACTTTATTCTCATATTTCCTACACATATTTCAGTGTTAAAGTTTTCTGTACTTCGATATATGCAATAGATGTACGTACGATAGATCCAAACTTAAGAAATAAATTGTGTGTTAAAGACCACACAATGTAACTTTTTCTTTAAAAGGGGGAAAGGAAAAAGTAGCAATAAACGCAAAGAAAAATAAAAGACAGACGGAGAGAAAGAACGAAAGAAAGAACGAAAGAAAGAAAGAAAGAAAGAAAGAAAGAAAGAAAGAATGAATGAAAGAAAGTGCAATAAAATGGACAATAGAAAAAAGGGAAAACAGTAAATATAAAAACAAAAATATTCTCCTAATCTAAATTTAATTGGCTTCTTCTCTTCTTCCATTATACTTAATCACAAGACTTTATTTATTATAATTCATTCCCATTAACGTTAATCATTCTAGCAAACCAGTTAATTGAGAGTGAACACATCTCTCAATATTTCTATCCATTTTATTCATCCATCCATCAATCCATTTTTAGTGTCAAGAACATATGCTCTATCAAATGTCAGGACAAATATAAAGCAACGATATAGATGGCTTGGTAGGATGGGTAATCTCAGGGGAAATAATCGGCAGCCTGTCAACTATTTCATCTTGTAAAGATATCTATGAATCGTTTTGAAAGTCATGACTTTAGATGCTGTGTTGTGTTTTAGAACCCAAACTCCATTCAGTCCACATCTGAGACCGATTGATGTGAAGCCAATAGGATTTTCTGAACTTGTTATTAAATGACATTATTCTGATTTATCTCCCTTTCAGTGTTCTTTTCCTTCAATGACATTTTTTTCTTTCTTCTTTTCTTGGCGGTTTTTTCTCTCCAGTATTGTGGTCATTATTCACTGCCCTTTTCCTAATCTTGTTCTTAAGAGCATCAGAAGACTCCTAATGAGTTTAATGGCATTTTTTTCTCTTCCTGGCAAACGCTCCCAATCCTCCCGTCTTGGATATACTTTAGCATGCTACCGGAAGTGCGTAACTAGCATTATTAGAATGGAATTATGGTTTCTCGCTATTTGATATGCTAACTGCTCAGCGAAGAAACTAAAAAAAAAAAAATGAAAGACATAAGGACATATTTCATTTTGTGTGAGCGTTTGCTTGCATGTATATTCTTTCTGTTTGTATTGAAATTTTTTCAGTCTTTCGGCTAATTCCACTGAGACTATGAAATGATTAATGGATGGCCTGTTGCTAATTCAATCGCTACATACAAATTATGCGTAAATTAATAACAAAAAATATAAATAAAGTAAGACTTAGACATATACCCTTGCTAACTAAAGTAAAATTATAAATAAAGTAAGACTTAGACATATACACTTGCTAAGTAAGTAAAATTATAAATAAATATTATATATATATATATATATATATATATATATATATATATACATAAGACTTAGGCATGTACACATGCTAACCTAAAGTAAAATTACAAATAAAGTAAGACTTAGACATATACACATGCTAAATAAAGTACACTGAAAGCAAAAAGGTATCCTTTAAAACGGAGCAAAACTGTACTCATGATTATTACAGAACGTGAAATTAATGTAAATACATAATTAAAAATTGTATTTGGTGCCAGTGACCTTTCAAATAACTGTGTGTGTGTGTGTGTGTGTGTGTGAGAGTCTGTCTGTGATTAAGTGATGGTAGTGGAGTAGATTAGCCTGATTGCGTCTGCGTATGGGTTTGTTTGCGCGAGTAAATGTCTATGGTATTGATGTTGATGTGTGCGCGCATGCGCATTTATTTGTGACTGTGAATGCGTTCTTTGAATGGATGTGTCGTTTAATAGAGGTTCAGATGAAAGTATTGTGCTGTGTGCTTCTGAAGTGTCAATATTGAAAGGAATAATATATCAACATAAACAGTGGGATTCTCCTTCGGTCTAAATTTATTTGATCACACATAGTAAATCACGATTGTTTTAATTACAGATTTCATTTTGATGCGTAGCGCCATTATTTAAAAAAAACCAAACACGTGTTTTGTCACGTGATTTTCTGGTGATTTTTATGTGTGTATGTATATTGTGTACGGGCATGAGTTCTTTCTTGGAAATATTTGCCATATAAATATCTTCTCCTTTATAGTATGTCTTTGTTTACTCGTATTGCAAGATAATCTCCATGCCAAATTCTTGAAATTTCTTCATTAATTTTTATTTTATCCAAAGCTTTCACTCTCGGTAGACAATTCCGAACGATGGGGAAGGAGATGAAAGTTAGAACAGTTCCAGGATTATTGTTCTTTGGTGGCGTTTCACACGTACTTTCCAATTTCAAAACTACCGGTCGAGCCACTGGGCTTCATAACATATGCGTTCAAATACTGGTTGTTTCTCATTTATAAGAGGTTTGGGAATAAACACAAAGCTTTCTGAAGCAGTCATCTTTGAAACCTCCACACTCCCGTCTGTAATTTGCTTTTTTTTTTGC